>JAPDOI010001536.1:0-47500 GCA_029168955.1 Aplectana chamaeleonis
TAACAAGTTTGTTATTTACTGATTCACGTTAACTACTTTACTTCTTACTGCTTATCATATCATGTGATATTATCAGTTGGTTGATCAATTCGCTAAAACACGTCGTAGGCTGAACTTTTCGATGGGAAGGGACAGGAAAGTTACTAACAAGTTTGTTATTTACTGATTCACGTTAACTACTTTACTTCTTACTGCTTATCATATCATGTGATATTATCAGTTGGTTGATCAAATCGCTAAAACACGTCGTAGGCTGAACTTTTTCGATGGGAAGGGACAGGGAAAGTTACTAACAAGTTTGTTATTTACTGATTCACGTTAATACTTTACTTCTTACTGCTTATCATATCATGTGATATTATCAGTTGGTTGATCAAATCGCTAAAACACGTCGTAGGCTGAACTTTTCGATGGGAAGGGACAGGGAAAGTTACTAACAAGTTTGTTATTTACTGATTGACGTTAACTACTTTACTTCTTACTGCTTATCATATCATGTGATATTATCAGTTTGTTGATCAAATCGCTAAAACACGTCGTAGGCTGAACTTTTCTATGGGAAGGGACAGGGAAAGTTACTAACAAGTTTGTTATTCACTGATTCACGTTAACTACTTTACTTCTTACTGCTTATCATATCATGTGATATTATCAGTTTGTTGATCAAATCGCTAAAACACGTCGTAGGCTGAACTTTTCGATGGGAAGGGACAGGGAAAGTTACTAACAAGTTTGTTATTTACTGATTCACGTTAATACTTTACTTCTTACTGCTATCATATCATGTGATATTATCAGTTGGTTGATCAATTCGCTAAAACACGTCGTAGGCTGAACTTTTCGATGGGAAGGGACAGAGAAAGTTACTAACAAGTTTGTTATTTACTGATTCACGTTAACTACTTTACTTCTTACTGCTTATCATATCATGTGATATTATCAGTTGGTTGATCAATTCGCTAAAACACGTCGTAGGCTGAACTTTTCGATGGGAAGGGACAGGGAAAGTTACTAACAAGTTTGTTATTTACTGATTCACGTTAATACACTTACTTCTTACTGCTATCATATCATGTGATATTATCAGTTGGTTGATCAATTCGCTAAAACACGTCGTAGGCTGAACTTTTCGATGGGAAGGGACAGGGAAAGTTACTAACAAGTTTGTTATTTACTGATTCACGTTAACTACTTTACTTCTTACTGCTTATCATATCATGTGATATTATCAGTTGGTTGATCAAATCGCTAAAACACGTCGTAGGCTGAACTTTTCGATGGGAAGGGACAGGAAAAGTTACTAACAAGTTTGTTATTTACTGATTGACGTTAATACTTTACTTCTTACTGCTTATCATATCATGTGATATTATCAGTTGGTTGATCAAATCGCTAAAACACGTCGTAGGCTGAGCTTTTCGATGGGAAGGGACAGGAAAGTTACTAACAAGTTTGTTATTTACTGATTGACGTTAACTACTTTACTTCTTACTGCTTATCATATCATGTGATATTATCAGTTGGTTGATCAAATCGCTAAAACACGTCGTAGGCTGAACTTTTCGATGGGAAGGGACAGGAAAGTTACTAACAAGTTTGTTGTTACTGATTCACGTTAATACTTTACTTCTTACTGCTTATCATATCATTAGATATTATCAGTTGGTTGATCAAATCGCTAAAACACGTCGTAGGCTGAACTTTTCGATGGGAAGGGACGAGGAAAGTTGCTAACAAGTTTGTTATTTACTGATTCACGTTAACTACTTTACTTCTTACTGCTATCATATCATGTGATATTATCAGTTGGTTGATCAATTCGCTAAAACACGTCGTAGGCTGAACTTTTCGATGGGAAGGGACAGGGAAAGTTACTAACAAGTTTGTTATTTACTGATTCACGTTAATACTTTACTTCTTACTGCTTATCATATCATGTGATATTATCAGTTGGTTGATCAAATCGCTAAAACACGTCGTAGGCTGAACTTTTCGATGGGAAGGGACAGGTAAAGTTACTAACAAGTTAGTTATTTCCTAATTCACGTTAACTACTTTACTTCTTACCGCTTATCATATCATGTGATATTATCAGTTGGTTGATCAAATCGCTAAAACACGTCGTAGGCTGAACTTTTCGATGGGAAGGGACAGGGAAAGTTACTAACAAGTTTGTTATTTACTGATTGACGTTAATACTTTACTTCTTACTGCTTATCATATCATGTGATATTATCAGTTGGTTGATCAATTCGCTAAAACACGTCGTAGGCTGAACTTTTCGATGGGAAGGGACAGGGAAAGTTACTAACAAGTTTGTTATTTACTGATTGACGTTAATACTTTACTTCTTACTGCTTATCATATCATGTGATATTATCAGTTGGTTGATCAATTCGCTAAAACACGTCGTAGGCTGAACTTTTAGATGGGAAGGGACAGGGAAAGTTACTAACAAGTTTGTTATTTACTGATTCACGTTAATACACTTACTTCTTACTGCTATCATATCATGTGATATTATCAGTTGGTTGATCAATTCGCTAAAACACGTCGTAGGCTGAACTTTTCGATGGGAAGGGACAGGGAAAGTTACTAACAAGTTTGTTACTTAGTGATTCACGTTAATACACTTACTTCTTACTGCTACAATATCATGTGATATCATCAGTTGGTTGATCAATTCGCTAAAACACGTCGTAGGCTGAACTTTTCGATGGGAAGGGACAGGAAAGTTACTAACAAGTTTGTTATTTACTGATTCACGTTAATACTTTACTTCTTACTGCTCATCATATCATGTGATATTATCAGTTGGTTGATCAATTCGCTAAACCACGTCGTAGGCTGAACTTTTCGATGGGAAGGGACAGGGAAAGTTACTAACAAGTTTGTTATTTACTGATTGACGTTAATACTTTACTTCTTACTGCTTATCATATCATGTGATATTATCAGTTGGTTGATCAAATCGCTAAAACACGTCGTAGGCTGAACTTTTCGATGGGAAGGGACAGGGAAAGTTACTAACAAGTTTGTTATTTACTGATTGACGTTAATACTTTACTTCTTACTGCTTATCATATCATGTGATATTATCAGTTGGTTGATCAACTCGCTAAAACACGTCGTAGGCTGAGCTTTTCGATGGGAAGGGACAGGAAAAGTTACTAACAAGTTTGTTATTTACTGATTGACGTTAATACTTTACTTCTTACTGCTTATCATATCATGTGATATTATCAGTTGGTTGATCAAATCGCTAAAACACGTCGTAGGCTGAGCTTTTCGATGGGAAGGGACAGGGAAAGTTACTAACAAGTTTGTTATTTACTGATTGACATTAATACTTTACTTCTTACTGCTTATCATATCATGTGATATTATCAGTTGGTTGATCAAATCGCTAAAACACGTCGTAGGCTGAACTTTTCGATGGGAAGGGACAGGGAAAGTTACTAACAAGTTTGTTATTTACTGATTCACGTTAATACACTTACTTCTTACTGCTTATCATATCATGTGATATTATCAGTTGGTTGATCAAATCGCTAAAACACGTCGTAGGCTGAACTTTTCGATGGGAAGGGACAGGGAAAGTTACTAACAAGTTTGTTATTTACTGATTCACGTTAATACACTTACTTCTTACTGCTTATCATATCATGTGATATTATCAGTTGGTTGATCAAATCGCTAAAACACGTCGTAGGCTGAACTTTTCGATGGGAAGGGACAGGGAAAGTTACTAACAAGTTTGTTATTTACTGATTCACGTTAACTACTTTACTTTTTACTGCTTATCATATCATGTGATATTATCAGTTGGTTGATCAAATCGCTAAAACACGTCGTAGGCTGAACTTTTCGATGGGAAGGGACAGGGAAAGTTACTAACAAGTTTGTTATTTACTGATTCACGTTAACTACTTTACTTCTTACTGCTTATCATATCATGTGATATTATCAGTTGGTTGATCAAATCGCTAAAACACGTCGTAGGCTGAACTTTTCGATGGGAAGGGACAGAGAAAGTTACTAACAAGTTTGTTATTTACTGATTCACGTTAACTACTTTACTTCTTACTGCTTATCATATCATGTGATATTATCAGTTGGTTGATCAAATCGCTAAAACACGTCGTAGGCTGAACTTTTCGATGGGAAGGGACAGGAAAGTTACTAACAAGTTTGTTATTTACTGATTGACGTTAATACTTTACTTCTTACTGCTTATCATATCATGTGATATTATCAGTTGGTTGATCAAATCGCTAAAACACGTCGTAGGCTGAACTTTTCGATGGGAAGGGACAGGGAAAGTTACTAACAAGTTTGTTATTTACTGATTCACGTAAACTACTTTACTTCTTACTGCTTATCATATCATGTGATATTATCAGTTGGTTGATCAAATCGCTAAAACACGTCGTAGGCTGAACTTTTCGATGGGAAGGGACAGGGAAAGTTACTAACAAGTTTGTTATTTCCTAATTCACGTTAACTACTTTACTTCTTACTGCTTATCATATCATGTGATATTATCAGTTGGTTGATCAAATCGCTAAAACACGTCGTAGGCTGAACTTTTCGATGGGAAGGGACAGGAAAGTTACTAACAAGTTTGTTATTTACTGATTGACGTTAATACTTTACTTCTTACTGCTTATCATATCATGTGATATTATCAGTTGGTTGATCAAATCGCTAAAACACGTCGTCGTAGGCTGAACTTTTCGATGGGAAGGGACAGGGAAAGTTACTAACAAGTTTGTTATTTACTGATTCACGTTAATACACTTACTTCTTACTGCTATCATATCATGTGATATTATCAGTTGGTTGATCAATTCGCTAAAACACGTCGTAGGCTGAACTTTTCGATGGGAAGGGACAGGGAAAGTTACTAACAAGTTTGTTATTTACTGATTGACGTTAATACTTTACTTCTTACTGCTTATCATATCATGTGATATTATCAGTTGGTTGATCAAATCGCTAAAACACGTCGTAGGCTGAACTTTTCGATGGGAAGGGACAGGGAAAGTTACTAACAAGTTTGTTATTTACTGATTGACATTAATACTTTACTTCTTACTGCTTATCATATCATGTGATATTATCAGTTGGTTGATCAAATCGCTAAAACACGTCGTAGGCTGAACTTTTCGATGGGAAGGGACAGGGAAAGTTACTAACAAGTTTGTTATTTACTGATTGACGTTAATACTTTACTTCTTACTGCTTATCATATCATGTGATATTATCAGTTGGTTGATCAATTCGCTAAAACACGTCGTAGGCTGAACTTTTCGATGGGAAGGGACAGGGAAAGTTACTAACAAGTTTGTTATTTACTGATTGACGTTAATACTTTACTTCTTACTGCTTATCATATCATGTGATATTATCAGTTGGTTGATCAAATCGCTAAAACACGTCGTAGGCTGAACTTTTCGATGGGAAGGGACAGGGAAAGTTACTAACAAGTTTGTTATTTACTGATTGACGTTAATACTTTACTTCTTACTGCTTATCATATCATGTGATATTATCAGTTGGTTGATCAAATCGCTAAAACACGTCGTAGGCTGAACTTTTCGATGGGAAGGGACAGGGAAAGTTACTAACAAGTTTGTTATTTACTGATTCACGTTAATACACTTACTTCTTACTGCTATCATATCATGTGATATTATCAGTTGGTTGATCAATTCGCTAAAACACGTCGTAGGCTGAACTTTTCGATGGGAAGGGACGGAAAGTTACTAACAAGTTTGTTATTTACTGATTGACGTTAATACTTTACTTCTTACTGCTTATCATATCATGTGATATTATCAGTTGGTTGATCAAATCGCTAAAACACGTCGTAGGCTGAACTTTTCGATGGGAAGGGACAGGGAAAGTTACTAACAAGTTTGTTATTTACTGCTTCGCGTTAACTACTTCACTTCTTGCTGCTTATCATATCATGTGATATTATCAGTTGGTTGATCAAATCGCTAAAACACGTCGTAGGCTGAACTTTTCGATGGGAAGGGACAGGGAAAGTTACTAACAAGTTTGTTATTTACTGATTCACGTTAATACTTTACTTCTTACTGCTTATCATATCATGTGATATTATCAGTTGGTTGATCAAATCGCTAAAACACGTCGTAGGCTGAACTTTTCGATGGGAAGGGACAGGGAAAGTTACTAACAAGTTTGTTATTTCCTAATTCACGTTAACTACTTTACTTCTTACTGCTTATCATATCATTAGATATTATCAGTTGGTAGATCAACTCGCTAAAACACGTCGTAGGCTGAACTTTTCGATGGGAAGGGACAGGGAAAGTTACTAACAAGTTTGTTATTTACTGATTCACGTTAATACTTTACTTCTTACTGCTTATCATATCATGTGATATTATCAGTTGGTAGATCAACTCGCTAAAACACGTCGTAGGCTGAACTTTTCGATGGGAAGGGACAGGGAAAGTTACTAACAAGTTTGTTATTTACTGATTCACGTTAACTACTTTACTTCTTACTGCATATCATATCATTAGATATTATCAGTTGGTTGATCAAATCGCTAAAACACGTCGTAGGCTGAACTTTTCGATGGGAAGGGACAGGGAAAGTTACTAACAAGTTTGTTATTTCCTAATTCACGTTAACTACTTTACTTCTTACTGCTTATCATATCATTAGATATTATCAGTTGGTAGATCAACTCGCTAAAACACATCGTAGGCTGAACTTTTCGATGGGAAGGGACAGGGAAAGTTACTAACAAGTTTGTTATTTACTGATTCACGTTAACTACTTTACTTCTTACTGCTTATCATATCATGTGATATTATCAGTTGGTTGATCAAATCGCTAAAACACGTCGTAGGCTGAACTTTTCGATGGGAAGGGACAGGGAAAGTTACTAACAAGTTTGTTATTTCCTTATTCACGTTAACTACTTTAATTCTTACTGCTTATCATATCATTAGATATTATCAGTTGGTAGATCAACTCGCTAAAACACGTCGTAGGCTGAACTTTTCGATGGGAAGGGACAGGGAAAGTTACTAACAAGTTTGTTATTTCCTAATTCACGTTAACTACTTTACTTCTTACTGCATATCATATCATTAGATATTATCAGTTGGTTGATCAAATCGCTAAAACACGTCGTAGGCTGAACTTTTCGATGGGAAGGGACAGGGAAAGTTACTAACAAGTTTGTTATTTACTGATTCACGTTGATACACTTACTTCTTACTGCTTATCATATCATGTGATATTATCAGTTGGTTGATCAAATCGCTAAAACACGTCGTAGGCTGAACTTTTCGATGGGAAGGGACAGGGAAAGTTACTAACAAGTTTGTTATTTCCTAATTCACGTTAACTACTTTACTTCTTACTGCTTATCATATCATTAGATATTATCAGTTGGTAGATCAACTCGCTAAAACACGTCGTAGGCTGAACTTTTCGATGGGAAGGGACAGGGAAAGTTACTAACAAGTTTGTTATTTACTGATTCACGTTAACTACTTTACTTCTTACTGCTTATCATATCATGTGATATTATCAGTTGGTAGATCAACTCGCTAAAACACGTCGTAGGCTGAACTTTTCGATGGGAAGGGACAGGGAAAGTTACTAACAAGTTTGTTATTTACTAATTCACGTTAACTACTTTACTTCTTACTGCTTATCATATCATGTGATATTATCAGTTGGTTGATCAACTCGCTAAAACACGTCGTAGGCTGAACTTTTCGATGGGAAGGGACAGGGAAAGTTACTAACAAGTTTGTTATTTACTGATTCACGTTAATACACTTACTTCTTACTGCTTATCATATCATGTGATATTATCAGTTGGTTGATCAATTCGCTAAAACACGTCGTAGGCTGAACTTTTCGATGGGAAGGGACAGGGAAAGTTACTAACAAGTTTGTTATTTACTGATTGACGTTAATACTTTACTTCTTACTGCTTATCATATCATGTGATATTATCAGTTGGTTGATCAAATCGCTAAAACACGTCGTAGGCTGAACTTTTCGATGGGAAGGGACAGGGAAAGTTACTAACAAGTTTGTTATTTCCTAATTCACGTTAACTACTTTACTTCTTACTGCTTATCATATCATTAGATATTATCAGTTGGTAGATCAACTCGCTAAAACACGTCGTAGGCTGAACTTTTCGATGGGAAAGGACAGGGAAAGTTACTAACAAGTCTGTTATTTCCTAATTCACGTTAACTACTTTACTTCTTACTGCTTATCATATCATGTGATATTATCAGTTGGTTGACCAAATCGCTAAAACACGTCGTAGGCTGAACTTTTCGATGGGAAGGGACAGGGAAAGTTACTAACAAGTTTGTTATTTACTGATTCACGTTAATACACTTACTTCTTACTGCTTATCATATCATGTGATATTATCAGTTGGTTGATCAATTCGCTAAAACACGTCGTAGGCTGAACTTTTCGATGGGAAGGGACAGGGGAAGTTACTAACAAGTTTGTTATTTACTGATTCACGTTAACTACTTTACTTCCTACTGCTTATCATATCATGTGATATTATCAGTTGGTAGATCAACTCGCTAAAACACGTCGTAGGCTGAACTTTTCGATGGGAAGGGACAGGGAAAGTTACTAACAAGTTTGTTATTTACTGATTGACGTTAATACTTCACTTCTTACTGCTTATCATATCATGTGATATTATCAGTTGGTTGATCAAATCGCTAAAACACGTCGTAGGCTGAACTTTTCGATGGGAAGGGACAGGGAAAGTTACTAACAAGTTTGTTATTTACTGATTGACGTTAATACTTCACTTCTTACTGCTTATCATATCATGTGATATTATCAGTTGGTTGATCAAATCGCTAAAACACGTCGTAGGCTGAACTTTTCGATGGGAAGGGACAGGGAAAGTTACTAACAAGTTTGTTATTTACTGATTGACGTTAATACTTTACTTCGTACTGCTTATCATATCATGTGATATTATCAGTTGGTTGACCAAATCGCTAAAACACGTCGTAGGCTGAACTTTTCGATGGGAAGGGACAGGGAAAGTTACTAACAAGTTTGTTATTTACTAATTCACGTTAACTACTTTACTTCTTACTGCTTATCATATCATTAGATATTATCAGTTGGTAGATCAACTCGCTAAAACACGTCGTAGGCTGAACTTTTCGATGGGAAGGGACAGGGAAAGTTACTAACAAGTTTGTTATTTACTAATTCACGTTAACTACTTTACTTCTTACTGCTTATCATATCATGTGATATTATCAGTTGGTTGACCAAATCGCTAAAACACGTCGTAGGCTGAGCTTTTCGATGGGAAGGGACAGGGAAAGTTACTAACAAGTTTGTTATTTACTGATTCACGTTAATACACTTACTTCTTACTGCTTATCATATCATGTGATATTATCAGTTGGTTGATCAACTCGCTAAAACACGTCGTAGGCTGAACTTTTCGATGGGAAGGGACAGGGAAAGTTACTAACAAGTTTGTTATTTACTGATTCACGTTAACTACTTTACTTCTTACTGCTTATCATATCATGTGATATTATCAGTTGGTAGATCAACTCGCTAAAACACGTCGTAGGCTGAACTTTTCGATGGGAAGGGACAGGGAAAGTTACTAACAAGTTTGTTATTTACTGATTGACGTTAATACTTTACTTCTTACTGCTTATCATATCATGTGATATTATCAGTTGGTTGATCAAATCGCTAAAACACGTCGTAGGCTGAACTTTTCGATGGGAAGGGACAGGAAAGTTACTAACAAGTTTGTTATTTACTGATTGACGTTAATACTTTACTTCTTACTGCTTATCATATCATGTGATATTATCAGTTGGTTGATCAAATCGCTAAAACACGTCGTAGGCTGAACTTTTCGATGGGAAGGGACAGGGAAAGTTACTAACAAGTTTGTTATTTACTGCTTCACATTAACTACTTTACTTCTTGCTGCTTATCATATCATGTGATATTATCAGTTGGTTGATCAAATCGCTAAAACACGTCGTAGGCTGAACTTTTCGATGGGAAGGGACAGGGAAAGTTACTAACAAGTTTGTTATTTACTGATTCACGTTAACTACTTTACTTCTTGCTGCTTATCATATCATGTGATATTATCAGTTGGTTGATCAAATCGCTAAAACACGTCGTAGGCTGAACTTTTCGATGGGAAGGGACAGGGAAAGTTACTAACAAGTTTGTTATTTACTGCTTCACATTAACTACTTTACTTCTTGCTGCTTATCATATCATGTGATATTATCAGTTGGTTGATCAAATCGCTAAAACACGTCGTAGGCTGAACTTTTCGATGGGAAGGGACAGGGAAAGTTACTAACAAGTTTGTTATTTACTGCTTCACATTAACTACTTTACTTCTTACTGCTTATCATATCATGTGATATTATCAGTTGGTTGATCAAATCGCTAAAACACGTCGTAGGCTGAACTTTTCGATGGGAAGGGACAGGGAAAGTTACTAACAAGTTTGTTATTTACTGATTGACGTTAATACTTTACTTCTTACTGCTTATCATATCATGTGATATTATCAGTTGGTTGATCACTTCGCTAAAAGACGTCGTAGGCTGTACTTTACGATGGGAAGGCACAGGAAAGTTACTAACAAGTTTGTTTTTTACTGATTGACGTTAGTGCTTTACTTCTTACTGCTTATCATATCATGTGATATTATCAGTTGGTTGATCAAATCGCTAAAACACGTCGTAGGCTGAACTTTTCGATGGGAAGGGACAGGGAAAGTTACTAACAAGTTTGTTATTTACTGCTTCACATTAACTACTTTACTTCTTGCTGCTTATCATATCATGTGATATTATCAGTTGGTTGATCAAATCGCTAAAACACGTCGTAGGCTGAACTTTTCGATGGGAAGGGACAGGGAAAGTTACTAACAAGTTTGTTATTTACTGATTCACGTTAACTACTTTACTTCTTACTGCTTATCATATCATGTGATATTATCAGTTGGTAGATCAACTCGCTAAAACACGTCGTAGGCTGAACTTTTCGATGGGAAGGGACAGGGAAAGTTACTAACAAGTTTGTTATCTCCTAATTCACGTTAACTAATTTACTTCTTACTGCTTATCATATCATTAGATATTATCAGTTGGTAGATCAACTCGCTAAAACACGTCGTAGGCTGAACTTTTCGATGGGAAGGGACAGGGAAAGTTACTAACAAGTTTGTTATTTACTAATTCACGTTAACTACTTTACTTCTTACTGCTTATCATATCATGTGATATTATCAGTTGGTTGATCAAATCGCTAAAACACGTCGTAGGCTGAACTTTTCGATGGGAAGGGACAGGGAAAGTTACTAACAAGTTTGTTATTTACTGATTCACGTTAACTACTTTACTTCTTACTGCTTATCATATCATGTGATATTATCAGTTGGTTGATCAAATCGCTAAAACACGTCGTAGGCTGAACTTTTCGATGGGAAGGGACAGAGAAAGTTACTAACAGGTTTGTTATTTACTGATTCATGTTAACTACTTTACTTCTTACTGCTTATCATATCATGTGATATTATCAGTTGGTTGATCAAATCGCTAAAACACGTCGTAGGCTGAACTTTTCGATGGGAAGGGACAGGGAAAGTTACTAACAAGTTTGTTATTTACTGATTCACGTTAACTACTTTACTTCTTACTGCTTATCATATCATGTGATATTATCAGTTGGTTGATCAAATCGCTAAAACACGTCGTAGACTGAACTTTTCGATGGGAAGGGACAGGGAAAGTTACTAACAAGTTTTTTATTTACTGATTCACGTTAATACTTTACTTCTTACTGCTTATCATATCATGTGATATTATCAGTTGGTTGATCAAATCGCTAAAACACGTCGTAGGCTGAACTTTTCGATGGGAAGGGACAGGGAAAGTTACTAACAAGTTTGTTATTTACTGATTCACGTTAATACACTTACTTCTTACTGCTTATCATATCATGTGATATTATCAGTTGGTTGATCAACTCGCTAAAACACGTCGTAGGCTGAACTTTTCGATGGGAAGGGACAGGGAAAGTTACTAACAAGTTTGTTATTTACTGATTCACGTTAATACACTTACTTCTTACTGCTTATCATATCATGTGATATTATCAGTTGGTTGATCAACTCGCTAAAACACGTCGTAGGCTGACCTTTTCGATGCGAAGGGACAGGGAAAGTTACTAACAAGTTTGTTATTCACTGATTCACGTTAACTACTTTACTTCTTACTGCTTATCATATCATGTGATATTATCAGTTGGTTGATCAAATCGCTAAAACACGTCGTAGGCTGAACTTTTCGATGGGAAGGGACAGGGAAAGTTACTAACAAGTTTGTTATTTACTGATTCACGTTAACTACTTTACTTCTTACTGCTTATCATATCATGTGATATTATCAGTTGGTAGATCAACTCGCTAAAACACGTCGTAGGCTGAACTTTTCGATGGGAAGGGACAGGGAAAGTTACTAACAAGTTTGTTATTTACTGATTCACGTTAATACTTTACTTCTTACTGCTTATCATATCATGTGATATTATCAGTTGGTTGATCAAATCGCTAAAACACGTCGTCAACAGGTCATTCCGCATCTTCACCGAGGTGTGCCGTCCTAGTAGTCAGCCGTGTCCATTTTTCACGGTCTTCAGCCACAGTTTGAACACATTCCATCCAGCTGTCACTATTCCATTTCCTGCGAAACGAAACATCGCGCCTGAACTGTCTTTCGATGCCGAGTGACTTTAAATCCTCTTTAACCACATCCGTCCAGAACTTTCGCCTACGCCCAGGTGGCCGTTTCCAGACAGGATTTGGAAGCATTTTTAAAGCGTGTTGTACGAGACGATCCGGCGTTCTTCTTAGTATATGCCCGAGCAGTCGAAGTCGACTTTCCATTGCTGCTTGAGATGGCGTTAGGAGATGCTGGCACCTCCCTCGTGTCAAGCGTTGATGTACTGCGTCGATTTCCTTGTAAAGGTCTTCGTTATGGCATACACGCGGCCAGAAATATCCAAGCAAACGCCTAAAAAACTTCCTCTCCGTGCGATCCAACCTTTCCATCTGCGTTTTCGGTGCTGCCCACGTCTCCGATCCATAGGCTGCGGCATACTTCGAAACGAGGTTCACAATCCTTTGCAGTTTTGCGTTGTTTTCAGCGAATAACACAATGTCGTCGGCGTACTCCAGGTCGACAAGGGAGCGTCCTGATGGTGTTAGGATCACATCCGCAGGAAACTGTTCTGCAACTCTACGCATGATGTCATCAACGGCGAAGTTGAAAAGAAAAGGTCCTGCAACGGCTCCTTGCCTTACTCCTGTTTTCACCTCGAAAGCTGACGTAAATCCGACAGGTGTACGAACTGCTGCTGTTGTTCCTTTGTTCATGTCCTCGATTAACCGAACATACTTTTCCGGGACTCCATCTGCTCGCAGAGCATTGAGCAATCGATCACGATGAGGAGAGTCGAACGCGGCTTCAAAGTCCAAAAAAGCAAGCTGTAATGGCTTCGAAAACCGCTGCCACGATTCAATTACTCTTCTCACGACGAACACTTGGTCGATGGTCGATCTTCCAGGTCGAAAACCGGCTTGCTCATCTCTGGTCGTTCCTTCACGATGTTTGATAAGTCGCTCGAGAATGATACGTTCTAAAACCTTGTACATGACACGAAGTAGAGAGATTCCTATGTAGTTCTTAGGATCCGTGACGGATAGCTTCTTGTGAAGAGGTACGATGATCGCATGTCTCCACGAATCGGGTATCCTTTCGCTCATCCATATGGCACGGATGGTGTTGGTCATTTCGCGAATCCCAGACGGAGGAAGAGCTTTCAGCATTTCAGCAGTGATGTTGTCATCTCCACCTGCCTTTCCATTCTTCATTTTCCGGACACAATCCAAAACTTCAGACTCAGTCGGCGGTTCCTCACTGACATCGTAATGTGCTCTCTGAACATGCGGGAGCTCAGGTACTGATGGCGCTGGACGATTCAGTAGTGAACTGAAGTAATCCTTCCATATTGGCAGCGTCGCATCACCAACTGCAACTCCAATGGTAGTGTTCAAGACAGGAGAACATCTCTTCATCTTCCCGCTATACTGTCGCAGCAACGTGTAGGCTTTCTTCGGATTCTTCTCCTCCCAAGCCTTCTCGAACTCCTTAGCTCTACACGTCCACTCTCGTTCGCGGTCACTTTGAAGCTGCCGACGCAACTTCCTCCTCAGACGCTTCTCCTCCACGGAGTTTCCTGCAGTTCGGAGAGCACATACTCTGTTGTAGGTAGATGTTGTTTCTTCTGAGACGTAGGCGAACTTCTTCTTAGGCTGTACAACCGGGAGTGCCTCTTTCGAAGCGTCCTGGATGCACTTGAAAAAGAATCCGCGTCGCAAAGTTTCTTCTTAGTCCGTACTCCGATGTGAATAGAAACGCGTTGTCGGAAATTCCTTCTGCACTCTTCATCTCTGAGACTTGTCATGTCAATCCTCTGGAGAGGCTGAGCCCCTCGCTTCCTCTTATGAATCCTCGCAGTGAAGTTCAACAGAACAGGACGGTGATCCGAATCGAATGCGACATCCCACACAGCTCTAGATCTTCGAATGTCCGATACTGGAATATTCCTCGTCAGGACATAGTCAAGCTGTAATTTCAAAGTTGTCATCTTCCGCTTCCGCTGCTCTTCTGGAGATAGCCGGGTTGGTCCCTGCCACGTAAGCTGATGGCGGCGATGATTCCTCTTGAATGTCGATGCAATAATCAGACCACTGCGTTCACAAAAGTCGACAAGGCGGTAGCCATTGTCCGATGTTTGCTCCACTGGGTAGAACCATTTACCGAGTACTTCGGATTCCTGATCAAGTCCCATCTTCGCATTTGCGTCAATCCCCACGACAACAGCATGTTGACAAGGTATCCTGGCCAGCAACGTATTGAGTTCCTCATAAAACGCATCCTTCGAATGGTCTTCGGCGGTTTCAGTGGGCGCATGAGCACTCACTATCCACAGATTGAATCCTCTGTGATCCCGCAGTCGTACGAATGCATTCCGACACGACGTTGAGCCGAACTCCTTGACCATACCAATGAAATCCTTCCTTACAGCTATTGCACAGCCTCCCACTCTCCTATCGTCAGCGTTACCGCAGTAGATGGTGTACTCTCCGACGCTGATGACGGGTCTATCCTTGAGGCGGGTTTCCTGCAAAGCAGCAAACGGTGCATGGAAATAGCTCAGAAGTCTGGATAGCGCAGTTTTTTGGATATCACTCGACAGCGATCGACAGTTCAGGGTGGCGAAATTGTGGCTTGTGGCCAAAGACTCCATGACTCCCTAGGTACGGATCCTAAGGTGTAATGGACCAGAGGCCTTAGTGTGCCGGACGGCGACACCTTTATGCAATGTGCGGGATACTTTCGCGATATAGTTGTGCACGCTATATCGCTCGAACGTTCCCTGTGTACACTCAAACGTCTGCTGGGTTCAGTAGAAGCAGGGGCACCAACGAGCAGGTACCAACAGACTTGTATACACACCCCCACTGAGTCTGAAGTTTTGGATTGTGTCCGGAAAATGAAGAATGGAAAGGCAGGTGGAGATGACAACATCACTGCTGAAATGCTGAAAGCTCTTCCTCCGTCTGGGATTCGTGAAATGACCAACACCATCCGTGCCATATGGATGAGCGAAAGGATACCCGATTCGTGGAGACATGCGATCATCGTACCTCTTCACAAGAAGCTATCCGTCACGGATCCTAAGAACTACAGAGGAATCTCTCTACTTCGTGTCATGTACAAGGTTTTAGAACGTATCATTCTCGAGCGACTTATCAAACATCGTGAAGGAACGACCAGAGATGAGCAAGCCGGTTTTCGACCTGGAAGATCGACCATCGACCAAGTGTTCGTCGTGAGAAGAGTAATTGAATCGTGGCAGCGGTTTTCGAAGCCATTACAGCTTGCTTTTTTAGACTTTGCAGCCGCGTTCGACTCTCCTCATCGTGATCGATTGCTCAATGCTCTGCGTGCAGATGGAGTCCCGGAAAAGTATGTTAGGTTAATCGAGGACATGAACAAAGGAACAACAGCAGCAGTTCGTACACCTGTCGGATTTACGTCAGCTTTCGAGGTGAAAACAGGAGTAAGGCAAGGAGCCGTTGCAGGACCTTTTCTTTTCAACTTCGCCGTTGATGACATCATGCGTAGAGTTGCAGAACAGTTTCCTGCGGATGTGATCCTAACACCATCAGGACGCTCTCTTGTCGACCTGGAGTACGCCGACGACATTGTGTTATTCGCTGAAAACAACGCAAAACTGCAAAGGATTGTGAACCTCGTTTCGAAGTATGCCGCAGCCTATGGACTTCGTCTTCGTCCCGACAAATGCAAGCAGATGTGGGTCTCTCAGAGGCCTTCAACTGGAGTTTGTGTGGACGGACAACGTATCGAACTGGTGGACGATTTCTGTTATTTGGGCTGTTTGCTGAAGAACGATGGTAGTTATGCAGCGGATATTCGACAACGATGTGCGAAAGCTACGTCTGCATTCAATTCTCTAACCAAGTGTTTGTGGTCTACCACCATCGCGAAGGAAGTCAAGTTGCGCGTCTACCTATCCGCTATTCGCCCTATCATGATGTACGGATCGGAGACGTGGGCAGCACCGAAAACGCAGATGGAAAGGTTGGATTGCACGGAGAGGAAGCTTTAGGCGTTTGCTTGGATATTTCTGGCCGCGTGTATGCCATAACGAAGACCTTTACAAGGAAATCGACGCAGTACATCAACGCTTGACACGAGGGAGGTGCCAGCATCTCCTAACGCCATCTCAAGCAGCAATGGAAAGTCGACTTCGACTGCTCGGGCATATACTAAGAAGAACGCCGGATCGTCTCGTACAACACGCTTTAAAAATGCTTCCAAATCCTGTCTGGAAACGGCCACCTGGGCGTAGGCGAAAGTTCTGGACGGATGTGGTTAAAGAGGATTTAAAGTCACTCGGCATCGAAAGACAGTTCAGGCGCGATGTTTCGTTTCGCAGGAAATGGAATAGTGACAGCTGGATGGAATGTGTTCAAATTGTGGCTGAAGACCGTGAAAAATGGACACGGCTGACTACTAGGACGGCACACCTCGGTGAAGATGCGGAATGACCGCGTCACGCGAAAGCCAACCGATTAAGTCAAGTAAGTCATTTCATGATGGTTTTCGGAGAAATTTCGTTAACAAAGGTTTTTGCATACGCGGAGTCAAAGGCACAGGACACCCAGAAAATTACTTTTCCGGTCTCATCTTTATCTTGGTGAGGCTCACAATCTGATTTTAATGGGGTCTATGAAATCGTACAGGACCGCCCTACGACGGCAGATATGGCTTCTTGAAAATGCCTGTATTTTAAGAGCGAAAATTTGCTAGATGAATTGTCTCAAGCCTGTATTTGTTTTGATTCGCAATAGCGAGCGGCTCGAGAGCAAAACAGGATAAGGATTCAAATCGGAAACGGAGTGAAAAACGACGGCTCGGTTGAATGTCATCCATCCATCTAGCCGCTATTGAGGTCGAAAATCAGGAAAGGGGCCGGGTCTGCGGTGGTAGCGTGAGGGGGTCGGGCTCGTGGTGGTCGCTTATGTCTCGCTTATTTGTAGGAATTGAGATCTCGCATTTGGCACGTGTTATACCGTGTGGTACAGAAGGAGTCTTCTACACAATTGCACAAATCTAAAAATTATATCTGAGGGTTTACTGTGAGTTTATATGGTGACAGTGCCGGTTGATGAAAGTTTGCGTGGACATTGAGATAAGAGTTCTTCTGTCAAATGAAGAAAACCAATTCAAAGTCGTTACAGAAAGTGGTTGCCATAGATGTAAAAGAGAAGTCTGCAGATCCAGCGAAGCAATCAAAATCCTCCAGCAGCTCAGCACCTCGCCTGGAATGAAATATGGTTGTCTCAAACTTAATGTCAGAGTACTTTCGGCAGGAAACCTCCAGTTACTTCAAGTTTAAATGCTGTTTCTATGTGACGACAGTCTAATAAACCGACTGAATAATTATTCACAATAATGCTACACATTATCTATGAAATTGAACCAGAAGTTGTCAAGAAGTTCGAGTGGAAATACTCGTGAGAAATGCAAAGGACGTCAATGAAGCGCGGGTATATCATTGATCACACTCAGCGACGAACAAAAGCAACAACTATTCTCTAGGAGCCGGGTAGCCGCGCCGAATCCAGGTTGAACGTGTCAGTCGTGTGGGGTGGCGCCGTCTTGGAAAAACGATCGCTATGGCGCAGCGTTTCATTCTTGTTTGAATTTTGCGCATTTCGCAGCTTATTTGTGTTTATCTCCAACGATGGTCTTAATTTCTGGAAAGAGGAAAAGGGGCGAAAACCTAGTGAGTCCTGATTTTATAAACAAATATAACATATAAGAAGATGAGGGAAAAAATTGAAAAGAAAGAAAGGAAAGAGAAAGATGGAGAAAGAGTGCTGGACATGGAGCAAATTAGCCTCCCTTGTTACCTCGAAGCCAAATTTCATCACATTTTCTTGGTTCCTGTTGTGACTTGAAGGTGACGGCGCATATTTCGCAACGTTTTGCACTTTCTATTGTGGTGTAACGGGACAATCCAATCGTAGACGTCTTGCTGCATCACAGACGAATGGAGCGATGCAGACTGTCAGACTCCGGCGCTCGACCTGCTGGTCGCCTCCATGTGACAACCACGATTTCCTGAGACGGTAAAATAGACCAAGTAATAAAGTATGGTAGAAAAAAGCAAAAACTCATGTGTGAAATGAGAAATAGAAAAAATCGCCCGTTATGTGGTGTAGAAAGGCCTTTGTTTCAGAATGCCTTTTTAGCCTAGATTTTCACTTTTAGTAGGCGGCAGTCGGATAGAGGGTATATCTTTTGCTAGATTGCCGCCCCTGTTCAAGATTCGCTGAGAAAGCCTCTGTCTCCTCTGGCTACTCTGCCCTTGGCAAAAGGCCACCTCTAACGTTCTGCGCGAAGTATAAAGATAGGTGAAGGATTGGTAAACACATGTGCATTAAGTAAAAAAGTATGCGACATAAAGTGGATCTCACAATCAGTTGAAAATCTCCAGAGACTTCACAGCTAAAGGGACGGGGGCTCTAACAGAAGGGGGTGTTCTATTTTTTAACCTCCACCCAAAGGCGGATTCAATTAGAGGGAGGGGTTCAAATAGAGGGGATTGTTCAATAGCAGGAAATATGGTAATCGGAAAAATCCGGCGGTGCTACTCCCCCACCATTTTTTCGAGTTTGGTCGCGAATCCCCTTTTTGGAATATTTCCAACGTTGCTTGACCCTGCACCCCACATGCTTGACGCGTTCATCCCAAATTCGACGCGGCCTCCCGCCGTCTAGAGAACGACGATACCTTGATCAATATCACTTCGAACGACTAGCGATCTACAACCATTCAGCAATTACTTTCCTGGAAATTCTGGAATAAGTCAACTTTTTATCGATATTGTTCTCTGATACAAGAATTACACCAGAATCAGTGCTAGTTTGCTCTGTTGTTTAATCCAGCTGAAGCATTTCTCCATCATTCCAACCCGTTTAAAGTGATGCTTATCGGGCCCATCAAGTCTCAACCGCTTTGGTGCTTGCTCCGGACGGATTCGAATGAGCGAGAGAGGCTTTTTATGTTACAGAATATGCATCGCCTTCACTAGTTAAAAGCACTGTCCGCGCATAGAGTCACATCTTTTCCTCTCCAATGAAATAACCAAGTCAAGTTGATTACCAGAGTCTAATCGCTGTTTCACAGTTTTCCGGACTGCGCCGCCCGACACCTTATACGATAAGGCCACGACGTAGTAGAGTGCCGCAGTGAACTGCTTAGTTGGTGCTGTACACTAACTTTTCCATATTCGGGGTTTATGTACGATTGAAATCTGAGTTTGAGGCAAATTTTCACGATGAAAACGGCTCTTGTGCTATCCTCATCAGAAGGTAGAACTGGCCATCACAAAAGTAAAAATAAGCAAAAAGTTGGAGAAAAAACGCTCATGAACAAGTTATTGCTCGGGATTCGCCCGCACAAATTTTCGAGATTTTATGAACGCTCGGTTTGCAGTATTTTATTTTGCTTCTAAAGTAATCGCTAGGCACTCAAAGAGACCACTGACTGTTTCAGGAGCACAATACTTGACGGATGAAAAGGCAATCATAAATATCTCTTTGATTGGGGACGTACGGACATCTGAAATTAGCTGCCCTAACTTGTTATTGTGGGTTATTTCTGCAAATTCTTGTTTTCCTCTTCTCTCAATCTTCAGTAAGCACGTCTAGATTTTTATGGATAGAGCTCAGAACTCGTTTCTATCTTTAACCCTGCCCTTAATCAAAATCTGCATCCATGAAGCACAAGCATCATTGTACTACAGCACGGTGTCGAATCGTCAAGGAAACGTTTACCAAATTTCACAGGGCAGCTGTAAAGTAATCCCGCTTTCATACTTCGAAAACTGCGAACAAAATCGCTGAAATCCGCGATTTTCGTCGCTGATATTACGGATTTCCCTAGAAACAGGCTAATCGTGCGAGGACCATCTGACATAACGGGTAGGGACGCAGAGGGATCTTTGTAGTATTGAAGGGGATGGATTTCGTCCATTTTCTGAGAGAGGTTTGCACTCAGTAATTGTGCCTTCTCCTGTTTGGGAGTGTTCAGGACGTCATAGAAAGTGTGCAGGACGTCATAGAAAGTTTGCAGGACTTTAGTGGGAGCGTGCAAGACGTGATAGAGTGTGCAGGACACCAGTGGGAGTGTGCAGGACTTAAGTTGGAGTGTGCAGGACGTTATATAAAGTGTGCAGGACTTCAGGGGGAGTGTGCAGGACGTCATAGAAAGTGCGCAGGACTTTAGTGGGAGCGTGCAGAACGTGATAGAGTGTGCAGGACACTAGTGGGCGTGTGTTGGACGTGATAGAAAGTGTGCAGGACTTTAGTGGGAGTGTGCCGGACATCAGTGGGAGTGTGCAGGACTTTAAGGTGAGTGTGCAGTACGTCATAGAAAGTGCTTAGGATATCAGTGCGACTGTGTAGGACGTGATAGAAAGTTTGCAGGACTTTAGTGGGAGCGTGGAAGACGTGATAGAGTGTGCAGGACACCAGTGGGAGTGTGCAGGACTTTAGGTGGAGTGTGCAGGACGTTATATAAAGTGTGCAGGACGTGATAGAAAGTGTGCAGGACTTTAGGGGGAGTGTGCAGGACGTCATAGAAAGTGCGCAGGACTTTAGTGGGAGCGTGCAGAACGTGATAGAAAGTGTGCAGGACACCAGTGCGACTGTGCAGGACGTGATAGAAAGTGTGCAACACTTCAGTGGGAGTGTGCAGGACGTGATAGAAAGTGTGCAGGACTTTAGTGGGAGTGTGCAGGACGTGATAGAAAGTGTGCAGCACTTCAGTGGAGATGTGCAGGACTTTAGGTGGAGTGTGCAGGACGTTATATAAAGTGTGCAGGACTTTAGTGGGAGTGTGCAGGACATCAGTGGGAGTGTGCAAGACTTTCAGGAGAATGTGCAGTACGTCATAGAAAGTGCGCAGGATATCAGTGGGAGTGTGCAGGACGTGATAGAAAGTGTGCAGGACTTTAGTGGTAGTGTGCAGGACTTCAGTGGGAGTGTGCAGGACGTGATATAAAGTGTGCAGGACACCAGTGGGAATGTGGAGGACACCAGTGGGAGTGTGCAGGACGTGATAGAAAGTGTGTAGAACACCAGTGGGAGTGTGCAGGACGTGACAGAAAATGTGCAGGACTTCAGTGGAAGTGTGCAGATGAAAAGCAACAGAAACCTGAATGACAAGCTGCACGCCTTTCTGCTGCTTGTTGTCCAGTAAATCTCAGCGACAGCAGACTTGTGCACACTCTCCGATCTGTCCTGTACGAGTATTGGTATCAGAATATAATTTTTCCTAGATTCTCGAAGCGGGCATTGCACTTGTCCATCTACAGTCTGTACGCATCGCACTGATACTGGCACGGAATTCACTGTTGTATACGCCCGACTGTCCTTAAACCTCGGCATTTTGTTGTAATGAGCTATTTCTTCTATTTTGAGCCGCCACGAGGTTGTTATGGATCTTTATTTTTCTGGCTAACGCGTTTCGGCGTCTGACGCCTTCTTCAGAGCCTTAAAGTGATCCAGTCAATTTAACAAAATTGCACGCTCAAACACCGCGTACGCGTTCAACCGAAGTTGTGATCTGCTTCGGTTGCCGCGCGCAGACGGCGCCGTACCACTCAGAGTCCTCACCTTACAATCGAACGCAGTGCGTCGACACTTCCGGCCAGCAGTGAGCGAGGGAAATTAAGAATGAGACACTGTCGTACTCGAGATCACAGACTGGTCGCAATGTGTGCGTATCAAAAAGGACAGAGCTGGATAAATGGACTGAGTGCAGCTGTTGTTGAAATACACTCCTCCCTTCGATTCATGGCTGGGCCTTTAGTCTGTATCCAAAATGCCTTTAATGTTTTCCGCGGCATGATTTCAGTTTCGCGTTGCAGGATAACTACCTTCACGTTTATTTATTTATTTATTTATTGCAGCCAATGACAAATAAAATCGTAGGAAAAAAAAAGCAATAGGAAACCATGAATGGCCAGAGAACAGCAAAAAAAAACAACAAAAACCTTATAAATTAGTAGCCTAGGGGCAACGAAATTCCGCAGTTAACCGTGCTCTTGTTGAAATGCAATCTGAATGATAAATTGATTCCTATGTCGGACTTAATGTATCACCAGTACTGCTGACCCACTTGGCCGCAAGAAGATCTACTACTGCCTAAGCACGCAACTGGATATCCATTCCCGGGCGCCTACGTTGAAATCTTCTCCATTGTGTCTTCTTACACGGCGGCCACTTTGCCTGCGGATCCGTGAGCACGTCGACTGAAAGAGATGCTCGCGTGAATCAACCCCGTTGGGTGCACACCGTGTAAGAAGACACAATGGAGAAGATTTCAACGTGAAGGTAGTTATCCTGCAACGCGAAACTGAAATCATGCCGCGGAAAACATTAGAGGCATTTTGGATACAGACTAAAGGCCCAGCCATGAATCGAAGGGAGGAGTGTATTTCAACAACAGCTGCACTCAGTCCATTTATCCAGCTCTGTCATTTTTGATACGCACACATTGCGACCAGTCTGTGATCTCGAGTACGACAGTGTCTCATTCTTAATTTCCCTCGCTCACTGCTGGCCGGAAGTGTCGACGCACTGCGTTCGATTGTAAGGTGAGGACTCTGAGTGGTACGGCGCCGTCTACGCGCGGCAACCGAAGCAGATCACAACTTCGGTTGAACGCGTACGCGGTGTTTGAGCGTGCAATTTTGTTAAATTGACTGGATCACTTTAAGGCTCTGAAGAAGGCGTCAGACGCCGAAACGCGTTAGCCAGAAAAATAAAGATCCATAACAACCTCGTGGCGGCTCAAAATAGAAGAAATAATTCACTGTTGTGTTATAATATATGTGCACCGAGTTTGCGCCAACGCGCAATAGGAATCGCACAGCACGCAGAAAGGCGTGCTGGTTGTTGTCAGGTTTCTGTTTCTGCCCATGAAGCCCTGCGCACTTGATATGACGTCCTGCACACTCCCACTGGTGTCCTGCACACTCCCACTAAAGTCTTGCACACTCCCTCTAAAGTCCTGCACACTCCCACAGGTGTCCTGCACACGTTCACTCACGTCCTGCGCACTCCTAAAGTCCTGCACACTATCACTGGTTTCCTGCACACTTCCTATCACGTCCTGCACACTCCCACTGAAGTACTGCGCACTTTTACACACAATACTCTATGCGAGCTAACAAAAATATGCTGCTAACTTCTCTAGGATGACGCTATTGCGACAAGAATCATCTCAACCATTATTCTCGCAATTCTTCAAAATGCGAAAGAAGTCGCTGAAAAAAATTCGAGGAATTCAAAAAAACAACTGTGAGCGACATTCATCGCTGCAATCCGCGTCAAAAATCGCAGCTTGAATTCGCGTTTTTTTTTTGCCAGCGATAAATTCGCGATACTCTGGTAAGCTTAACCATTGCAGACTTGCGATTTTTTTCGCAGCTTTCGAATTATGAAAGGGGGGCAAATTTTCATGGCATGCAAAAATCGCGGTGCCGCTTGATTACGATACGCAGTGTATGAGGCGTTTCCTATCCGAAATATGTTTATCTTGAAGGAAAAGAAAAGAAATTTTTGAAGACATTCGAAAGAATGCTAAATACGCGGAAACGCGTACCGCACGCTTTCTGACCAGTTTCTACCTGCAGTTGTATATACTCTGTTTCAGTTCAAGCGAACCCCTGTTCTCGATTATCACAGCGCGGAGCGGCGGCTATTTCGCCGGAACCTCTTTATCACTGGTTATATTTCACCGAGGCCCACCGTACTGCTGCTGGTGATATTCGAATTCCACAGGTCACTAGGGGTTTTCCAGAGTCTACATGTTGGAAGCGAGGATGAACCTCATTTAAATGCACTCTACGAGGGCGGATTCCTTCTGTAACACACTATTCACAGTTTTGCGAAAACAGCGAATGCCGTGGGCTATTAGCAGAAAAATGAGAAATGAGATGTCTGATACCATTATCAGACATCTGATTTCGCATTTTCCTGCTGACAATCGCTGCATTTGCCGCTCTCGCATAAGTATTATGAAAGATTAATGGTTTCTATATCCGACTGTGTGATACTTCAATGCCAAAATCTCTCTTGTTGGAGCATGTTGAAGCCTAGGATATTTATTAGCTGTCGAACGAAGCAAGAATGCAATCTCTTGCGGAGGTTCTCATTTTGAATTCATGAGTTGTGGAGGTTAGCACTCTTTTCTGCTTACAATTTTATGGTCTAGTGATACTCAGGCCCGGCCATACTCAGACACCTGGCCGGTTGTACGCGGGGGGAATGTCGGTGGCCTCGCGAAGACACTCCGCGGGGCCAACGACATTACCCCGGCAAGCTACCGACACTCCACCGCTAAACATCCGATTCTCCTCCGCCATCCAAACGGTTTCACACCGCGTTGCAACCGAACCGAACTCCCATTTACACGTTTTCCAACACATCTTTGGTGTTTCCGGGTTCGCACGGGCCCGCACGGGGTTCTCGGGGACATTCCTCTAGGAGTCCCTACAAAAGGGGTGAATCCACGGTCCACAGTGGGTGCGCCGTGGAGAGATGGCCCCACAGTTGGGCACCCGCTCCCCTAGGCCACAAAAATTATCCTCCAGCATGTGGTGGATCCTCTGAAAAAGTGAATCGAGGCCACCTTTCAGGTCCGTCTCCGAAGAGCCGACTGAGGCACACGGTGAGATGAGGAGCCTTTTATACCCATATCATTGTTGGTACTTTTGTCTAAACATGTTTGATGTGTGTCGGCAGATCTCCCGTCTCGATTGATATAATACCAACTGGCACGAGTATCAACCGACACATATCGAATACACGCTAAAGTCGTTCCAAACTTCCCGGCGGTGAGCTGACGGTTAATTGAGAATATCAAAACCGGTGTGGCCGGTATGAGTGATACGCACAGGATATAAGTGAGGATATGCATGCTGCGGCACTGGCAGAGGTCATCTATTGGATTTGACCGAAGGGTCTAGTCCTATGTGGTGTAAATGACGGAATCCTAACATGTTTTACATGTATACTAGCATTGTAGTGGAACAGAACTCGATTTTGGAGCGAGTTTTGAATTCCGGTAAAGACGGTAACCTATGGTCTTTTTCACAGGGATAGTTCCACTGTCCCCGGAATCACACAGGGGACGCCGGGGAAAGTCCCACAAAGGTGATCCCCTTTGCGGTCCTTACAGGGTTGCGGTGACCCACCGCCAAGGTCCGCAGTAATGTGCACCCCGCCTTGGACAGTAGGGAGATGGCAACGGTAGGGTATCACTCCAACCCCAAGCCGTGGTAAGATCCCCTGGGCGACAAAAATTATCCTCTGGTATCCAGTGTGTCTTGTGGGAAGTTACTCGAATTTGGCTTCGGAGAGCCCACTGAGGCACACTGTAAGATGAAAAGCCTTTGATACCAGCAACATTGTTAATACCTATGTCTGACATGTTGATGATCCTGACAAATCTCCGGCGTCATATATGTGGTTTCTAGGTGTTTATTGCGTTCAGTACATTTGTAATGACGGTATAACATCAGAGAAGTCCAAGGACGATCAGAGGCGCTTCTGCAGGATCGTGCGCGGCCGACGACCAGACGATCATTCATCGAAACCGGTGATGTGCCGCGGACCACCCTGCCAGCGCCGCAAATTATCATCCTGCAGGCGCCGCGGACCATACCGAGAGCCCCCGCGGATCGTCCCGAGAGCCGCCGCGGATCGCCCTCTCTGACACAGTCACGGTCAGTCCGCTCCTTCTCTAGAAGTGCATGAGTTCTTCGGTCAACTGCAGAGAAAACCCGCCTCGGTCTGAACGAGGACGTAACCTTCGCCGAAACCTGCCGTAAGAAGCCACCCTCTTTGCAAGCCGCGGTGAAAACCGCACTTTCCCAGATGTGAGGAAAACCCCTACCCCCCAGGTAACCGAAAAAAATGCTGGTACCCGGGTAGTGACTCGAAGTCACATTCCAGGGCCGGCATCAGAGTGCCGAATGAGGACTCAAATGAGATGAGACACCTTATATCATCTGTGCATATGGTAAACACATTAGGACGTGATCATTCCCTTCACCATGTTTTTCATGTTTGCCACTGCAGCTGTGCCTGCGCTCAAGTGAGATGTAAGTTAGTGAGTCAAATGAGGAGGTGGAGTCGTTCAACGGGGGGTGCGCCCCGGAATCACCACCATCGAGAACAATCAGTGCCGCGAATGGGCCGTTTAACCAACCCGCTATCGATTGTGCCGCGGATCGGCCGTCAAGCGCCGCGGACCGCCCGAAGAGCTCATCTGCCGCCGTGAACGGGCCGCGAGCTTCTCTGAGACGGTTCACATCGCGGCTGCAGAGAGGCGATTACACAGGATTATAATTTGCCACCTGCACAAAATTCTCACGGAAGTGAAGTAGTTTTTCTTGCCACAGTTTTCCATGAGTAGGTCCCAATATCGTGTTATCTTTATCACCGGTGAGGCTGTTTCCCTAATTCCTAATGTGTTCAGCTTCAGCCGCTGACCTCCGGAGAATGACGGTGTGTGAATGAAAACACACCGCTCTCAATTTCTTTTATACCCTACCTTTTATCTACTGGGTATCATCAATTTCGTTTACCGTGAGAATTTTGTGCCGGTGGCAATTTATAATCGTATGGCGATTACTCCTGTAGTTCATCTCATCATCGTTTTTCGTTCATCTTACTCAGAGAAGTCCAAGGGCGATTCGCTGCGCTTGTGCAGGATCGTCCGCGGCCGATGACGGGACGATCCTCCGAATAAGTTTTGGAAAGAGCGCTTTTGCGCGCACCACATTTCGCACACACTCTTACCCTTGCTGACTATTCTGAGAGTTTTGGCCGAGAAATAGCCGCGAAATGCCTGCTTGCCGCGTAATAGCCGCTAAATAGCCGCCAAATATTGTTCGCCGCGAAATAGCCGAGAAATAGCCGCTGAATAATGCTCGCCGCCAAATAATGCTCACCGCGAAATAGCCGCGAAATCGCCGAGAAAAATGCTCTCTAGGAAGATATACGGAGCACTCCAGAGGCATAATTCAGATGTCAGCACCTCCGTCGGTTTAATTACCCAAGTTTGAGGTACGTGGACCTCGCTCAACCTCTGGAGGCCCCGCCTAATCGCTGGCGGCCCCAGATGGTGGCTCGGCGAGCCGGCAACTGTTGCGTCTTGGTTAATCCTTATAAACTCTGGTACCGCCGTAGTGACCTGTTGATTTCGATCAATATCAGCAGCGGAGCGGTGGGCCTCGGTGAAATATAACTAGTGATAAGGAGGTTCCGACAAAAAAGCCACCGCTCCGCGCTGTGATAATCGAAATCAACAGGTCACTACGGCGGTACCAGAGTTTACTTGAAGCAGTTATGTCCCGATGTGTGTGTGTGTGTATGTGTGTGTGTGTGTGTGTGTGTATGTGTGTGTGTGTGTGTGTGTGTGTGTGTGTGTGTGTGTGTGTGTGTGTGTGTGTGTGTGTGTGTGTGTGTGTATGTATGTGTGTGCATGTGTCCCTGATATCTTAGGAATGGCCGATCAAAACTTGTATGAAATGGTACCAACATTTAGGTGGGTGCGACATTTATCGATTACCAAAAATCAGCCCGAGTCACTTCTTACGTGCCTCGGGGCAACCGAGTTTGTCCGTGGAGCGCACTTTTGGCCGTGGGTCATGATAACTTCTGCGAGTCGTCTAGCGATGCAAAAAATGCAGGGCGTCATAAAAGGTGTGCAGGACCCCAGTGAGGGTGTGCAAGACGTCATAGTAAGTGTGCAGGACCCTAATCGGAGTGTGCAGGACGTCATAGAAAGTGGGCAGGACCCCAGCGGAAGTGTGCAGGACGTCACAGAAAGTGTGCAGGACCCCAGTGGGAGTGTGCAGGGCGTCATAGAAAGTGTGCAGGATCCTAATCGGAGTGTGCAGGACGTCATAGAAAGTGCGCAGGTCCTAAGTAGGAATGTGCAGGACCCCAGCGGAAGTGTGCGGGACGTCATAGAAAGTGTGCAGGACCCCAGTGGGAGTGTGCAGGGCGTCATAGAAAGTATGCAGGATCCTAATCGGAGTGTGCAGGACGTCATAGAAAGTGCGCAGGTCCTAAGTAGTAATGTGCAGGGCGTCATAGAAAGTGTGCAGGACCTCAGTGGGAGTGTGCAGGGCGTCATAGATAGTGTGCAGAACCCTAATCGGAGTGTGCAGGACGTGATAGAAAGTGGGCAGGACCCCAGCGGAAGTGTGCAGGACGTCATAGAAAGTGTGCAGGACCCCAGTGGGAGTGTGCAGGACGTCATAGAAAGTGGGCAGGACCCCAGCGGAAGTGTGCAGGACGTCACAGAAAGTGCGCAGGACCCCAGTGGGAGTGTGCAGGGCGTCATAGAAAGTGTGCAGGATCCTAATCGGAGTGTGCAGGACGTCATAGGAAGTGCGCAGGTCCTAAGTAGGAATGTGCAGGACCCCAGCGGAAGTGTGCGGGACGTCATAGAAAGTGTGCAGGACCCCAGTGGGAGTGTGCAGGGCGTCATAGAAAGTGCGCAGGTCCTAAGTAGGAATGTGCAGGACCCCAGCGGAAGTGTGCGGGACGTCATAGAAAGTGTGCAGGACCTCAGTGGGAGTGTGCAGGGCGTCATAGAAAGTGTGCAGGACCCTAATCGGAGTGTGCAGGACGTCATAGAAAGTGCGCAGGTCCTAAGTAGGAATCTACAGGACCCCAGTGGGAGTGTGCAGGGCGTCATAGAAAGTGTGCAGGACCCTATTCGTAGTGTGCAGGACGTCATAGAAAGTGTGCAGGACCCTGATCGGAGTGTGCAGGACGTGAAAGAAAGTGTGCAGGTTCTAAGTAGGGATGTGCAGGACCCCAACGGGAGTGTGCAGCACGTCATAGAAAGTGTGCAGGACCCAAATGGTAGCGTGCAGGGCGTCATAGAAAGTGTGAAGAACCCTAACGGTAGTGTGCAGGACGTCATAGAGATTGCGCAGGTCCCAAGGAGTTGGAGTGTGCAGGGCGTCATAGAAAATGCACAGGTCCTGAGTGGGAGTGTGCAGGTCATCAAAAGTTAGCAGGACCGCAGTGGGAGTGTGCAGGACGTCACCAAGAGTGTAGAATTCGGAAAAAGGTTTTTCAATTTTTTAATGCTAAATCTTAATCTTTTGTGGAGAAGAAATAGATAGGAAAACATGAATCTTGAGGGGCGTGCGACGCGTTCTGAGATTGACGCAGAACTCCTGCGACATTTTTTTGTAAGTTTTAGGATACAAGCAGCAGCTCCACTTCCGCACCTTCTCTGTTCGCCACTCATTGCAACCGCTCAGTCATTTCAATTCCCTAACTTCCTAAAACCAGTTTCGTATATATTGCAAGTCTGAGCTTATCAAAATGTGCACCACAAAAACATAAACAACCACCTACTAATTTCATTCATTGAGAACAAGGGCATGATGTTGGTCAACTAGGGAAACATCATATAATATGAGAATGCGTTTTTCGTTATCATGATAGAGACGGTAAGGCGAGAATAATAGCTTGTGAACTCTACAAATTGGAAGAAAGGGCAGTGGGTAGCGACGTAAGGGAAGGAAGTGCAGAAGGTGTTGTGAATCTTATGCCGGTAGCAAGCGACGATTTACCGCTGGCTTCTTATGTTTTGCTTCATGATCCCACATTCTGATACCCCCACGGCCTTCTGTATGGCTTCCGTTTCCATTCTAGTCTGACGCACGGACCAGGCGGCTGGCCGTGCAGAGTTGGCGGCCTCACTGGAGAATGGGGTTTCGATTAGCGCGGGGTGATCTACCGTCGCAGCCCCGTCCGTTCATCAGACTAAAATGATTGCGCGAACTCTAAATGTACGGCACCCTGCTCTGCTCAGGAGAGTCCATACGTACATCAACTTTCCGGTAGACGGAAGTCAGTCACCACCGTTCTAACAAACTAATCCGTCTCAGGTAGTTGGCTCACGCAAAAGTTTCTGTGAGCGAAAACTTCGCTAGGCCTCGCTAGTTTTGTTTACTTCTGAATATCTCTCGGTTATATCTCGGCTACTTCTCGGCTACTTCTGGTCCGTTCCATGAGAAGCCGAGAAATAGCCGCGGAATAGACGGGGAATAGCCCACCAGGAGCCGCTGCGGAGCCTGGTGGGTTATTTACCGGCTATTTTGCGGCCAAAACTCTCAAAGTAACACCCTCGCACGCTATTTAAAGGGATCGTACGCGCTGAAAACCACTCACCGTTTTTTGAATTTGAATCATTGGCTGGGCCCGCCTGAGAACGTGGGTAGAGTTTGTCGGGTCACCGACGCATTATTGCGAAGATATGGGTGATCGAATGCCTCGAATTCCACCAAAAGAGACCGGCCTTCCGACAGCCATGTGGCTTCAAATGAGAAAAGAAGGTAGTTTTTCAACAGATGATACATCAACTTCCACTCATTTACGCTGTATAGCTTGTTGAAAACCTTCATTCTTTTTCATTTTATGCCACATGGCTGTCAGAAGGCCGGCCTCTTTTGGTGGAATTCGAGGAGTTCGATCACCCATATCTTCCGAATGATGCGTCGGTGACCCGAGAAACTCTACCCACGTTCTCAAGCGGGCCCAACCAACGATTCAAACTCCAAAAACGGTGAGTGGTTTTCAGCGCGTACGATGCCTTTAAGCATCACTCACCATTCTTTTGTATTAGATAAATAGAAAAAAATGATCGTGTCCAAATCACGGCTGTCCATTCTATGTGCGATACAGCCACCCATGGACGCTGCCTTAAATTGTTTTCACGAACTGTGAGCTGGGGCGGCAATCAAGTCTGTGACAAAATGTGAACGCGATATTAGAAGTGGAGCCAAACACAACTTAAAGTTTGTGGTTCATGAGCTCAGTATAACGTCTGTGACTAGGAAAGGATTGTTGAACAGACAATACATGCTAACAAATCTGTTTCAGCACGAAGCTTTTTCTGGATACTTGTCCTTCAGTCGTTTTTTCCCTCATCATGTTCTCTTACATGCTTGTATGGTCAAGGTGGAGAATACGTATCAAAGAAGCTTGATGAATCAAAGTACCATGCGGAGGTTATTGCTTCTTCTGATGGATCATTATATCTTATTTTTTGGACACTACTATTTTATATACTGTTTCATTTCGGTTACTATTAATATATCCCATTTCTTTTCATGTCTACAACTCCTACGCTGATGAATCCGCAGCCCACCTACGGAAGTAACGTCGGAGTTGATCCCAGTGGTACTTCATTTCCCCAATAAAGTTGAACGCAAACTCTGTGCATCTGTGTGATAGCACATGGCACCGAGCTTATGCCAACCTTCAATAGGGAACGCAAAATATCACTATGACTCACGCCGACTATATGTGGGACAGTGTTTACATGTACAGCCTTGCCCTGTCGACAATTGTTGCGTCCGGTCGCCCTGGTAGGCCGACCAGAGTAGCTAACTTACAAGGGAAGTATACAAAGCGTAGGTCGGATCTGCCAAAACGACTAGTGTTGTTAGCATCTCTTGTGGCTCACAAGGGAACCACAATAAGTCATAGTGACCATTCCAAATGAAATGTACTTTTATAGAACCATTTTCGGACGAAAAGTCCGAATATGCCGATCGCAGCTGCCTAGACCCACTCTGAAAAAAGTTATAAGCGTTTTTTAAAGCTTCGCGGCAAGGTAAGGGTACCCATGGAACTTTTAGGGTGTTTTTAAATTTTTCTCCTGATTTCGCTAAAAACATGAATGTAGGAGTAATCTGGGATGCTGAACACGAATCTGGGGTTTGCTTGCCCAAATTTTAAGGTTTACTGTAGGTTACGGTAGGTAACATGCCATTTAGGAGACAAAACCTACCTCAATATTCTGATAATCGACAAATGGACGTCAAATTCGTATTCAGCACCCCAAATAACCCCCACATAGAAACTTTGAGACAAATCTGAGACTTTGACCAAACTACCGTATACCCACCGTAATCTACCTTAAGCTGTCAAAAATCGATAAACCGACATCAAATTCGTGTTAAACACTCCAAATAACCCCCAGAAAAACGATTTGAGCCACATCTGTAGTCACATTCCGGAAATCGTCAAAAGTCGCGATTTGCCATCAAATTCTCCCCCGGTGGGAATATGTGAACGAATACAGTCGAAAACTTTGGAAAATCGATAAATGAGTCTCAGAATCGTGATCAGCGCCCCAAATAACCCCCAGAGCGAATTTTAGTCAAATCTGGAATATTTTTCTAAAACGCTTCGAGAGCCCTCCGATTGGTATAAATAAACGCCCAACCGAAAATGCGTACAAGTCCAAAACGTTGTTAGTCTGCGCAAAGTTTGGAAAATGTTCATTCAACCTAACCTTGCTTAGTGGGGTAGCTTTGGGAGCTGAACACGATTGTGAGGTCAGTTTCCGGATCTTCGTAAAAATAATGCGCTTTTCGGAGGGTACAATAAGTACGAAAATCGGAGAAAAATGCCTATAACTTTTTTCAGAGGGGGTCTAGGCAGCTGCGATCGGCATATTCGGACTTCTAGTCCGAAAATGGTTCTAGAAAAGTACATTTCATTTGGAATGGTCACTATGACTAATCGTGGTTCCCTTGTCAGTAGTAAAACTGCGCAGTATCGCCCAGAGCTGCAAGTTCCAAAAAGTCATAAGCTTGAAAAGCTCATTTTTTTGTGCTTTTTATACCTTCCAAAAAGCGCATTAGTCTTCGGAAAATCCGGAAACGGACCTTACAAATGTGTTCAGCGCCCAAAACTACTTTCCTGAGCAAAGTTTGGTTGAAGACACATTCTCCATACTTTGTCCAGACTGACAGCGTTTTGGACTTGTACCGATTTTGGGTTGAGCGTTTATTTCTACCAACTGAGGGCTCTGGAAGCGTTTCAGAAAAATGTTCCAAATTTGACTTAAAATTCCCCCAGAGGGTTTTTTAGGGCGCTTATCACGAATCTGTAGTTTACTAGTCAATTTTCCAAAGTTTTCGACTAATTTCGTTCGAAGCTTCCCAACCGGGGAAAATTTCGAGGGAAAAAACACCAGTTTCGAGATTTCCGGTTTTCTACGATAGATATGTCTCAAAATCATTTGCTGAGGGTTATATGGAGTGCTAAACACGAATCTGGAGTCCGTTTATCGATTTTCTGCCGATTACGGTAGATTACGGTGGGTATAGGTAGTTTGGTCAAAATCTCAGATTTTACGCGAAATTTGTATACGGGGGTTATTCGGGGTGGAGACTACGAGATTAACGTCCGTTTGTCGATGTTCAAAATACTAAGGTGTGTTTTGACCCCTAAATGACATGTTACCTTCCGCAACCTACAGTAAATCTCAAAACTTCGACAAATCGACTCCGGATCCATGTTCAACACCCTAGGTTACCTCTACATACAACTTTTGAGCCAAATCCGAGAAAATTTTTTGAAACTCAAAAAATGCCTATATGCCTATGGGTATCCTTGCCTTTTCGCGAGGCTTGAAAAATGCTTATAAATTCTTGGAACCTGCGGCTCGGGGCGGGATACTGCGCATTTTTACTATTGAGCCAGAAGAGATACTAACCATACTAGTCGTTTTGGCAGATCCGACCTACGCTTTGTATACTTCCCTTGTTAGCCCAAGCGGGTGACTGCCAAGCAATGAACTCGTGATGATGTTTTGTAGCCTGCGGTGGGCGTAAATAATTAACAGCGGACAACTAACACCAACAACCAATTGTGCCGAGAGATTGGCAAGACCCTACATGTCCTGCGATGGGCGTAAATAATCAACGGTCAAGTACTAACGAACACCAGCTATTCCAAGCTGTTGGCAAGTAACCAAGCGGATAAAACCGGAAAGGAACACAACTACACAAGAGAAAATAATTACTCACGTTTATGCTAAAGGTCAAAGAATACATCCTAGCCGCCCTGAAGTCCATCTGCCTCTTATTGGTGTCAAGCGGGTTGCAGGTCGCAGAATACTTGCGGTTGCGATGATTTTTCCCTCTTGCTTCGTACCGTTCGCAGTGGCTTCTCCCTAAGAAGGCCAGGGGCCTGGGTCAGGCAGACCGTTTCCAAGAACCTCTACGAAGCCACGTTTCCCCCTCTTGAGGATTAGGATTTTCGAAAAATTTTCGAAACTTTGACGTCCCCCAATGTACTGAAGAATGTTTCGACAGTTTTCGGCAGCGAAAGTTTTCAGAAAAGTTTCCAGTTTTTTTTCTACTCAAATTAATTTTATTCATTCATTAATGCACTCCCTATCCTACTGATGAGTCTGGGGGAGCGTAGATTGTTTTGCTCTTTGCAATAGAGTAAGAACATCTGTGTCGAAAAAGAATTAGTTTATATTCTGAAGCACATCGACTCACAATCTCACTATGACATAATGAGTACAGAAAATGAGAGAAAATCGGAATGGAAAACAAAAAACGCTTGATGCTATGCAATGCATTGCGCACTCAGGTCAAAAAATCCCCCCGACGTGTCCGATACGCACCCGCCCGGTGCGTCCTGTCCCGCCCGTGTCCGTCTTTGTCGATACGTAGGCAATACATTGGTCGAGGTCCCCCGGATGTGTCCGTCGTGCGCGGTCCACAGTGCGCCCGTCTATTCGACTGGCATACAGCCGAGCACCAGATACGGGGGAGGACGGCTATGTCCGGCTTTCGGCCGACTATGACGGGGACATAAGGCCCCCGTCAGACTTCGTCGAAAAACCTGCTGAGCCCGGCTGAGTCCGGGGCGGAAAAACCGTCCTCGACCGTCTGCAACCGACTGAGTCCGGTTGCCCCCAGCGCCAACCACTTCCTCTGCGAAACACGCATTCGATAGTCTAGTGACAATTATCACCTTAGCTGTGAATCAAAACGCGTTTGGTGGCTTATTTTTCTTGTTTTCAACATGTCTTTGTCTTCAACTCGTAAACCATTTTTAAGAATCATCTTTGAACAGATGATTCTTTTTTGCATGAAATGAACCTGGTTTCCATATCAGCAGTAGGTGGGGCAGAGCGCAGACGACGAGAGTTGGGGGGATGCGGCAGGACTGGCCAGGTCGCAGTCTGCCGAAAAAAAAAAACACCCAAATCACGTGAGAAACTCCTATATCGACCAGGTGGGGTGAGGTTGATTTCGGTTGGGACGCAGCGGGACTCAGTCGGTGCATTGGCCTTGCCCTTGAGAACCATCAGTATCGACCGGGGGGATTGCGGTGGGCACCAGACGGTGGCAGTCGGACTCAGTGGGTTGATTTTTTTTGCACCCCTCTCTCACGAATTCAGTGCGTATCGACCCTGTGGGACTCAGTAGAACCACCGAATCTGACGGGGGCCTGAAAGTAGTTCGATTTCCAATCAGTGGTTTATTTCATTTCTGTATTGAATCCTGGGAGCCCCCCCCCCTGCCTAGTCAGCCTCCTTATTGCAACCAGCAGCTCGGGAAGGGCTACCACGAATTTTTACTATAGATGCCTAAGCGGTACAGCTCTAGATTCTGCTATTCCCTAAGCGCATGATTATCGCAGTCGGCAACTTTTTGTCCTGTTCAACTTTTTTTCATTGTTATAGGTGCTCAAAAATCTACGAGGCTGAAATAGAGGTAATTTCCGTTGATTCTCACACACTTATCCACACACACACACACACACACACACACACACACACACACACACACACACACACACACACACACACACACACACACACACACACACACACACACACACACACACACACACACACACACACACACACACACACACACACACACACACACACACACACACACACACACACACACACACACACACACACACACACACACACAGAGTAAGGCAAATATAGTTGTTAAGATTCCAATATAATAAATATTGCCATTATTAGCAAGTCTGATTTGTTGACAAACCAAAGCACTTGAAAGCGTCTTTAGCCCAAAAAAAAACCATCAGTGGCTTCCTTCTTCAATCCTAAGTGACCGCTTAGCATATCTTTGCCGGGTTTTCATCTTTCTGATTCTTGCCTGGAGGACTTCTGAATTAAGGAGAACAGCTGCACTTATTTCGAAGAGTACAATTCGACTCAATGTGATGGCAGGACGGTTATAAAAGCCGCTGTTAATCTAGATCACGAACAAGTAGAAACGGTGAGCCATGAAAGAATTTCTATTTGCTCAGTATTTTCTCTCACCAGGTTAGGTCCTGACTCTGTGGATTATCAATAAGTGAACCTTGCAGTATAAAAGGAGTTTAAAGTCAAGTTGACTGTTGGTGTTAAGTATTCTGCGTGATATCTTCGGATAGCGTACATATGTGTCATAAGTGACATAGCTAATGTCGAAACTAACATACTCCTGCAAGTCGCTAGTGAATTACCTTCAAAATGCAGTGGACACATTTTCGATTGCAAAAAATAACTTTCGGTTGTTATGGATGTGACTTACATATATGAGGGAAGTACATAATCTACTGTGAGGTGACAACTAACATACATACTTCGGGGCAAGATCCATCATTCCGGTATACAGGTAACGTAACCTACATTCGCCTCGAATGTAAGTTATTCAACACTACTCAGACAATAGGTGCGGACTGCACGCTGGCAATCAAGGCCTCTGTGGGCGGTACGCCAGCAAGTTGCGGGCGGATCGCTGCTCATCGTGGCCTCGCCGGGCGATTCGCTGCCTCTCGCTTTCTCCGCGGGCGGATCGCTGCGTTTTGGCGGGCGGATAGTGGCACCTGGGAAAGTTGATCACGCTAGCGGGCGGATCGCCGGCAAACTCTAGAGCGGCGATCCGCCCGCAAGGGCTTTGATAGCCAGCGATCTGCCCACTGAGCTATGAGTAACAGCGATCCGCCCGCAACCTGCCACCGATCCGCCCGCCAGGGCTTCGATAGCCAGCGATCCGCCCGCTAAAATTTTACACGGTAAAACTTGTCAATCATTGATGATATAAAAGACGCTTCATCTCATTGAGTGCTCACTCGGCATTTCGAGGCCGATCCTGGAAGGTGACTTCAATTCCCTTTGAAGGATCACTGAGAAGCCGGAGAATAATTTTTGGCAGCTGAGGGGATGGTCCCCACGGCTAGGGGGGGGTGGTCCCGCACACGCAGACCGTGGTGGGAACCATCGGAATAAGCCATGTGTGGCATCGAGTACGGATCGCTGGCTACTGGCGAGCGGGTGGCGGGGGATGTCGATCCGCCCGCCAAAAGCCAGAAATCCGCCCGCACCTTCTGTCTGAGTAGCTTGTAAGTAAGCTTTCAGTTAAAAACATTTCACGTTGAAATGCAAAAAAAAAGGCTTCTCTGGAGACTCAGCATCGCATTGGAGTAACATGCCAGAGTGGCTATGCAAATTGCATAGGGGCGTCTGCTATTTGCTGCTCCTGCTCGTCCACAGTTGCATAGGGGTCTGCAGAGCTGCAGAGACCGGAGAGTGGTCGGCGAGCGTCAGCTTTGACGCGACCACAAAAAAGTTTTGAAACATTGTCGCGGCGTCGGTTGCAGCTCACTGGCAGTGAGATAGGTGTATCCAATTGATAGAGTAACGCCTATGAACCTTAAAAATTCACTTTGGCGTCTGATTCATAGCGTAAAGTTGGACAACCATCGATCTGCTAGCGTTGACCGATAAGATACACAGTTTTGTACAACACCGACCAAACAGGGATTGGATTTCAAACTAGATTGTTGCTTCCCAACAGATGTGCCTAATCCGAGACATCCATATTATGAATGAAAACTTTAAGAATAATGATGCTTGTGGACCGTTTCTACGCGAAATCGAAGACGACGATGGGAATGTGGTTGATACCAGGTTTAATATCGTCTGCTTTTGTAATTCGAGCAACGACTGCAACACTCTTAAACATTTCAAGGTTTGCACCCTTTATTTTCCCTGGTTCCTTAACTCCTACTTCTCTCGCTTAGCGGCACGTAGTGGTGATCAAGTGACTCGCCAATGCAAACCTTTTCCCCCCTTTTTCGCATTTACCATGTAGCTGTCGGTCAGATACGAGAGTTTTAGCTTCTAGAACCCGCTTTTTCCAGAGAAACAGATGTTTGAAATACGGACGGGAGCGATTGAGCTCACTAATCTACAAAGACTGCTCTAGAAACATTAGCTTCGAGAGGTTATTATGGGTTGTGTTTGGCGATTTGACGTCTATTTCTGAACTTGGACAGATTCGGTTTTGACAGTTGAGCGAATTTAGCCAAGACATCGATATCCTTAAAGGCAGTGGTCGCGATCAAATATGCTTGTCGTCTTTTTCTCTCCAAATCCTTTTCTGGGTATAGAGTAGTAGGACCTATAAGAACAAATCGCGAAAAAACCACTGTTTTGGGCCAAATTTGAAACCTGAACTTTCTTGTCTTTTGATGGTGGACGAGCCCACTCCATATCATCGGCATCGATGACCTCTTATATCAAGAACATTAGCTAACTTGAAATTGAATGTCAATCAATGAACCTTCGAATATATGTACACATCTAGTCAAAAACATGGACTGAAGTGATGCTTTCATTATTCAACTATTTTTATTCGTTAAATTTGCATTTATTTCGTTCTCTGAATGTCGATGATTTTTGACTGCTCGGCATGAGACTGCGATCTGTTTCGTCATCGCTGTGCACGTGTGCACGAACTGGCTTCTTTGGGCCCTAGAAACTCTAATTCTAGACCGTTTTTCACCGCGCTACCTTCATAGTTTTTCAGCTGTTTTTGATCTAAGCTGATTTTTGTAGTTTTTTCGATAACGTTTTTTATCGTGACCACTGCCTTTAAGCAGCTATGCTAGTGAAACATTTCAAGACTAATACAATACAACTCGAGGGATAATTTCTCATCAAAAGCTTGAAAATCAGCTGCAGAAAAAAGAAGACATTAGGTGCTAAAGCTTGCAGCGCTCTTTCCTAATTCAGCCCGCCTCTGGGAAAACTTGCCGCGACAGTGCCGGGAAAGTACCGCTACCCTTGACTGTGCCGCGATAGTACCACGGTGGATCCACGATCATCACTGCCAGTTGCTGTGTCTTGAGCCTCGACTTCTCCGCGACTTTACCGTGATAGTACTGCAATGGTTCAGTTTTAGAAGCACGCCGGCCCGCGAGTATGGATCAGCAAACCTACGTGTACTATATGTGGTGAATCGAGATTGTTGCCAGATCATTAACTCACGTCTGAAGAACTTTCCATATCTCCTCGTTCTCAGTAACGGGGGTACCCTCTTTTTCCGCCAGACAGGGGACTTGATATTCGCATGTGCAAAATTTTCTCGTAGACACGGCCTCGTTATATCATAACTCCTAAATGGTTTTATTCGGGTTACTCGCTGTCGGTCCTATTTTTGCAAAGGCTCACCGACCGATCGCGGAGCCGCTACGGCGCTGCTGCTGAGCGTCCACTCTAGTTCCGCTTCGGTGCCTGTAGGAACCGTAGCGGCACAATCCAGGCACTATCGCGGAAATTTCTACCTGGGGCGGTGCTTGCAGGAAGGGTCAAATATTCTGCACTCCTAAGCGAAAATCTCTTGGTCCATAGTGGATCTGGGAAAGGCGGTGGCGGAGAAAGCATTCTCAATCGTTATTACCGCTATAGCAGCGTTTGCCGCGTTTTTCTGTCTCGCTACCGGTTCCGATCGCGAATCGATTGCCGATCTGGGCATTTCGTCAGCATTCTCATGAGCAAAGAAGCTAGATACAACTCCAAAAGCGGGATTTTCCAGAAAAAGCTTCGAAGGGCGTAAGGGATTTAAGGACGCGCGCTCAGCCCTGTCCCCCACCCGAAGTCGTGCAAGCTCGGTGTCAGCGAACTTGCCTAGGCCGCGCCGTGGCGTAGTGGTAAGCCTTGAAAGCGGCGCTAAGGTCTCGGCTCTTGGTTGCGATAAGGCGCTTTCCCAGAAAGGGATAGTGCTGGTAGGTTCTCTTGAAGCAGTGTTCATGATAAAAATCGTTTTTCTGTTTTTCTGCCTGTCTTGAAATTGGTGCCATGCTGATTTCAATGAAGTTTCTGAGATCCTAAAAGGCCTCCCGTGAACAAAGTTGTGGTTCCTCAAAATTCGAGCTAGGGCATAGTGGACGAATTGTCCGAGGGTATGCGAGCTGACCTGAGTGAAGAAAGAAGTTGAGAACGAAGGGAAGAACGGGGCTATTGATCGGAAATCATTCACGATCTCGAGTTCTCATTTGTTCACGTCGGAGGGCGGGCTTTGCCTTGCGCTCAAAGTGACAACTTCGGGCTCTTTTGGAGCTCGTCCTGGTTCGTTTTCATGCGTTCTTTCGACGTCAACGTTACAGTGTGCCCCTCCATTACCCATTCCTAGTAAAACTAAAACACATTTTTTATCGTGATTCTCGTTCCCTAGTTTTCCACTCAAAACAATTCGTTAGTCACCAAGTGTTACTAAAATTACGAAGAAATGGCGAGAAACGCACTAAAGCGTCGCATTTCAGTGACATTACTCTCTGACCTGGACTAGTCGTCCAGTTGAATTAAGTTGTTCACGGTGATTGTCAGTGGTGAAAAATGAGGCTAAACAAAAATGGTAGAAAATTTTACGCAAAACAGTATTAGTTGAGGGCCGAAGGAAGGAGCGGAGCAGCAGAGTAGATAATTGCAAAAGACGGGTCCGCAAATGTTTTCGTGGTCACAACGAACAGTTCCTGTAATACTTAAAGGCAGCATACACGCTCGTAAACGTGGTTGAGATAACAACGTGAATAAAACCGTACGGCTTACGGCTTACAAAATAATGTCTGCGCATTTTGAAGCATCAAAAACGACCCAGAGCGCCGTTACAGGAGTAGCAAGTTTGTCCCCGCCCGTATTTTCACGCCCCCTGTACTTGTCCTTTTCCTGCAACTTAAAGGCAGCATACACGCTCGTAAACGTGATTGGGATAACAATGTGGATCGAGCCGTATGGCTTACAACATAATGCCTACGCATTTTGAAGTGTCAGAAATGACCCACAACGCCGCTACACGAGTTAGAAGTTGGCCCCGCCCTGTATTGGCTATTTTCCCCCAACGCAGGGTTGCTGGACCGTCTTCTCCGTCAGTGACTTGTGTGGTTCACTTGTTAGGCAATCTACCAACAGTACCGACGGTGAATATGACCCAGCAACTTCGCGTTGCAGGAAAAGGACAGATACAGGGGGCGTGAAAATACAGGGCGCGGCCAACTTCTAACTCATGTAGCGACATTGTGGGTCGTTTTTGACACTTCGAAATGCGTAGGCGTTGTAATCTGGGCCATACCATTCTATTTCCGTAATTATCTCAATCACGTTTACGAGCGTGTATGCTGCCTTTAAGGTTGCTGGGTTATCTTCACCGTCAGAGAGTTGTGTGGTTTTTTGTTAGGCGATCCGTCAACAGTACCGACGGTGAAGATAACCCAGCAACCTTGAGTTGCAGGAAAAGGACGAGTACAGGCAGGGGGCTTGAAAATACGGTCGGAGCCAAACTTGCTACTCCTGTAATGGCATTGTGGATCGTTTTTGATGCTTCAAAATGCGTAGGCGTTGCAATCTGAGCGATAACATTCTATTTTCGTAGTTATCTCAATCACGTTTACGAGCGTGTATGCTGCCTCTAAGAGCCAGGGTGATATTTGAGGTATTCATACTGGTGCGTTTTTCTCGATTTCTTCGTCATTTCAGTTCTACCCGAGGGCCAAACATTCGATTTAGCGATTAATCTCAAAATCGAAGATTATTGTGAACACTGCTTCTAACCAGTTTCGACACAATCCAACCCCAGGGACAGATTCTGCAGCCATTTTGATTGAAAATGGTTTGATATTAAGAGCAAGTGTAACCGATGAATAGTTCTATAGAGTAGTAGTCACAGTGAATGGCAGTTAAAAACTCATTCTTGAAATGGAAGCTATCATTTGTAAATTCGACAAAATTTATCCGAAAAATTAAAAAAAAAATTATTCGGAAATTCGGAAAATCTGTTTTTTTTCTGCAATATATTCAAAAATCCTAAATTCGAAAAATACTATTTTCAAGTTTATTCGAAAATTTCAACTGTGTTGCCCATGTATAGTAGGCGAACAGTCGTGCCCATGAATCTGACGGAACGTTTTGAATGAAACGTCGAGACGAATTCAGGAAAAAGTTCAAAATTTCGGAGTGATATCGAAAATAATCCGAAGTTCTGATCGTACTTCGGAAAAAAATTTTTTTAAAGCTCGGTCGTTCCAATACTGAATTTTCGAAAGTTTCTCGAAATTCATCTGCTCGAAATCTTCACAACGACCTTTTTTTAATCTCTGTTCGTTCGAAAATGCTTCGAAAGAAAAGCCACTTTTTTCAAATTCACAACTATACATGACAGCCCTGACAGAGATTTGAGAGACTTCTTCAAAATGCAATCCTTCTTGAACCGAAGGCAAGATGGCGAGGTTGAGATCGTATCATGTGATACATCGTTTTCGTCGTGAAGGAAAGAAAGACACTTTCCACAATATCCAAAACCTCGATCCAACTCATGATACGCACGTTTCCAGGATCTAACTATGCTGTTTGAATAGCCCTAATCCCTTGTTTACTAATGATGTAGTCTGTAAGGGGAGAGTCTGATTGTTTCCTTTCCCGCATACAAGTCTTTCCTTTAACTTCAAGCTCTAATACTGTCGTTTTCAGCCTTTCATTGATAAGCCGATGAAGCACACCAAAGTTCTTTCTACACATCTATTCTACGTCCTAAGTAGATCATCCAAACCAGTCAGACGTAGACACTATTTTAGTCCACTATATCCAGTCTATAACAGGACTGTGAAAAGGATTTATGGATCGTCCATGAAGTGCATAAAGGACAGTTTGGAAAGTGAAAAATCGGAGGAAAACAAAATTTCCAGTGGGTAAGTGTTACATCCCCAGTCATAGTTGCTAACAATCAGGAGACAAGTTTCTTCAATTTCCGATAGCAAACGCCGACAGGCTTCCTCATCGTGAAAGCTGCCTTCGAATTTTGTGATATGCTCATCTCATCACGTATGACCTTTTTTGAATGACATTGAGTCATCAATACTTCCCAATTACATGCCATGGCGCACGTATCGGGATTGACCAAGCCACACATCCAGCCGACCTACAACTAGGCCCGGATGCCCGTGTCCTCTGACCTAGGGGGGCTGCTCTCTCTCGGGTGGCGATCCTCGTGTGGTTCCGAAAGCTACCTTCCCGAGCATTGCGTGTTCTCCAGTGGTGACGTCTGGATGCGGTGTCCGACAGGGCTGCCCCCACCTTCGAACGCGCTTAGCATCTCGGTCTGCAGGTCGCTCCCCAGGCTAAGGGTTACGAAGGTTGGCAACTAAGTTGCCTGCTCCTACCCTTGTCGATCCTCCGTGCTTGGAGATGACCTGAACGGTGCGAGGAGTGCCCGTTTTCCCCACTGTTCCCAAACAGGAACAGCGGGTACTTGGGTTGCAAATTCCACTTGGCCGCATTGCACCATGTCGCTAGCGCGATGGGATTTATGGTCCCTAGCACGATGCGAACGCATCATGCATGGACCGACCCCCGGGTATGACAACCCTGGATAGCGGTGTGGCCAACACCTAGAAGGATCTCACTAGATCCCTGGTTCCCCGGCCCACTATCGCGACGCATCGATGGCTACTATGCATCCGTCAGCTCGCCCCGTTACCGCAAGGTTATCTCGCCACCTGCTCCACTCAAGCAGGCGGAGTCCTCGCGTTCACTGGGGATCACCTTGTCCACTAACCTGGGACAGCCGCACTAGCAAGCCACGTAACCCAACTAACATGTATGGGGGGGGGGCAAAGGGGGGATAGTCCCGCGTACTACCAGCGTAATAGCACAACAACACAAGCCAACCATATTGACACCGATATAGCAGCGCTATATAAACACCAACACAGGTACAAGGTACACAGTGGTAAGTTATAACCCTTTATCCTTAAGGCACTAACACCTAAAGGCACCTACAGGGTTCGCCTTACAGTTAACGGTTCAATTGGCTCACATCCAACAGCGCGTAGTAGATAGCGTAGTCTACCACGGCGTAATATAGATTGCGTAGTACGTGGTGGCGTAGTATCGCACCTCTCCCACGAGTCAGCCGCACATCCCTAGCGGTGACTAATGCCAGAAGCCGTTGGGCCTCCGCCAACCTCCAGGCCGCTCGGTCTAGGCCGAGCTGGCGCCCAGATGCCGGCTTCCTCAGCAGCCAGAGCTGCTGGGGACGGAGCCCACGGTTCCGGGGTCTCCCGGTAGGCCATCGCTGCTAGAGCAGCGCAGTACCAATGGGTACTGTAGGCCAACGCCATCCGGCGCCGGGCAGAACCAATGAACCGAGGACAGCCGCCTTATATAGGCAGCGCGGGGGAAGGGGGGCGGGACGCCGCGGCTGGCGCGGGTGTGCCCCGCCTCCAAGCGGCTGGCGTAGTGGTGAACAGGCCGGGGCCTCACGGTCCGCCCCCAGCCACCGTCGCATCCGAGACAGTGGGTGTGGTTCTACTCAAACGAAGGTACGCGGAACCCACACTTACTGTGAAGATTTTAAATCTAATTGTGGCTCTCGGCCTCTAAAGAGATATTTTCTATCACCACCTCGAGTTCTTGTGAGGACTACTTTGAAGTGTGAAAAATTTGCACCAGACACTCCGTTCAAAAGCTTGTGTACCATAGAGACATCATACAACTCCCGCCGCGACTCGAGGCTCCCATGCCGAAATACTGGTTCCGAATTTTAGAATCAGGAATTTTTGAGTACAAAAACCCGCCACGTCGTATAAGTATCTTCCAGGTGAGGCTCGTCTGAACCTTTTCGAGGAGAATGATGTTCTTGTTTTTGTATGAAGAGAAGATTTTACCGTACCACTTTCCAAAAGTGGGCAAATCTTGGGGCTAGGGGCCCTCTACACACAGAAGGAGGAGGGGGCCTCCTAAACAGGCAGCAGCGACCGTTTATCCATATCGTTTATAAGGCTTAATACGCATGCAGTTGGCACGTTGATACATGATATAACTCGTAGAACACCTCCACTGGCAGAACAGTGAGGTGGAACACGTATGGATAAACAGCCGCTGCTGCCTGTTCAGATTTTCTCGAAGGAGTTGTCCCATTTTGAGGTTCAACAAATCAAGCTACTCAATGCAAGCGAAGAGGTCCTGAGTGGAATTAGAGCCGCAAAAGGCGAGACAACTCCCCCATCGGTGTGTAGAGAGCAGCCTCTATTCCTAAACCTTGTACAACTTCAAAAAAACGCTACTGTCTTTTGTCGTGAGAGCCTCGAAAAATTGATATGAACGGTTGTGAGCTCTTTTGTAACCAACAGGTGGTGACCCAACAAACTCTATGCGTTTTCAAACGGATCCAACCAAATATTCGAACACGAAAAACGGCGAAAAGGTCTCACAAGGGAAGTATAGAAAGCGTAGGTCGGATCTGCTAAAACGACTAGTGTCGTTAGAATCTCTTGTGGCTCAATAGTAAAACTGCGCAGAATCCCACCCCGATGCTGCATGTTCCAAGAACTTACAAGCTTAAAAAGCTCATTTATTGTGCTTTTTGTACCTTCCAAAAATCGCGTTAGTCTTCGGAAAATCCGGAAACGGACGCCCAAAACTCGCCCAAAACTACCCCCCCTGAGCAAAGTTTGAGTGAAGGCACATTTTCCATGCTTTTTCCTGACTGACAGCGTTTTGGACTTGAACCGATTTTCGGTTGGGCGTTTATTTCTACCTATTGAGGGCTCTGGAAGCGTCTTAGAAAAATGTTCCAGATTTGACTTAAAAATCTATCAGGAGGGTTTTTTGGGGCGCTGATCACGAATCTGTAGTTTTTTAGTCGATTTTCCAAAGTTTTCGGCTAATTTCGTTTTAAGCTTCCCAATTGCTTTAACACGAGAATAATTGATGGGAAAGCCTCAGTTTATACGATTGGAAGTTGTGATGCTTATCACAAACCTTTCAGAATAGGTCCTCATTTCAAAGACATGAACTCTAGAGGTCAGCCGCTCCTAATTCTCAACTTGACTCCACCGCTTAAAACTATTTAAAGGCAGTGTTCACGATGATCTTCACTTTTGAGATTACTCGCTATTTTGATTAAGTGGCCCCCGGGTAGAACTAAAATGACGTAGAAATTGAGAAAAACGCGTCAGAAGTACCCGAAATCCCTAAGTATCACCCCGCCTCTTAAGTATCACAGGAAGTGTTTGTTGTGACAATGAAATCTTTTGTGGACCCGTCCTTTGCAATTCTACACTCTCTATTGCTAAGTTCTTTTCTTAGGGACCTAACTAATCCTGCTTAGCATAAAATGTTCTCCTATTTTTGACTGACCCAATTTTTCACCGGGGACAACCACCATGAACATGTTCATCCAACCGGTCAGCTTGTTCATGTTATAGAATAATGTCACTGAAGCACGACGTTCTAAGGCATTTCTCGTCATTTCTTCGTAATTTGGTAACACTTGGAGGCCAACGCATCGTTTTATGTGAAAAACTCGGGGACGAAAATCATCGTGAACACTGCCTTTAACTCAATTTCAGTTGAAAATTATCTGACTGTTTTGCTTCGCTTCGAGAGGTTCATGATTTGGCATGAAAGTATTTGTGAGAAACTTGTTAAAAGAAGTGAAATACTTGGTGCATTTGATTTGTCATGGGATTTAACACAGAAGAAACACTAAAAGCTCGATGAAATGATGTACCACTGATTTGGATGTGCGCTTTCTTACTTAAAATCGAAAAATTGAGTGTGGTTTT
>JAPDOI010001536.1:52500-90000 GCA_029168955.1 Aplectana chamaeleonis
CCGGATGTCTTCATTGGAAACATGATCGAGAAGCGTGATGCCGGCGCTCCATCGCAGCATTTTCGTTTCCATGACACTCAGACGACGTTCTGCCTCCTTGGTCGCTGGCCAGCACTCAGATCCATAGAGTGCAACAGGTCGTATTACAGACCTGTACACTTTGGACTTCAGGTGATCAGGAATCTTCTTATCGCATAAGACACCGGTTGTTGAGCGCCACTTAGACCAAGCAGCATTGATACGGGCAGTTATCTCATGAACAATGCCGCCGTCAGCAGTAATTGTCGATCCAAGATACTTGAAAGTGTCCGTACGCGGTAGATTCGTGCCATTTATTCTTATACTGCCGAGCTCATTTGCGTCGGTTGTCAAATATTCGGTCTTCCTGACGTTTAGTCGAAGGCCGAACTGCGCAAGACGGTCACTCCAGGCCTGTGCTTGTTGCTCGAGATCGTTTTTGTCCTCGGATACCAGCATCACATCATCCGCATACAGCAACGTCCACGGTGCCGGCTTCTGCAGGTCTTTCGTGACTGCATCCATAACAATGACAAACAACAGTGGGGATAGGGCCGAGCCTTGGTGCACACCCACTGAAATCGGAAATTCTTTCGACGTCCCAGCGGCAGCTCGTACGCGGCTCCTTGGGTCGTTGTAGAGAGCTCGCACCCACTCAATGAGTTCTTCAAGCACAGAATGCACTCGCAGGGCATACCAGATAACCTCATGCGGAACACGATCGAAGGCCTTCTCCAAATCGATAAAAGCAAAATGAAGCGGTTTCTTCTTCTCCCGATGCTTCTCAGCCAGGAGTCTTGCGGCGTGTATGGCATCGGTGGTGCCACAAGAGGAAACAAAGCCACACTGGTTACTGGACAGCTTCACAATTTCTCGAATGCGACCATCGATTATTCGCTCGAATATCTTCATGCTATGAGAGAGTAGTCGTAGATATATATATATATATATATATATATATATATATATATATATATATATATATATATATATATATATATATATATATATATATATATATATATATATATATATATATATATATATATATATATATATATATATATATATATATATATATATATATATATATATATATATACACACAAGTTTACACTCGTGTGGGAAAAAAAAAGAAAACAGGAAAACGAACAACCAACCTCAAACGGAATATTCAAAGCAAAGGTACTGTAAACCAATGAAACGAGAACAACGAAGGATCAGTCCGAAGAATAGCACAGGGAAACGAGCAACCCAGCACTACGGAGGGTCACTCCGCCGCTCCCCGGAAGCCAGTTTCATGTGCACTAAGTTCTTATAGGCGCCGAAGTTTATAGGAATAGTATCGTTCCTACTGAGATCTTCGAATACCGGAACAATTCTAGTAGTGAAAAAGCAGCGCCGACACTCAAGATTTGACACGGTACGGTGGAATTTAATCGGACCCCCCGGGTTACCGAATCTCTGGTTCTCACGAAATCCCCAGGCCTAAGACCAAACTTGCCATCGAAAAGGATATGATGGAACAGAAATAAATCATTTTTCTTCCTTCTGAGAGTCAAAGGCTCAAGGCCAAAGAGTGCATTTCTTTCAGCAGCGGAGGGCAATTGCCCATAAATGAAGCCATGCTGTCTGATAAGAACTCTTCTAGTAAAATTGTTCTGTATCTTTTCCAATCTATTAATGTTCTTGAGTTTGGCGGGGTTGAATACCGGGGTACCGTACTCGAGTAGAGGCCTTACATACGTGGTGTAAGCTCTGATAAGCACAGAGGGATTGCAAGTTGACAAACCCCTGAAAATATTATTCATGGCAAAAGTTGCTTTATTCGAGATAGATTCACAGTGCTTATCAAAACTCAGACTTGTAGTTATAGTGAACCCTAAATCAGTTATTTGGTCAACTTCTTGGATCTGACAGCCACTGACAGTATATTTACTGTTAGCATTGCTATTACCCAAGTGGAGAACCTTCGTTTTTTCTTTTGCCAACGGGAGATTCCAATCGCGAGACCAAGTACTAACAATGTCAATAGACTGTTGTAGCAGGATACAGTTCTCCGGTTGGGAAACGTCCCGATAGATCTTGATATCATCCGCAAATAGCACTGAAACCAGTGCCACAGGAAGTGACAAGACTGGCGATATCCTGAGTGTATATGATGAAAAGTATGGGCGACAATACTCCGCCTTGTGGTACACCACTCAGGACTGGCTTTGTAGTTGAGTGAGAAGAGTCAACACGGACCGAGAACGTCCTGTCAGTTAGGAACGAACGTACCCATGAAACTATTCGCGGATGGATACCAACCATTGAGAGTTTTGGCAATAATTTGTCATGAGGAACCTTATCAAAAGCCTTAGCGAAATCAAAATACACAGCATCAACACTCTTCACAACATCTAGGAAAGCCGTCCACTTGTTTAGTGCTTCTATGGTTGCCGTCACAGTTGACTTCCCTCCCTGGAAACCATGTTGGAAGGTAGAGATAACCTGATTCGCTTCCAAGTGACAAACGATTCTCTTCTTCAGAATTTTTTCGAACAGCCGTGAGAAAATAGATGTTATACTGATTGGTCTGAAATTAGCAGGGTCTGTGAAGGGGTGCTTTTTTGGAATGGGGGTAACAAATGATTGCCTCCATTTGATGGGGACTTCACCAGACATGAAGCTCAGATTGAAAATGAAATCCAGGGGACCTGCAATATCAAGAGCGATCTGCTTGACAAAGCTGAGTGGTATGGCGTCGGGAGTGATAGAGTTGGATGAGGGCCAGGCAAGAAGTTCCTTGATAATTTCATCTTTGTAAAACCAACATGAATCAGCCATAACAGCGAAAGAATTGGAGACAGGTAGACTGTCCATAGAAGAGACGTCAGAAAACGACTTTTGAAATACGTCCGCCAACAACTCAGCTCTATCACTAGCATTCCTCACCATTGCCCCATTGGGGTTTTTGAGAACTCCAACACCTGGTTTTTCCCGGAGTTTAGAGTTGCTAAATATGAAGAAGGAATGTTTATCACTTGACTCGACAGCTTTTTTCTCAGTATGGTTGTTATACATCTTCAATTTATTAGAAAAACATTCACTAACTTTTTTGAACCGTTCCCAGAACTCAGCACAGTCCTGAGTTTTAGCCAAATGCCACGCCTCCGATCTCAACCGCTCAAGGTTGGGTAAATGCGGTAGGAGTCTTCGTTTATTACGGTAACACGGTTCGAGGGGAACGGAAGTATCAATGCAATGATGGATGATAGAAAGAAAAAGCTCGTACTTCTCGTCCACACTGACAACAGTGCCCAAGGAACCGAATCAGTCTACATGAAGTAAATGGTTGCGAATAGCATCGAGATTTGCTTTCCTAAATTTCCTTCTATACACAACGGGAGCATTACACCTTGGAAGGTTAAGTGCAAAATAAACGGTAGAGTGATCACTGGACCCCAACGGCGGAGAAATGCTTACTGAATTGACCATACAGTTATCATTACACAGAACTAGGTCAAGAAAATGACCACCACGGGTCGACGCCCTAACAAATTGCTCAGGGCTATGACTCGAGCACACAGTTAAAAAACTTCTTGAGATTGAACTCACATTGGCAAAAGCAGATGGTTCATTCCAATCGATATCCGGGAGGTTAAAATCGCCTGTGATGATAGAAGGCCAGCTACAAGAAATAAGGTCGCCGATGGTACTGAACAGTTGCTCAGACAAATTCGAAGTACAAGATGGTGTCCTGTACACAACCAGAAACCGTATGGGTTTCAAGCCGATTTCCAAATCCGTGCAAAGGATTTCATATGCATCAGGGACAGAATCCTGGAACACAAGAACTGGACAAAAATGTTTCCTAGCCAGAAAAATAACTCCTCCACCCTTTTTGCGAAGACGGTCCGACCTCAGAACTTCGTAATGCGAGCACCAGTCACCCAGTAGAGAAACCGACCCAACCCCACCGTTCAACCATGTTTCAGTTAGAGAGATAATGTCCGTGTCTAATTTTTGAAGCAAGAATTTCACCGCGTCAACGTTCTTTACTAGTGAGCGAATGTTAGTGGCAATACATGTGAGGCGGCAACAATTTATCCGGGGAGAGTTTAGCAGTTTCCCGAGCTCGTAGGGGCTGGGTCGCCCAGGGAAGATGCAGGAGGATCAGTTACAATGTTCGAGGTGCTGGCATGATTTACATTCACAGGAGCAACGATATTCCCGGAACTAGAGTTGGGACGCTGCCGTTGGGCCCTGACCCTGTCCCTCTCCTCCTTTGAAAGAGAGGGCCTTATAAAGACCCCCTGGAGGAGAAGGATTTGAGCCAGTGGGCTCGACGACAGACTAGGTTAGCGTGAAACGTTGTAGGCAAGACCAACTTAATCAAGCGTGACCTACCAGAATTCGGCTTACCCATCCGATAAATGGATGTGGGCCTGCACTCAACCTCCAAATGATCTAATATCTTAGCAATACAATTCTCATCATGTAATACCCTAACCATGACATCGGAACATTCATCAATACCAGAGATCACTACCGACCGCTTCCTCTCACGTTCCTCAAACGTGCAATCACAGTTATTATTACGCCTAGCAGGAGAGGACGAGCGCACAGTTAAGTTGTGGGAAAGCTCAGAATTGAGAGCTACAATTTCAGCTTGTAATACGGCATTATCCTGAGTTAGCTGGGCATTCTTAGTGGCTAACGACCTATTCTCATATACAAGTTCAAGATTTTTCGACATGATTAAATCAAACTTCTCCCTCATAGACGAGAATTCGCTTATCACAAGCTTGAAATGCGTTGGAAGCGTTGCATCCTTCATCAATTCCACAACAGCACTAGCAAAATCCAACGGTGTTTGTGATCCAACTTCTCCGCCGCGACTTGTAGATGCTCGCGTCCGAACAGGAGAGCGGCGAACACGGTTAGGCATACTTACGAAACAGATGAGTTGAAGCTGATAAACCTGTGATGGTGGCTTGTTGAAAAGTCGAGTATATGATTTCGCACCCCGCTACAGAGGTACTCGCAGTTAGAAGACGTTGACAATAGACCAAGAGCAGTATATATAAATGTCGGCTGCTTGACGAGATACGTGCGATTCAATAGCGCATTTGATATCCAACCATCAAGTATACGAGTGGTAGGCCGGAGAACAGCAAGGTACCTCAAACTTGGGTAATTAAACCTTGGGTAAATGCCGGGCGAATCGCTGGCAATCGGCGGGCGGATCGCTGGCTACTGGCGGGGGGATGTCGATCCGCCCGCCAAAAGTCAGCGATCCGATCGCACCTACTGTCCGAGTAGTCGACTTCGCGTGGCGCCGATTTCGTGGGCCAAAAGGCGCAGCGCATCACTTCCCGCGGAGAGAGAGGTTTTGCCGTCTTCCCGCGGACTGTCGGCGGGCAGTTGGCTATTCCTGGTGTCATCGAACACTAAGTCCTCGATTCCCACTTTGATGTCATCACTGCACCACCCACTAGAGTGGAGCCAATGAACGATTGCTAAGCAGAGAACGCTGTATTGAGACTCTTTCCGAAACCCAGAAAATGTCCCAACTTTCTACAACTGTCGGAATTTCTCATGGCCGGCCTCTCGACATATCCGACAATCGCCCTTTTCCGAATGATCGATCTTTTGATCTATCCAGAATATCAACTTTTCGATTAATCGACTGACTCGGTTCAATCTAAGTCGACCTCCTTCGATAGGATAATGATTCGGTCATCCAGCTGAGCCCAAGTGTACGGGCAAGTGGGCTCGGCTGAATCATCGATTCATTATCCTATTGAAAAAAGGTCGACTTAGCTTTCATCGATTTGGTCGATTATTTGATAAGTTGAATATCTGGATAGATCAAAAAGTCGATCGATCGGAAAAGGGCGGTGGTCGGATATGTCGAGAAGCCGGCCATGATGAATCTCGATAGTTGATGAAAGTTGGGACATTCGCTGAAAGCACGCATAAAATCCTTCCATTGCTGTAGACTATATTTTAAATTTTTTGTCCTAAAATACGCAATTTTCATTTCCGAAAAGTTCAAAATAGGCATTTTCCTTTAACTAAAACTGTAGAAAAATGAATTTTCAATACCATGGAAGTTATTTGGAAGTGCAATTCATTCAGAGCCCATATTTCATCCGGAATTGAAGCGAATTCACGAATACATTCATTGAGCAATATTCTTCTTCCATAAAATCGTACCATATTTGGGTACACCTGATGGGTACACTAACCTTTTTGTGAAGCAAAGAGAATGCCTTTTTTGGAATCCCCTTAGGCATTTAGGGAATTTCAAGCACGGCCCTACAGCAAGGGGAACAGGATTTTCCATATCGCCACGGTGCGGGTAAAACAGTCTCTTGTGAGTTCAATTTTGAATTCGGATTTTTGAAAGTGTGGCACCTGCTAACGGCACCGCAGGAGGAGAGCTGTCTTCATGAATGTGTTTAGTTCATCGACCGATCTATGATCGATGCGTTGACCATGCCCGGCCTGCGTCCCATTGCACCGGCTGTCAACCAATCGTTTGCGGTTCACCGGCCACTTTAGGCTACATTATTCAAACAAATTTGTATCTAGTATGGTATTCTCTACGTGATGCCTGTCGGTTCCATCTGCACCTAAAGATACTTCATTACGCAAAACTGGCGGCTCTTTGAACATTCGTTCATTTCTCAATCATCGCCCAGAAGCAGCCGGTCCGTGTGACATCTGAATCTGAGATTTCCTTAAAGACACAGTCCAACCTCAAAATCGATTTTTCGTTTTCCTACCTATCTTGCAGAAAATTTCACGCTGATCACAATGGTGTCTACAAAATCGATCAGAACTTACTACGAACGGAGTTACGGCTCCTCAAATATTTCGATTTTGAACGGCTAAAAGTTCTGGGACGAGTTGTCTCGAGCCTGTATCTTCTCGTTATTCGCAGCCATCGTTGTGAAGTAGACCACAATATAAAGCCAGACCGAAAACAAATCGAAGAACATAGGTTATGAACAAAATCATTAGCGCGTCTCTTCCAGGGATGAGCGGAATTCCGATTTCCGATGGTTTTGGGCTTTCCGATTTCCGAATTCCGAAAAAAAAGCCTGAAAATGCGAAAGAAATCGGAAATATTCACGAGATTAGAAATTTTTACACATTTCCTGGCCAAACCTCAGGGGGTTATTTCGGGCGCTGGATTCGGATTCGAGGTCCGTTTTCACTTTTCACAAAGCCAGAGTTAATTGTGTTTGCATGAAAAATTTTCAGTAAAGAAGGATCAGTTCAGGTTTTTTCAATACGCACAGTCACCAGAGGAGAGTTTAGATTTTCACTGAACTTATTTCCGATTTCCCATGGTTTTTGGCGTTCCGATTTCCGAAATTGAGAAGGTCCTTCCGATTTCCGAAGTTCCAGAAAAAAATTTCCGCTCACCCCTGGTCTCTTCCCTATTGAGGTCCGAATCCTGGCAGTGGGCGTTACCCATTTTTTCTTCAAAGGGGCGTGGTCGACTTTTCCCTCACTTTTTCTCGCTTATTTGAGCGACTTGAGATTTCGCGGTTGGCAGGGTTGCTATAGGCGGCGACCGGACCATAATATCAAAAATTACCTCTGAGGTTGGACTGTGCCTTTAAGCGATTTTAAAGATACCACTGTGATCAGCGTGTGACCGTCTCCAATATAAGCATGAACACTGGAAAACAATTTTCCGGGTGTACTGTGCCTTTAAAGGCACAGTCCAACCTCAAGGGTGAAATTTGATACTTTAGTCCGCCCACCGTGTATAGCAACCCTGCCAAGCGCGAGATCTCAATTCGATCAAATAAGTGAGAAACTACAGGAAAAAGTCGGCCCCGCCCCACCAATACCCTAAAAGCATAATCAAGCGTTTCGCCCCAAATAAGGTACCAAAATCTATGCAAACGGGAAAATTGGTTTGTGTGGCGATGCTCAAAGTCAAAATGTACAACAGCGGAGCTATTGGTTCCCTTCCCGGGGCGGTGTGCGCGATTAGGGTTCTGGGTTATGTGGGAGTGGCCGACTTTTCCCTGTAGTTTCTCACTTATTAGAGCGAATTGAGATCTCGCGCTTGGCAGGGTCGCTATTCATGGTGAGCGGTTTACAATAGCAAGTTTTACCCCTGAGGTTGGACTGTGCCTTTAAACTGGGTATGGAATCTACTAGCGGCACCGTACGAGGTAAGTCGTCTTCATGAATGTGTACGTGGAGACTATTGTGTTTGATTCATCGACCGATCTATGATCGATGCGTTGACCATGCCCGACCTGTGTCCCATTGCACCGGTCCTCTACCAATGATTCGCGGTTCACCGTTCATTTTAGGCTACATTATTCAAACTAATTTCTATCTAATATGGTATTTTCTACGTGATGTCTGCCAATTTCATCGGCTACTTACTATTATTTGTCCAGAAGTGGTGGTTTCTTTGTACATTCGTTCATTTCTCAATCATAACTTCTATTTAATGTGGAAATTAATCGCATTTTGAAGTAACCTGACTTTTCTATCCTCCCTGTTGTTTGACTTTACGAATTTTTTCTTATTTTATGTCGGTCTTCCTCTATTGGAAGGATCTCGCACTTTTTTCTACAGTTTCTCCAAATTAGTCCGCCATTTCTGGCACCTTCAGGAGTGCGTATCGAAACTACGAAGTTCTTCTTATACTTGAATTCGCTACCATAGATACACATTTTTGAATGGTTCTCCCAATTTATTCTCGGGGTTTTCTCCACATAGCTAGTCATTTTCGGTAACAATGGTCACCTAACTACTTGTAGTCCATTACTTCTTAACCGTGCGTTCAGTACCGATCTTTTCAAAATATTCACATACAACAAAAATCGCAAAAAAAATTTCGGTGTCATCTGGAAAAGAATAACTGTTCGGTAGGGTTTCATAACGAGCGTAGCAAAAAGTGTCAAGAATTGAGAGAAGAGCGTGATTTTATTTCGACACGGCCGTTTCTTCAGAAATACCGCGGTATCCATACACGAACACCCTTCGTGCCACGTACCTATAAATGGGCAGGGTATCTGGCGTTGTGGCCCCACCAGACGAAAACGGAAAATTTGATCTGTCTTTTGTAGTTCAGGACAGGCATTTCCAATGCGTACTGTGCCTTCAAGAATTGTAGTTGTTCAGTAGGCAGTGAGTTAGCTTAAACGGAAACTACTATTCGCCAAACTGGCTATTTCGAATGGAATGTTCGTTTCTTGAATCATTTTTTGACGTAAAGTCCGAATATGTTGTTCGCAGCTGCCTGGAAACACTCTGAAAAAAGTTATATGCATTGTTTTCTGTTTTTTGTACCTATTCTACCCTCCAAAAATGGAGGGCCCTGATTTTCGAAAAGCCGAAAACAGACATCATATTCGCGTTCAGGGCCCGAAACAACCCCTCCAGGCAAAGTTCAGGTTTAAGCATATTTTCTGAACTTTGCATGCACAGAGTGATAGCGTTTTGGACGTTTACAGCTTTTTGGTGGAGCGTTCACTTACATCAATTACGGGGTTCAGAAAGCGGTGAAGAAAAATATTCCAGATTTGACTTACCCTTCTCCTGGGGGTTATTTGGGGTGCGTAATACAAATTCAATGTCCATTTGTCAATTTTCGATTTATTAAGGTAGGTTTTGTCTCCTGAATGGGGGATAGGGGCTCTCTACACACCGAGGGGATGTGGTCTCGCCTTTTGCGGCTCTAATTCCACTCGGGACCACTTCGCTTGTGTGGAGTAGCGTGACGTTTCAAACTGCGAAAACGGGACGATTCGGGTTCCTGATCAAGTTCCATCTCCGCTTTGGGTATCCGTGACAGCAATGTTTTGAGTTTGTCATAGAACACATCCTTAAAATTGTCCTCGACGGTTCCGGCAGGCGCGTGACCATCCTCTATCGGCCCGCGAGCGTGAAAATACTGTCCCAGTCGACGTTGAGCCGATCTGTTTGGCCACATCATTGAAGCCCTTTCTTATAGCTATCGCACAGCCTCTCAATCTCCTATCGTCAGCGCCGCCGCAGTGCTTGATGTACTCTCCGGCGTTGATCCTTGAAACGAGTTTCCTGCGAAGCAGCAAATGGTGCATGGAAATAGCTCAGAAGTCTGGACGGCCAGTTTTCAGACATCACTCAATAGCGGTCAACAGTCCAGGGTGACCAATTTGTGATTTGTGGCCAAAGACTCTATTAACTCTTACAATTAGCTACACAACATAGGCTTTTTTGATGCGATACGCTTCGTGAAAATCCGGACATGCACAATGCAATTGGTGCGACATGTATTGGATGTAAGTACTCATACCTGACGCGTGCACTGCATTTTCTTCACACCTGATTGTGAGTTGTGAGCGCATGAGATTCACTCGTCAGATGTTTGGCAGTCGCTTTTTGAGGAGATGTCAGCTGATTTTGGGTTACTAAGCATTCGATGATAAAACTAGCTTAACAAAAACTGTTTTCTTTCTTTTGGTTAGAGAGAACAAACGCAAAATCTTTCCAGAAAAATGTTGCCACAGATGGGAAAGAAAAGTCAGCGGATCCAGCAAAGCAATCAAAATCCTCCAGCAGCTCAGTGTCTCGCCCTGAATGAACTTTGGTTGTTTCAATTGTGTGTCAAGTTCCTTTAATCAGTATATCTGCAGTTTAAATTTGATTGCTGTTTCTCCATTATGATCCTACTATATATATTTTGGTAAATTTGTGTGTGCGTGTGTGTGTATGTATGTATGTGTGCGTTTCTCTGTGTGTTTGTTTGACCGTTTATTCGGCTTGCCTTTCAAGGCGGGCAACCTAACGGGGATGCGCTCAGAAAGTGTGCAGGACGTCAGGGTGAGGGTGCAGGACCTTAGAAGTGATGCGCAGTACATCATAGGAATGGTACGGGACCCGAATTGTAGTGCGCCAGACGCCGTAGGATGTGTGCGGGACCCAAGTGGGAGTGCGACGAACGCCATAGAAAGTTCACAGGACCTAAGTGGGAGTGCGCAGGGCGCCGTAGAAAATGTACTGGACCCAAATGGTAGTGCGCTAGACGCCGTAGAATGTGTGCGGGACCCAAGTGGGAGAGCGCCGGACGCCAGAGAAAGTGTGCGGGATCCAAGTGGGAGAGCGCCGAACGCTATTGAAAGTGTGCGGGATCCAAGTGGTAGAGCGCCGGACGCCGTATAAAGTGTGCGGGACCAGAGTGAGAGTGCGCAGGACGCCGTATAAAGTATGCGCGACCCAAGTGGAAGTGCGCCGAACGCCGTAGAAAGTGTGCGGGACCCAAGTGGGAGTGCGCCGGACGCCATAGAACGTGTGCGAAATCCAAGTGGGAGAGCGCCGCACGCCATAGAAAGTGTGCGGGATCCAAGTGGTAGAGCGCCGGACGCCGTAGAAAGTGTGCGGGATCCAAGTGGGAGTGCGCAGGGCGCCGTAGGAAGTGGGCGGGTTTCACGTGGGAATGCGCAGGACGTCGTAGAAAGTGTGCGGGATCCAAGTGGGAGTGCGCAGGACGCCGTATAAAGTGTGCGGGACTCAAGTGGGAGTGCGCTGAAGGCCGTAGGAAGTGTGCGGGACCCAAGTGGGAGTGCGCTGAACGCCGTAGGAAGTGTGCGGGACCCAAGTGGGAGGACGCCGGACGCCGTAGAAAGTGTGCGGGACCCGAGTGAGAGTGCGCAGGACGCCGTATAATGTGTGCGGGACCCAAGTGGGAGGCCGCCGGACGCCGTAGAAAGTGTGCGGGACCCGAGTGAGAGTGCGCCGGACGCCGTAGAAAGTGTGCGGGACCCGAGTGAGAGTGCGCCGGACGCCGTAGAAAGTGTGCGGGACCCGAGTGAGAGTGCGCCGGACGCCGTAGAAAGTGTGCGGGACCTGAGTGAGAGTGCGCCGGACGCCGTAGAAAGTGTGCGGGACCCGAGTGAGAGTGCGCCGGACGCCGTATAAAGTGTGCGGGACCCAAGTGAGAGTGCGCCGGACGCCGTAGAAAGGGTGAGGGATCCGAGTGAGAGTGCGCAGGACGCCGTATAATGTGTGCGGGATCCAAGTGGGAGCGCGCCGGACGCCGTAGAAAGTGTGCGGGACCCGAGTGAGAGTGCGCCGGACGCCGTAGAAAGTGTGCGGGACCCAAGTGGGAGGGCGCCGGACGCCGTAGAAAGTGTGCGGGACCCGAGTGAGAGTGCGCCGGACGCCGTAGAAAGTGTGCGGGACCCGAGTGAGAGTGCGCCGGACGCCGTAGAAAGTGTGCGGGACCCGAGTGAGAGTGCGCCGGACGCCGTAGAAAGGGTGCGGAATCCGAGTGAGAGTGCGCAGGACGCCGTATAATGTGTGCGGGATCCAAGTGGGAGCGCGCCGGACGCCGTAGAAAGTGTGCGGGACCCGAGTGAGAGTGCGCAGGACGCCGTATAATGTGTGCGGGACCCAAGTGGGAGGCCGCCGGACGCCGTAGAAAGTGTGCGGGACCCGAGTGAGAGTGCGCCGTACGCCGTAGAAAGTGTGCGGGACCCGAGTGAGAGTGCGCCGGACGCCGTAGAAAGTGTGCGGGACCCGAGTGAGAGTGCGCCGGACGCCGTAGAAAGTGTGCGGGACCCGAGTGAGAGTGCGCCGGACGCCGTAGAAAGTGTGCGGGACCCGAGTGAGAGTGCGCCGGACGCCGTAGAAAGTGTGCGGGACCCGAGTGAGAGTGCGCCGGACGCCGTATAAAGTGTGCGGGACCCAAGTGGGAGTGCGCCGGTCGCCGTAGAAAGTGTGCGGAACCCGAGTGAGAGTGCGCCGGCCGCCGTAGAAAGTGTGCGGGACCCAAGTGGGAGTGCGCAGGACGCCGTATAATGTGTGCGGGACCCAAGTGGGAGGGCGCCGGACGCCGTAGAAAGTGTGCGGGACCCGAGTGAGAGTGCGCCGGACGCCGTAGAAAGTGTGCGGGACCCGAGTGAGAGTGCGCCGGACGCCGTAGAAAGGGTGCGGGACCCGAGTGAGAGTGCACAGGACGCCGTATAATGTGTGCGGGACCAAAGTGGGAGGGCGCCGGACGCCGTAGAAAGTGTGCGGTACCCGAGTGAGAGTGCGCCGGACGCCGTAGAAAGTGTGCGGAACCCAAGTGGGAGTGCGCCGGTCGCCGTAGAAAGTGTGCGGAACCCAAGTGAGAGTGCGCCGGCCGCCGTAGAAGGTGTGCGGGACCCAAGTGGAAGTGCACAGGACGCCGTATAATGTGTGCGGGACCCAAGTGGGAGGGCGCCGGACGCCGTAGAAAGTGTGCGGGACCCGAGTGAGAGTGCGCCGGACGCCGTAGAAAGTGTGCGGGACCCGAGTGAGAGTGCACCGGACGCCGTAGAAAGTGTGCGGGACCTGAGTGAGAGTGCGTCGGACGCCGTAGAAAGTGTGCGGGATCCGAGTGAGAGTGCGCCGGACGCCGTAGAAAGTGTGCGGGACCCGAGTGAGAGTGCGCCGGACGCCGTATAAAGTGTGCGGGACCCAAGTGGGAGTGCGCCGGTCGCCGTAGAAAGTGTGCGGAACCCGAGTGAGAGTGCGCCGGCCGCCGTAGAAAGTGTGCGGGACCCAAGTGGGAGTGCGCAGGACGCCGTATAATGTGTGCGGGACCCAAGTGGGAGGGCGCCGGACGCCGTAGAAAGTGTGCGGGACCCGAGTGAGAGTGCGCCGGACGCCGTAGAAAGTGTGCGGGACCCAAGTGGGAGTGCGCCGGACGCCGTAGAAAGTGTGCGGGACCCGAGTGAGAGTGTGCCGGACGCCGTAGAAAGGGTGCGGGACCCGAGTGAGAGAGCGCAGGACGCCGTATAATGTGTGCGGGACCCGAGTGAGAGTGCGCAGGACGCCGTATAAAGTATGCGCGACCCAAGTGGAAGTGCGCCGAACGCCGTAGAAAGTGTGCGGGACCCAAGTGGGAGTGCGCCGGACGCCGTAGAAAGTGTGCGGGACCCGAGTGAGAGTGCGCCGGACGCCGTAAAAGGTGTGCGAAATCCAAGTGGGAGAGCGCCGGACGCCACAGAAAGTGTGCGGGATCCAAATGGGAGAGCGCCGGACGCCGTAGAAAGTGTGCGGGTTTCACGTGGGAGTGCGCAGGACGCCGTAGAAAGTGTGCGGGACCCGGTGGGAGTGCGCAGGACGCCGTATAAAGTGTGCGGGACCCAAGTGGGAGTGCGCAGGACGCCGTAGAAAGTGTGCGGGACCCAAGTGGAAGTGCGCAGGACGTCGTAGAAAGTGTGCGGGACAGAAGTGGGAGTGCGCAGGACGCCGAATAAAGTGTGCGGGACCCGAGTGAGAGTGCGCAGGACGCCGTAGAAAGTGTGCGGGACCCGAGTGGGAGTGCGCAGGACGCCGTATAAAGTGTGCGGGACCCAAGTGGGAGGGCGCCGGACGCCGTAGAAAGTGTGCGGGACCCGAGTGAGAGTGCGCCGGACGCCGTAGAAAGTGTGCGGGACCCGAGTGAGAGTGCGCCGGACGCCGTAGAAAGTGTGCGGGACCCGAGTGAGAGTGCGCCGGACGCCGTAGAAAGTGTGCGGGACCCGAGTGAGAGTGCGCCGGACGCCGTAGAAAGTGTGCGGGACCCGAGTGAGAGTGCGCCGGACGCCGTAGAAAGTGTGCGGAACCCGAGTGAGAGTGCGCCGGACGCCGTAGAAAGTGTGCGGGACCCGAGTGAGAGTGCGCCGGACGCCGTAGAAAGTGTGCGGGACCCGAGTGAGAGTGCGCAGGACGCCGTATAAAGTGTGCGCGACCCAAGTGGAAGTGCGCTGAACGCCGTAAAAAGTGTGCGGGACCCGAGTGAGAGTGCGCCGGACGCCGTAGGAAGTATGCGGGACCCGGTGAGTGCGCCGGACGCCGTAGAAAGTGTGCGGGACCCGAGTGAGAGTGCGCCGGACGCCGTAGAAAGTGTGCGGGACCCGGTGAGTGCGCAGGACGCCGTAGAAAGTGTGCGGGACCCAAGTGGGAGTGCGCCGGACGCCGTAGAAAGTGTGCGGGACCCGGTGAGAGTGCGCCGGCCGCCGTAGAAAGTGTGCGGGACCCAAGTGAGAGTGCGCCGGACGCCGTAGAAAGTGTGCGGGACCCGAGTGGGAGTGCGCCGAACGCCTTAGTAAGTGTGCGGGACCCGAGTGAGAGTGCGCCGGACGCCGTAGGAAGTGTGCGTGACCCAAGTGGGAGAGCGCCGGACGCCGTAGAAAGTGTGCGGGACCCGAGTGAGAGTGCGCCGGACGCCGTAGAAAGTGTGCGGGACCCGAGTGGGAGTGCGCCGAACGCCGTAGAAAGTGTGCGGGACCCAAGTGAGAGTGCGCCGGCCGCCGTAGAAAGTGTGCGGGACCCAAGTGGGAGGGCGCCGGACGCCGTAGAAAGTGTGCGAGACCCGAGTGAGAGTGCGCCGGACGCCGTAGAAAGTGTGCGGGACCCGAGTGAGAGTGCGCCGGACGCCGTATAAAGTGTGCGGGATTCAAGTGGGAGTGCGCAGGACGCCGCATAAAGTGTGCGGAATCCGAGTGAGAGTGCGCCGGCCGCCGCAGAAAGTGTGAGGGACCCAAGTGGGAGTGCGCAGGACGCCGTATAATGTGTGCGGGACCCAAGTGGGAGTGCGCCGGACGCTGTAGAAAGTGTGCGGGACCCAAGTGAGAGTGCGCCGGACGCCGTAGAAAGTGTGCGGGACCCGAGTGAGAGTGCGCCGGACGCCGTAGAAAGTGTGCGGGACCCGAGTGAGAGTGCGCCGGACGCCGTAGAAAGTGTGCGGGACCCGAGTGAGAGTGCGCCGGACGCCGTAGAAAGTGTGCGGGACCCGAGGGAGAGTGCGCCGGACGCCGTATAAAGTGTGCGGGACCCAGGTGGGAGTGCGCCGAACGCCGTAGAAAGTGTGCGGGACCCAAGTGAGAGTGCGCCGGCCGCCGTAGAAAGTGTGCGGGACCCAAGTGGGAGTGCACAGGACGCCGTATAATGTGTGCGGGACCCAAGTGGGAGGGCGCCGGACGCCGTAGAAAGTGTGCGGGACCCAAGTGAAGTGCGCCGGACGCCGTATAAAGTGTGCGGGACCCAAGTGGGAGTGCGCCGGACGCCGTAGAAAGTGTGCGGGACCCGGTGAGAGTGCGCCGGACGCCGTAGAAAGTGTGCGGGACCCAAGTGGGAGTGCGCAGGACGCCGTATAAAGTGTGCGGGAGCCGAGTGGGAGGGCGCCGGACGCCGTAGAAAGTGTGCGGGACCCAAGTGGGAGGGCGCCGAACGCCGTAGAAAGTGTGCGGGACCCGAGTGAGAGTGCGCCGGACGCCGTAGAAAGTGTGCGGGACCCGAGTGAGAGTGCGCAGGACGCCATAGGAAGTGTGCGGGACCCAAGTGGGAGTGCGCAGGACGCTGTAGAAAGTGTGCGGGACCCGAGTGAGAGTGCGCCGGACGCCGTATAAAGTGTGCGGGACCCAGAGTGGGAGTGCGCCGGTCGCCGCAGAAAGTGTGCGGGACCCAAGTGAGAGTGCGCCGGCCGCCGTAGAAAGTGTGCGGGACCCAAGTGGGAGTGCACAGGACGCCGTATAATGTGTGCGGGACCCAAGTGGGAGAGCGCCGGACGCCGTAGAAAGTGTGCGGGACCCGAGTGAAAGTGCGCCGGACGCCGTAGAAAGTGTGCGGGACCCGAGTGAGAGTGCGCCGGACGCCGTAGAAAGTGTGCGGGACCCGAGTGAGAGTGCGCCGGACGCCGTAGAAAGTGTGCGGGACCCGAGTGAGAGTGCGCCGGACGCCGTACAAAGTGTGCGGGACCCAAGTGGGAGTGCGCCGGACGCCGTAGAAAGTGTGCGGGACCCAAGTGGTAGTGCGCCGGACGCCGTAGAAAGTGTGCGGGACCCGAGTGAGAGTGCGCCGGACGCCGTATAAAGTGTGCGGGACCCAAGTGGGAGTGCGCAGGACGCCGTATAAAGTGTGCGGGACCCAAGTGGGAGTGCGCTGAACGCCGTAGGAAGTGTGCGGGACCCGAGTGAGAGTGCGCCGGACGCCGTAGAAAGTGTGCGGGACCCGAGTGAGAGTGCGCCGGACGCCGTAGAAAGTGTGCGGGACCCGAGTGAGAGTGCGCTGAACGCCGTAGGAAGTGTGCGGGACCCAAGTGGGAGTGCGCCGGACGCCGTAGAAAGTGTGCGGGACCCGAGTGAGAGTGCGCCGGACGCCGTAGAAAGTGTGCGGGACCCGAGTGAGAGTGCGCAGGACGCCGTATAATGTGTGCGGGATCCAAGTGGGAGGGCGCAGGCCGCCATAGAAAGTGTGCGGGATCCAAGTGGGAGAGCGCCGGACGCCGTAGAAAGTGTGCAGGACCCAAAGGTGAGAGTGCGCCGGACGCCGTAGAAAGTGTGCGGAACCCGAGTGAGAGTGCGCCGGACGCCGTAGAAAGTGTGCGGGACTAGAGTGAGAGTGCGCCGGACGCCGTAGAAAGTGTGCGGGACCCGAGTGAGAGTGCGCCGGACGCCGTATAAAGTGTGCGGGACCCAAGTGGGAGTGCGCCGGTCGCCGTAGAAAGTGTGCGGAACCCGAGTGAGAGTGCGCCGGCCGCCGTAGAAAGTGTGCGGGACCCAAGTGGGAGTGCGCAGGACGCCGTATAATGTGTGCGGGACCCAAGTGGGAGGGCGCCGGACGCCGTAGAAAGTGTGCGGGACCCGAGTGAGAGTGCGCCGGACGCCGTAGAAAGTGTGCGGGACCCGAGTGAGAGTGCGCCGGACGCCGTAGAAAGTGTGCGGGACCCGAGTGAGAGTGCGCCGGACGCCGTAGAAAGGGTGCGGGATCCGAGTGAGAGTGCGCAGGACGCCGTATAATGTGTGCGGGATCCAAGTGGTAGAGCGCCGGACGCCGTAGAAAGTGTGCGGGATCCAAGTGGGAGTGCGCAGGGCGCCGTAGGAAGTGGGCGGGTTTCACGTGGGAATGCGCAGAACGTCGTAGAAAGTGTGCGGGATCCAAGTGGGAGTGCGCAGGACGCCGTATAAAGTGTGCGGGACTCAAGTGGGAGTGCGCTGAACGCCGTAGGAAGTGTGCGGGACCCAAGTGGGAGTGCGCTGAACGCCGTAGGAAGTGTGCGGGACCCAAGTGGAAGTGCGCAGGACGCTGTAGAAAGTGTGCGGGACCTAAGTGGGAGCGCGCTGAACGCCGTAGGAAGTGTGCGGGACCCAAGTGGGAGTGCGCAGGACGCTGTAGAAAGTGTGCGGGACCCAAGTGGGAGCGCGCCGGACGCCGTAGAATGTGTGCGGGACCCGAGTGAGAGTGCGCAGGACGCCGTATAAAGTGTGCGGGACTCAAGTGGGAGTGCACTGAACGCCGTAGGAAGTGTGCGGGACCCAAGTGGGAGTGCGCTGAACGCCGTAGGAAGTGTGCGGGATCCAAGTGGAAGTGCGCAGGACGCCGTATAAAGGGTGCGGGACCCGAGTGAGAGTGCACAGGACGCCGTATAATGTGTGCGGGACCAAAGTGGGAGTGCGCCGGTCGCCGTAGAAAGTGTGCGGAACCCGAGTGAGAGTGCGCCGGCCGCCGTAGAAGGTGTGCGGGACCCAAGTGGAAGTGCACAGGACGCCGTATAATGTGTGCGGGACCCAAGTGGGAGGGCGCCGGACGCCGTAGAAAGTGTGCGGGAACCAAATACGGAGAGCGTCGGACGCCGTAGAAAGTGTGCGGGACCCGAGTGAGAGTGCGCCGGACGCCGTAGAAAGTGTGCGGGACCCGAGTGAGAGTGCGTCGGACGCCGTAGAAAGTGTGCGGGAACCAAATACGGAGAGCGTCGGACGCCGTAGAAAGTGTGCGGGACCCGAGTGAGAGTGCGCCGGACGCCGTAGAAAGTGTGCGGGACCCGAGTGAGAGTGCGCCGGACGCCGTAGAAAGTGTGCGGGACTCAAGTGGGAGTGCGCTGAACGCCGTAGGAAGTGTGCGGGACCCAAGTGGGAGTGCGCTGAACGCCGTAGGAAGTGTGCGGAACCCGAGTGAGAGTGCGCCGGCCGCCGTAGAAGGTGTGCGGGACCCAAGTGGAAATGCACAGGACGCCGTATAATGTGTGCGGGACCCAAGTGGGAGGGCGCCGGACGCCGTAGAAAGTGTGCGGGAACCAAATACGGAGAGCGTCGGACGCCGTAGAAAGTGTGCGGGACCCGAGTGAGAGTGCGCCGGACGCCGTAGAAAGTGTGCGGGACCCGAGTGAGAGTGCGCAGGACGCCGTATAATGTGTGCGGGATCCAAGTGGTAGAGCGCCGGACGCCGTAGAAAGTGTGCGGGATCCAAGTGGGAGTGTGCAGGGCGCCGTAGGAAGTGGGCGGGTTTCACGTGGGAATGCGCAGAACGTCGTAGAAAGTGTGCGGGATCCAAGTGGGAGTGCGCAGGACGCCGTATAAAGTGTGCGGGACTCAAGTGGGAGTGCGCTGAACGCCGTAGGAAGTGTGCGGGACCCGAGTGAGAGTGCGCCGGCCGCCGTAGAAAGTGTGCGGAACCCGAGTGAGAGTGCGCCGGCCGCCGTAGAAGGTGTGCGGGACCCAACTGGAAGTGCACACGACGCCGGATAATGTGTGCGGGACCCAGAGTGGGAGTGCGCCGGACGCCGTAGAAAGTGTGCGGGACCCAAATACGGAGAGCGTCGCACGCCGTAGAAAGTGTGCGGGGCCCGAGCGAGAGTGCGCCGGACGCCGTAGAAAGTGTGCGGGACCCGAGTGAGAGTGCGCCGGACGCCGTAGAAAGTGTGCGGGACCTGAGTGAGAGTGCGTCGGACGCCGTAGAAAGTGTTCGCGACCCAAGTGAGAGTGCGCAGGACGCCGTAGAAAGTGTGCGGGACCCGAGTGAGAGGGCGTCGGACATCGTAGAAAGTGTGCGGGACCCAGGTGGGAGGCGCCGGACGCCGTAGAAAGTGTGCGGGACCCGGTGAGAGTGCGCCGGACGCCGTAGAAAGTGTGCGGGACCCAAGTGGGAGTGCGCCGGACGCCGTAGAAAGTGTGCGGGACCCAAGTGGAAGTGCGCCGGACGCCGTAGAAAGTGTGCGGGACCCAGGTGGGAGTGCGCCGGCCGCCGTAGAAAGTGTGCGGGACCCAAGTGGGAGTGCGCCGGACGCCGTAGAAAGTGTGCGGGACCCGAGTGAGAGTGCGCCGGACGCCGTAGAAAGTGTGCGGGACCCGAGTGAGAGTGCGCCGGACGCCGTATAAAGTGTGCGGGACCCAAGTGGGAGTGCGCCGGTCGCCGTAGAAAGTGTGCGGGACCCAAGTGGGAGGGCGCAGGACGCCGTAGAAAGTGTGTGGGACCCAAGTGGAAGTGCGCAGGACGCTGTAGAAAGTGTGCGGGACCTAAGTGGGAGCGCGCTGAACGCCGTAGGAAGTGTGCGGGACCCAAGTGGGAGTGCGCCGGTCGCCGTAGAAAGTGTGCGGAACCCGAGTGAGAGTGCGCCGGCCGCCGTAGAAGGTGTGCGGGACCCAAGTGGAAGTGCACAGGACGCCGTATAATGTGTGCGGGACCCAAGTGGGAGGGCGCCGGACGCCGTAGAAAGTGTGCGGGAACCAAATGACGGAGTGCGTCGGACGCCGTAGAAAGTGTGCGGGACCCGAGTGAGAGTGCGCCGGACGCCGTAGAAAGTGTGCGGGACCCGAGTGAGAGTGCGCCGGACGCCGTAGAAAGTGTGCGGGACCCTGAGTGAGAGTGCGCCGGACGCCGTATAAAGTGTGCGGGACCCGAGTGGGAGTGCGTAGGACGCCGTAGAAAGTGGGCGGGACCCGAGTGAGAGTGCGCCGGACGCCGTAGAAAGTGTGCGGGACCCGAGTGAGAGTGCGCCGGACGCCGTAGAAAGGGTGCGGGACCCGAGTGAGAGTGCACAGGACGCCGTATAATGTGTGCGGGACCAAAGTGGGAGGGCGCCGGACGCCGTAGAAAGTGTGCGGGACCCGAGTGAGAGTGCGCCGGACGCCGTAGAAAGTGTGCGGGACCCGAGTGAGAGTGCGCCGGACGCCGTAGAAAGTGTGCGGGACCCGAGTGAGAGTGCGCCGGACGCCGTAGAAAGGGTGCGGGATCCGAGTGAGAGTGCGCAGGACGCCGTATAATGTGTGCGGGATCCAAGTGGTAGAGCGCCGGACGCCGTAGAAAGTGTGCGGGATCCAAGTGGGAGTGCGCAGGGCGCCGTAGGAAGTGGGCGGGTTTCACGTGGGAATGCGCAGGACGTCGTAGAAAGTGTGCGGGATCCAAGTGAGAGTGCGCAGGACGCCGTATAAAGTGTGCGGGACTCAAGTGGGAGTGCGCTGAACGCCGTAGGAAGTGTGCGGGACCCAAGTGGGAGTGCGCTGGACGGCGTAGGAAGTGTGCGGGACGCAAGTGGAGGTGCGCAGGGCGGTGTAGGAGGTGTGCGGGACCTAAGTGGGAGCGCGCTGAACGCCGTAGGAAGTGTGCGGGACCCAAGTGGGAGTGCGCAGGACGCTGTAGAAAGTGTGCGGGACCCAAGTGGGAGCGCGCCGGACGCCGTAGAATGTGTGCGGGACCCGAGTGAGAGTGCGCAGGACGCCGTATAAAGTGTGCGGGACTCAAGTGGGAGTGCGCTGAACGCCGTAGGAAGTGTGCGGGACCCAAGTGGGAGTGCGCTGAACGCCGTAGGAAGTGTGCGGGATCCAAGTGGAAGTGCGCAGGACGCCGTAGAAAGGGTGCGGGACCCGAGTGAGAGTGCACAGGACGCCGTATAATGTGTGCGGGACCAAAGTGGGAGTGCGCCGGTCGCCGTAGAAAGTGTGCGGAACCCGAGTGAGAGTGCGCCGGCCGCCGTAGAAGGTGTGCGGGACCCAAGTGGAAGTGCACAGGACGCCGTATAATGTGTGCGGGACCCAAGTGGGAGGGCGCCGGACGCCGTAGAAAGTGTGCGGGAACCAAATACGGAGAGCGTCGGACGCCGTAGAAAGTGTGCGGGACCCGAGTGAGAGTGCGCCGGACGCCGTAGAAAGTGTGCGGGACCCGAGTGAGAGTGCGCCGGACGCCGTAGAAAGTGTGCGGGACCTGAGTGAGAGTGCGTCGGACGCCGTAGAAAGTGTGCGGGAACCAAATACGGAGAGCGTCGGACGCCGTAGAAAGTGTGCGGGACCCGAGTGAGAGTGCGCCGGACGCCGTAGAAAGTGTGCGGGACCCGAGTGAGAGTGCGCCGGACGCCGTAGAAAGTGTGCGGGACCCGAGTGAGAGTGCGCCGGACGCCGTAGAAAGGGTGCGGGACCCGAGTGAGAGTGCACAGGACGCCGTATAATGTGTGCGGGACCAAAGTGGGAGGGCGCCGGACGCCGTAGAAAGTGTGCGGGACCCGAGTGAGAGTGCGCCGGACGCCGTAGAAAGTGTGCGGGACCCGAGTGAGAGTGCGCCGGACGCCGTATAAAGTGTGCGGGACCCAAGTGAGAGTGCGCCGGTCGCCGTAGAAAGTGTGCGGGACCCGAGTGAGAGGGCGCCGGCCCCCGTAGAAAGGGTGCGGGACCCAAGTGGGAGTGCGCGGGCCGCCGTAGAAAGTGTGCGGGAACCAAATACGGAGAGCGTCGGACGCCGTAGAAAGTGTGCGGGACCCGAGTGAGAGTGCGCCGGACGCCGTAGAAAGTGTGCGGGACCCGAGTGAGAGTGCGCCGGACGCCGTAGAAAGTGTGCGGGACCCGAGTGAGAGTGCGCCGGACGCCGTAGAAAGTGTGCGGGACCCAAGTGGGAGTGCGCAGGACGCCGTATAAAGTGTGCGGGACCCAAGTGGGAGGGCGCCGGACGCCGTAGAAAGTGTGCGGGACCCGAGTGAGAGTGCGCCGGACGCCGTAGAAAGTGTGCGGGACCCGAGTGAGAGTGCGCCGGACGCCGTAGAAAGTGTGCGGGACCCGAGTGAGAGTGCGCCGGACGCCGTAGAAAGTGTGCGGGACCCGAGTGAGAGTGCGCTGGACGCCGTATAAAGTGTGCGGGATCCGAGTGAGAGTGCGCAGGACGCCGTATAATGTGTGCGGGATCCAAGTGGTAGAGCGCCGGACGCCGTAGAAAGTGTGCGGGATCCAAGTGGGAGTGCGCCGGTCGCCGTAGAAAGTGTGCGGAACCCGAGTGAGAGTGCGCCGGCCGCCGTAGAAGGTGTGCGGGACCCAAGTGGAAGTGCACAGGACGCCGTATAAGTGTGCGGGACCCAAGTGGGAGTGCGCCGGACGCCGTAGAAAGTGTGCGGGACCCAAGTGGAGAGCGCAGGACGCCGTAGAAAGTGTGCGGGACCCGAGTGAGAGTGCGCAGGACGTCGTAGAAAGTGTGCGGGATCCAAGTGGGAGTGCGCAGGACGCCGTATAAAGTGTGCGGGACTCAAGTGGGAGTGCGCAGGACGCCATAGACAGTGTGCGGGACCCAAGTGGGAGTGCGCCGGACGCCGTATAAAGTGTGCGGGACCCGAGTGGGAGTGCGCTGAACGCCGTAGGAAGTGTGCGGCGCCCAAGTAGGAGTGCGCTGAACGCCGTAGGAAGTGTGCGGGACCCAAGTGGGAGGGCGCCGGACGCCGTAGAAAGTGTGCGGGACCCGAGTGAGAGTGCGCCGGACGCCGTAGAAAGTGTGCGGGACCCGAGTGAGAGTGCGCCGGACGCCGTAGAAAGGGTGGGGGACCCGAGGGAGAGGGCGCCGGACGCCGTAGAAAGTGTGCGGGACCAAATACGGAGTGCGTCGGACGCCGTAGAAAGTGTGCGGGACCCAAGTACGGAGTGCGCCGGACGCGGTAGAAAGTGTGCGGGACCCGAGTGAGAGTGCGCCGGACGCCGTAGAAAGTGTGCGGGACCCGAGTGAGAGTGCGCTGGACGACGTAGAAAGTGTGCGGGACCCAAGTGGGAGGGCGCCGGACGCCGTAGAAAGTGTGCGGGACCCGAGTGAGAGTGCGTCGGACGCCGTAGAAAGTGTGCGGGACCTGAGTGAGAGTGCGCCGCACGCCGTAGAAAGTGTGCGGGACCCAAGTGGGAGTGCGCAGAACGCCGTAGAAAGTGTGCGGGACCCGAGTGAGAGTGCGCCGGACGCCGTAGAAAGTGTGCGGGACCCGAGTGAGAGTGCGCCGGACGCCGTAGAAAGTGTGCGGGACCCGAGTGAGAGTGCGCCGGACGCCGTAGAAAGGGTGCGGGGCCCGAGGGGGGGTGCGCTGGACGCCGTAGAAAGTGTGCGGGAACCAAAGTGGGAGCGCGCCGGACGCCGTAGAAAGTGTGCGGGACCCGAGTGAGAGTGCGCCGGACGCCGTAGAAAGTGTGCGGGACCCGAGTGAGAGTGCGCAGGACGCCGTATAATGTGTGCGGGACCCAAGTGAGAGTGCGCCGGACGCCGTAGAAAGTGTGCGGGACCCGAGTGAGAGTGCGCAGGACGCCGTATAATGTGTGCGGGACCCAAGTGGAAGGGCGCAGGACGCCGTAGAAAGTGTGCGGGACCCGAGGGAGAGTGCGCAGGCCGCCGTATAATGTGTGCGGGCCCCAAGTGGGAAGGCGCCGGACGCCGTAGAAAGTGTGCGGAACCCGAGTGAGAGTGCGCTGGACGCCGTAGAAAGTGTGCGGGACCCAAGTGGGAGTGCGCAGGACGCCGTATAAAGTGTGCGGGACCCAAGTGGGAGTGCCCGGACGTCGTCTAAAATGTGTGGGACCCAAGTGGGAGTGCCCGGACGCCGTAGAAAGTGTGCGGGACCCAAATGAGAGTGCGCTGGACACCGTAGAAAGTGTGTGGGACCCAAATGAGAGTGCGCTGGACGCCGTAGAAAGTGTGCGGGACCCAAGTGGGAGTGCGCAGGACGCCGTATAATGTGTGCGGGACCCAAGTGAGAGTGCGCCGGACGCCGTAGAAAGTGTGCGGGACCCGAGTGAGAGTGCGCCGGACGCCGTATAAAGTGTGCGGGACCCAAGTGGGAGTGCGCAGGACGCTGTAGAAAGTGTGCGGGACCCAAGTGGGAGTGCGCTGAACGCCGTAGGAAGTGTGCGGGACCCAAGTGGGAGTGCGCAGGACGCTGTAGAAAGTGTGCGGGACCCGAGTGAGAGTGCGCCGGACGCCGTATAATGTGTGCGGGACCCAAGTGGGAGAGCGCCGGACGCCGTAGAAAGTGTGCGGAACCCGAGTGAGAGTGCGCCGGCCGCCGTAGAAAGTGTGCGGGACCCAAGTGGGAGTGCGCAGGACGCCGTATAATGTGTGCGGGACCCAAGTGGGAGGGCGCCGGACGCCGTAGAAAGTGTGCGGGAACCAAATACGGAGAGCGTCGGACGCCGTAGAAAGTGTGCGGGACCCGAGTGAGAGTGCGCAGGACGTCGTAGAAAGTGTGCGGGATCCAAGTGGGAGTGCGTCGGACGCCGTAGAAAGTGTGCGGGACCCGAGTAAGAGGGCGCCGGACGCCGTAGAAAGTGTGCGGGACCCAAGAAGGAGTGCGTCGGACGCCGTAGAAAGTGTGCGGGACCCGAGTAAGAGGGCGCCGGACGCCGTAGAAAGTGTGCGGGGCCCGAGTAAGAGGGCGCCGGACGCCGTAGAAAGTGTGCGGGACCCAAGAAGGAGTGCGTCGGACGCCGTAGAAAGTGTGCGGGACCCGAGTGAGAGTGCGCCGGACGCCGTAGAAAGTGTGCGGGACCCAGTGGGAGTGCGCCGGACGCCGTAGAAAGTGTGCGGGCCCCGAGTGAGAGTGCGCCGAACGCCGTAGAAAGTGTGCGGGACCCGAGTGAGAGTGCGCCGGACGCCGTAGAAAGTGTGCGGGACCCAAGTGAGAGTGCGCTGGACGCCGTAGAAAGTGTGCGGGACCCGAGTGAGAGTGCGCCGGTCGCCGTAGAAAGTGTGCGGGACCCAAGTGGGAGTGCGCAGAACGCCGTATAATGTGTGCGGGACCCAAGTGGGAGGGCGCCGTACGCCGTAGAAAGTGTGCGGGATCCAAGTGGGAGTGAGCAGGGCGCCGTAGCAAGTGTGCGGGACCCGAGTGAGAGTGCGCCGGACGCCGTAGAAAGTGTGCGGGACCCGAGTGAGAGTGCGCCGGGCGCCAGAGAAATTGTGCGGGACCCAGTGGGAGTGCGCAGGACGCCGTAGAATGATTGCGGGACCCAAGTGGGAGAGCGCCGGACGCCATAGAAAGTGTGCGGGATCCAAGTGGGAGTGCGCTGAACGCCGTAGAAAGTTTGTGGGAGTGCGCTGGACGCCGTAGAATGTGTGCGGGACCCGAGTGAGAGTGCGCCGAACGCCGTAGTAAGTGTGCGGGACCCGAGTGAGAGTGCGCCGGACGCCGTAGGAAGTGTGCGGGACCCGAGTGGGAGTGCGCAGGACGCCGTAGAAAGTGGGCGGGACCCGAGTGAGAGTGCGCCGGACGCCGTAGAAAGTGTGCGGGACCCGAGTGAGAGTGCGCCGGACGCCGTAGAAAGTGTGCGGGACCCGAGTGAGAGTGAGCCGGGCGCCGTAGAAAGTGTGCGGGACTCAAGTGGGAGTGCGCCGGACGCCGTATAAAGTGTGCGCGACCCAAGTGGAAGTGCGCCAAACGCCGCAGAAAGTGTGCGGGACCCAAGTGAGAGTGCGCCGGACGCCGTAGAAAGTGGGCGGGACCCGAGTGAGAGTGCGCAGGACGCCGTATAAAGGGTGCGGGACCCAAGTGGGAGAGTGCGCCGGACGCCGTAGAAAGTGTGCGGAGCCCGAGTGAGAGTGGGCGGGACGCCGTAGAAAGTGTGCGGGACCCGAGTGAGAGTGCGCCGGACGCCGTATAAAGTGTGCGGGACCCAAGTGGGAGTGCGCCGGTCGCCGTAAAAAGTGTGCGGGACCCAAGTGAGAGTGCGCCGGACGCCGTAGAAAGTGTGCGGGACCCAAATGAGAGTGCGCCGGACGCCGTAGAAAGTGTGCGGGACCCGAGTGAGGGTGCGCCGCACGCCGTAGAAAGTGTGCGGGTCCCGAGTGAGAGTGCGCCGGACGCCGTAGAAAGTGTGCGGGACCCGAGTGAGAGTGCGCCGGACGCCGTAGAAAGTGTGCGGGACCCGAGTGAGAGTGCGCCGGACGCCGTAGAAAGTGTGCGGGACCCGAGTGGGAGTGCGCCGGACGCCGTAGAAAGTGTGTGCGGGACCCGAGTGAGAGTGCGCCGGACGCCGTAGAAAGTGTGCGGGACCCGAGTGAGAGTGCGCCGGACGCCGTAGAAAGTGTGCCGGGACCCAAGTGGGAGTGCGCCGGACGCCGTAGAAGGTGTGCGGGCCCCGAGTGAGAGTGCGCCGGACGCCGTAGAAAGTGTGCGGGACCCGGGGGAGAGTGCACCGGACACCGTAGAAAGTGTGCGGGATCCAAGTGGAAGTGTGCCGGACGCCATAGAAAGTGTGCGGGACCCGAGTGAGAGTGCGCCTGACGCCGTAGAAAGTGTGCGGGACCCAAGTGGGAGTGCGCTGGTCGCCGTAGAAAGTGTGCGGGACCCGAGTGAGAGTGCTCCGGACGCCGTCGAAACTGTGCGGGACCCAAGGGGGAGTGCTGCGGGCGCGGTAGAAAGTGTGCGGGACCCAAGTGGAGAGTGCGCCGGACGCCGTAGAAAGTGTGCGGGACCCAAGTGAGAGTGCGCCGGACGCCGTAGAAAGTGTGCGGGACCCAAAGTGGGAGTGCGCCGGACGCCGTAGAAAGTGTGCGGGACCCGGTGAGAGTGCGCCGGACGCCGTAGAAAGTGTGCGGGACCCGAGTGAGAGTGCGCCGGACGCCGTAGAAAGTGTGCGGGACCCAGAGTGAGAGTGCGCCGGACGCCGTAGAAAGTGTGCGGGACCCAAGTGAGAGTGCGCCGGACGCCGTAGAAAGTGTGCGGGACCCGAGTGAGAGTGCGCCGGACGCCGTAGAAAGTGTGCGGGACCCAAGTGGGAGGGCACCGGACGGCGTAGAAAGTGTGCGGGACCCGAGTGATAGTGCGCCGGACGCCATAGAAAGTGTGCGGGACCCGAGTGAGAGTGCGCCGGACGCCGTATAAAGTGTGCGGGACCAAAGTGGGAGTGCGCCGGACGCCGTAGAAAATGTGAGGCATCCGAGTGTGAGTGCGCCGGACGCCGTAGAAAGTGTGCGTGGACCCAAGTGAGTGCGCCGGACGCCGTATAAAGTGTGCGGGACCCGAGTGGGAGGGCGCCGGACGCCGTAGAAAGTGTGCGGGACCCGAGTGAGAGTGCGCCGGACGCCGTAGAAAGTGTGCGGGACCCGAGTGAGAGTGCGCCGGACGCCGTAGAAAGTGTGCGGGACCCGAGTGGGAGGGCGCCGGACGCCGTAGAAAGTGTGCGCGCCCCGAGTGAGAGTGCGCCGGACGCCGTAGAAAGTGTGCGGGACCCAAGTGGGAGTGCACAGGACGCCGTAGAAAGTGTGCGGGACCCGAGTGAGAGTGCGCCGGACGCCGTAGAAAGTGTGCGGGACCCGAGTGAGAGTGCGCCGAACGCCGTATAAAGTGTGCGGGACCCAAGTGGGAGTGCGCCGGACGCCGTAGAAAGTGTGCGGGACCCGAGTGAGAGTGCGCCGGACGCCGTATAAAGTGTGCGGGACCCAAGTGGGAGTGCGCCGGACGCCGTAGAAAGTGTGCGGGACCCAGTGAGAGTGCGCCGGACGCCGTAGAAAGTGTGCGGGACCCAAGTGGGAGTGCGCCGGACGCCGTAGAAAGTGTGCGGGACCCGAGTGAGAGTGCGCCGGACGCCGTAGAAAGTGTGCGGGACCCAAGTGGGAGTGCGCCGGACGCCGTAGAAAGTGTGCGGGACCCAGTGAGGAGAGTGCGCAGGACGCCGTAGAAAGTGTGCGGGACCCGAGTGAGAGTGCGCCGGACGCCGTAGAAAGTGTGCGGGACCTGAGTGAGAGTGCGCCGGACGCCGTAGAAAGTGTGCGGGCGCCAAGTGGGAGCGCGCCGCCCGCCGTAGAAAATGTGCGGGACCGGAGTGAGAGTGCACCGGACGCCGTAGAAAGTGTGCGGGACCCGAGTGAGAGTGCGCCGGACGCCGTAGAAAGTGTGCGGGACCCAAGTGGGAGTGCGCCGGACGCCGTAGAAAGTGTGCGGGACCCGAGTGAGAGTGCGCCGGACGCCGTAGAAAGTGTGCGGGACCCGAGTGAGAATGCGCCGGACGCCGTAGAAAGTGTGCGGGACCCAGGTGGAAGTGCGCCGGACGCCGTAGAAAGTGTGCGGGACCCGAGTGAGAGTGCGCCGGACGCCGTAGAAAGTGTGCGGGACCCAGTGGGAGTGCGCCGGACGCCGTAGAAAGTGTGCGGGACCCAAGTGGGAGTGCGCCGGACGCCGTACAAAGTGTGCGGGACCCAAGTGGGAGTGCGCCGGACGCCGTAGAAAGTGTGCGGGACCCGAGTGAGAGTGCGCCGGACGCCGTAGAAAGTGTGCGGGACCCGAGGGAGAGTGCGCTGGACGCCGTACAAAGTGTGCGGGACCCGAGGGAGTGCGCCGGACGCCGTAGAAAGTGTGCGGGACCCAAGTGGAGAGTGCGCCGGACGCCGTAGAAAGTGTGCGGGACCCAGAGTGAGAGTGCGCCGGACGCCGTAGAAAGTGTGCGTGACCCGAGTGAGAGTGCGCAGGACGCCGTATAAAGTGTACGGGACCCGAGTGAGAGTGCGCCGGACGCCGTAGAAAGTGTGCGGGACCCGAGTGGGAGAGCGCCGGACGCCATAGAAAGTGTGCGGGACCCGAGTGAGAGTGCGCTGAACGCCATAGAAAGTGTGCGTGACCCAAGTGGGAGCGCGCCGGACGCCGTAGAAAGTGGGCGGGATCTAAGTGGGAGAGCGCCGGACGCCATAGAAAGTGTGCGGGACCCGAGTGAGAGTGCGCAGGACGCCGTATAAAGTGTGCGGGACCCGAGTGAGAGTGCGCCGGACGCCGTAGAAAGTGTGCGGGACCCGAGTGAGAGTGCGCCGGACGCCGTACAAAGTGTGCGGGACCCAAGTGGGAGTGCGCCGGACGCCGTAGAAAGCGTGCGGGACCCAGTGAGAGTGCGCTGGACGCCGTAGAAAGTGTGCGGGACCCGAGTGAGAGTGCGCCGGACGCCGGAGAAAGTATGCGGGACCCGAGTGAGAGTGGGCCGGACGCCGTAGAAAGTGTGCGGGACCCGAGTGAGAGTGCGCCGGACGCCGTAGAAAGTGTGCGGGACCCGAGTGAGAGTGCGCCGGACGCCGTAGAAAGTGTGCGGGACCCGAGTGAGAGTGCGCCGGACGCCGTATAAAGTGTGCGGGACCCAAGTGGGAGTGCGCCGGACGCCGTAGAAAGTGTGCGGGACCCGAGTGAGAGTGCGCCGGACGCCGTAGAAAGTGTGCGGGACCCGAGTGAGAGTGCGCCGGACGCCGTAGAAAGTGTGCGGGACCCGAGTGAGAGTGCGCCGGACGCCGTAGAAAGTGTGCGGGACCCGAGTGGAGTGAGCCGGACGCCGTAGAAAGTGTGCGGGACCTGGTGAGAGTGCGTCGGACGCCGTAGAAAGTGTGCGGGATCCGAGTGAGAGTGCGCCGGACGCCGTAGAAAGTGTGCGGGACCCGAGTGAGAGTGCGCCGGACGCCGTATAAAGTGTGCGGGACCCGAGTGAGAGTGCGCCGGACGCCGTAGAAAGTGTGCGGGACCCGAGTGAGAGTGCGCCGGACGCCGTATAAAGTGTGCGGGACCAAAGTGGGAGTGCGCCGGTCACCGTAGAAAGTGTGCGGGACCCAAGTGGGAGTGCGCAGGACGCCGTATAATGTGTGCGTGACTCAAGTGGGAGGGCGCCGGACGCCGTAGAAAGTGTGCGGGACCCAAGTGAAAGTGCGCAGGACTCCGTAGAAAGTGTGCAGGACCCAAGTGGGAGTGCGCCGAACGCCGTAGAAGTGCGGGACTCGAGTGGGAGTGCGCAGGACGCCGTAGAAAGTGTGCAGGACCCAAGTGGGAGTCCGCCGGACGCCGTAGAAAGTGTGCGGGACCCGAGTGAGAGGGCGCCGGACGCAATAGAAAGCGAGCGGGACCCAAGTGAGCAAGTGCGCCGGTCGCCGTAGAAAGTGTGCGGGACCCGAGTGAGAGTGCGCAGGACGCCGTATAAAGTGTGCGGGACCCAAGTGGGAGGGCGCCGGACGCCGTAGAAAGTGTGCGGGACCCGAGTACGAGAGTGCGTCGGACGCCGTAGAAAGTGTGCGGGACCCGAGTGAGAGTGCGCCGGACGCCGTAGAAAGTGTGCGGGACCCGAGTGAGAGTGAGCCGGACGCCGTAGAAAGTGTGCGGGACCTGGTGAGAGTGCGTCGGACGCCGTAGAAAGTGTGCGGGATCCGAGTGAGAGTGCGCCGGACGCCGTAGAAAGTGTGCGGGACCCGGTGAGAGTGCGCCGGACGCCGTATAAAGTGTGCGGGACCCAGAGTGGGAGTGCGCCGGTCGCCGTAGAAAGTGTGCGGGACCCGAGTGGGAGTGCGCCGGACGCCGTAGAAAGTGTGCGGGCCCCGAGTGAGAGTGCGCCGGACGCCGTAGAAAGTGTGCGGGACCCGAGTGAGAGTGCGTCGGACGCCGTACAAAGTGTGCGGGACCCAAGTGGGAGTGAGCCGGACGCCGTAGAAGTGTGCGGGACCCGAGTGAGAGTGCGCCGGCCGCCGTAGAAAGTGTGCGGGACCCAAGTGGGAGTGCGCAGGACGCCGTATAAAGTGTGCGGGACCCAAGTGGGAGGCGCCGGACGCCGTAGAAAGTGTGCGAACCAAATACGGAGAGCGTCGGACGCCGTAGAAAGTGTGCGGGACCCGAGTGAGAGTGCGCCGGACGCCGTAGAAAGTGTGCGGGACCCGAGTGAGAGTGCGCCGGACGCCGTAGAAAGTGTGCGGGACCCGAGTGAGTGAGCCGGACGCCGTAGAAAGAGTGCGGGACCTGAGTGAGAGTGCGTCGGACGCCGTAGAAAGTGAGCGGGATCCGAGTGAGAGTGCGCCGGACGCCGGATAAAGAGTGCGGGACCCAAGGGGGAGTGCGCCGGTCACCGTAGAAAGAGAGCGGGACCCAAGTGGGAGTGCGCAGGACGCTGTAGAAAGTGTGCGGGACCTAAGTTGGAGCGCGCTGAACGCCGTAGGAAGTGTGCGGGACCCAAGTGGGAGTGCGCAGGACGCTGTAGAAAGTGTGCGGGACCCAAGTGGGAGCGCGCCGAACGCCGTAGAAAGTGTGCGGGACCCGAGTGAGAGTGCGCAGGACGCCGTATAATGTGTGCGGGACCCAAGTGGGAGGCCGCCGGACGCCGTAGAAAGTGTGCGGGACCCGAGTGAGAGTGCGCCAGACGCCGTAGAAAGTGTGCGGAACCCAAGTGGGAGTGCGCCGGTCGCCGTAGAAAGTGTGCGGAACCCGAGTGAGAGTGCACAGGACGCCGTATAATGTGTGCGGGACCCAAGTGGGAGGGCGCCGGACGCCGTAGAAAGTGTGCGGGAACCAAATACGGAGAGCGTCGGACGCCGTAGAAAGTGTGCGGGACCCGAGTGAGAGTGCGCCGGACGCCGTAGAAAGTGTGCGGAACCCAAGTGGGAGGGCGCCGGTCGCCGGAGAAAGTGTGCGGAACCCGAGTGAGAGTGCACAGGACGCCGTATAATGTGTGCGGGACCCAAGTGGGAGGGCGCCGGACGCCGTAGAAAGTGTGCGGGACCCGAGTGAGAGTGAGCCGGACGCCGTAGAAAGTGTGCGGGACCTGAGTGAGAGTGCGTCGGACGCCGTAGAAAGTGTGCGGGATCCGAGTGAGAGTGCGCCGGACGCCGTAGAAAGTGTGCGGGACCCGAGTGAGAGTGCGCCGGACGCCGTATAAAGTGTGCGGGACCCAAGTGGGAGTGCGCCGGTCGCCGTAGAAAGTGTGCGGGACCAAAGTGGGAGGGCGCCGGACGCCGTAGAAAGTGTGCGGGACCCGAGTGAGAGTGCGCCGGACGCCGTAGAAAGTGTGCGGGACCCGAGTGAGAGTGCGTCGGACGCCGTATAAAGTGTGCGGGACCCAAGTGGGAGTGCGCCGGTCGCCGTAGAAAGTGTGCGGAACCCGAGTGAGAGTGCGCCGGCCGCCGTAGAAAGTGTGCGGGACCCAAGTGGGAGTGCGCAGGACGCCGTATAAAGTATGCGGGATCCAAGTGGGAGTGCGCAGGACGCCGTATAAAGTGTGTGGAACCCATATGGGAGTGCGCCGGACGCCGTAGAAAGTGTGCGGGACCCGAGTGAGAGTGCACAGACGCCGTAGAAAAGTGTGCGGGACCCGTGGGAGAGCGTCGGACGCCGTAGAAAGTGTGCGGGACCCGAGTGAGAGTGCGCCGGACGCCGTAGAAAGTGTGCGGGACCCGAGTGAGAGTGAGCCGGACGCCGTAGAAAGTGTGCGGGACCTGAGTGAGAGTGCGTCGGACGCCGTAGAAAGTGTGCGGGATCCGAGTGAGAGTGCGCCGGACGCCGTAGAAAGTGTGCGGGACCCGAGTGAGAGTGCGCCGGACGCCGTATAAAGTGTGCGGGACCCGAGTGAGAGTGCGCCGGACGCCGTATAAAGTGTGCGGGACCCAAGTGGGAGTGCGCCGGTCGCCGTAGAAAGTGTGCGGGACCAAAGTGGGAGGGCGCCGGACGCCGTAGAAAGTGTGCGGGACCCGAGTGAGAGTGCGCCGGACGCCGTAGAAAGTGTGCGGGACCCGAGTGAGAGTGCGTCGGACGCCGTATAAAGTGTGCGGGACCCAAGTGGGAGTGCGCCGGTCGCCGTAGAAAGTGTGCGGAACCCGAGTGAGAGTGCGCCGGCCGCCGTAGAAAGTGTGCGGGACCCAAGTGGGAGTGCGCAGCAAGCCGTATAATGTGTGCGGGACCCAAGTGGGAGGGCGCCGGACGCCGTAGAAAGTGTGCGGGAACCAAATACGGAGAGCGTCGGACGCCGTAGAAAGTGTGCGGGACCCGAGTGAGAGTGCGCCGGACGCCGTAGAAAGTGTGCGGGACCCGAGTGAGAGTGCGCCGGACGCCGTAGAAAGTGTGCGGGACCCGAGTGAGAGTGAGCCGGACGCCGTAGAAAGTGTGCGGGACCTGAGTGAGAGTGCGTCGGACGCCGTAGAAAGTGTGCGGGATCCGAGTGAGAGTGCGCCGGACGCCGTAGAAAGTGTGCGGGACCCGAGTGAGAGTGCGCCGGACGCCGTATAAAGTGTGCGGGACCCGAGTGAGAGTGCGCCGGACGCCGTAGAAAGTGTGCGGGACCCGAGTGAGAGTGCGCCGGACGCCGTATAAAGTGTGCGGGACCCAAGTGGGAGTGCGCCGGTCACCGTAGAAAGTGTGCGGGACCCAAGTGGGAGTGCGCAGGACGCTGTAGAAGGTGTGCGGGACCTAAGTTGGAGCGCGCTGAACGCCGTAGGAAGTGTGCGGGACCCAAGTGGGAGTGCGCAGGACGCTGTAGAAAGTGTGCGGGACCCAAGTGGGAGCGCGCCGAACGCCGTAGAAAGTGTGCGGGACCCGAGTGAGAGTGCGCAGGACGCCGTATAATGTGTGCGGGACCCAAGTGGGAGGCCGCCGGACGCCGTAGAAAGTGTGCGGGACCCGAGTGAGGGTGCGCCGAGCGCCGTAGAAAGTGTGCGGGACGCGAGTGAGAGTGCGCCGGACGCCGCAGAAAGTGTGCGGGACCCGAGTGAGAGTGCGCCGGACGCCGTAGAAAGTGTGCGGGACCCGAGTGAGAGTGCGCCGGACGCCGTAGAAAGTGTGCGGGACCCGAGTGAGAGTGCGCCGGACGCCGTAGAAAGTGTGCGGGACCCGAGTGAGAGTGCGCCGGACGCCGTAGAAAGTGTGCGGGACCCGAGTGAGAGTGCGCCGGACGCCGTAGAAAGTGTGCGGGACCCGAGTGAGAGTGCGCCGGACGCCGTAGAAAGTGTGCGGGACCCGAGTGAGAGTGCGCCGGACGCCGTAGAAAGTGTGCGGGACCCGAGTGAGAGTGCGCCGGACGCCGTAGAAAGTGTGCGGGACCTGAGTGAGAGCGCGCCGGACGCCGTAGAAAGTGTGCGGGACCCGAGTGAGAGTGCGCCGGACGCCGTAGAAAGTGTGCGGGACCCGAGTGAGAGTGCGCCGGACGCCGTATAAAGTGTGCGGGACCCAAGTGGGAGTGCGCCGGTCGCCGTAGGAAGTGTGCGGAACCCGAGTGAGAGTGCGCCGGCCGCCGTAGAAAGTGTGCGGGACCCAAGTGGGAGTGCGCAGGACGCCGTATAATGTGTGCGGGACCCAAGTGGGAGGGCGCCGGACGCCGTAGAAAGTGTGCGGGACCCGAGTGAGAGTGCGCTGGACGCCGTAGAAAGTGTGCGGGACCCGAGTGAGAGTGCGCCGGACGCCGTATAAAGTGTGCGGGACCCAAGTGGGAGTGCGCCGGTCGCCGTAGAAAGTGTGCGGAACCCGAGTGAGAGTGCGCCGGCCGCCGTAGAAAGTGTGCGGGACCTAAGTGGGAGTGCGCAGGACGCCGTATAATGTGTGCGGGACCCAAGTGGGAGGGCGCCGGACGCCGTAGAAAGTGTGCGGGACCCGAGTGAGAGTGCGCCGGACGCCGTAGAAAGTGTGCGGGACCCGAGTGAGAGTGCGCCGGACGTCGTAGAAAGTGTGCGGGACCCGAGTGAGAGTGCGCCGGACGCCGTAGAAAGGGTGCGGGACCCGAGTGAGAGTGCGCAGGACGCCGTATAATGTGTGCGGGGCCAAAGTGGGAGGGCGCCGGACGCCGTAGAAAGTGTGCGGGACCCGAGTGAGAGTGCGCCGGACGCCGTGTAAAGTGTGCGGGACCCGAGTGAGAGTGCGCCGGACGCCGTATAAAGTGTGCGGGACCCAAGTGGGAGGGCGCCGGACGCCGTAGAAAGTGTGCGGGAACCAAATACGGAGAGCGTCGGTCGCCGTAGAAAGTGTGCGTGACCCAAGTGGGAGTGCGAGGGGCGCCGCATAAAATGTGTAAGACCCGAGGGTGATCGAGCCGTAGGAAGTGTGTGAGACCCAAAAGGAAGCGTTGGACGCCGCAGAAAACGTGTGAGACTCAAGAGAGAGAGAGAGAGAGAGAGCGCATTACTTCAGAATCACTATGTGCGTCTAAAAGAGAGCGTACACCACCCCTTTCTTCAGGTCCCCTACCCTTCACCACTCAATTCAACTGCTTAGCTGTTTATATGCACTAACTTTTCTAAATCGGGTTTATATACGATGAAAATAAGAGTTAATCAAAATCTGCATCCATGAAACACAAACATCATTCTACTTCATTTGGCAATAAAAGTAGCAGGGGGTCGGTTGATCAAGAAAACGTTTAGTAAATTCCAAACAGCGGTTGTCCTTATCATGACAAAAAATAAGATAAATCAGAGGCCAGTTCAGGATCTTATAAAACGGAAGAACGACCGGTGTGTCACGGTATAGATAAGGAGGTAAACGGGCGTAGCAAGGTTTGGAATGCTTTGTGATTTCCCATGGTTTAAGTGTTGCCGCCTAAACCAGCTTATGGGCCGGCGCAGGAAGAAAGAAAGCACCGAGTTATTTGCCTTAGACCCAATATGCCGGCGAAGCCGGCAAATGGGCCGGCGCAGCCGGGTCCCAGCGGCAGAGGCCGGCGCCAGCCGCCCCACGCCGCTGGTTCTTCAATAAACCAATTGAATAATCATTTACAACAGCACCACACAGTATCTCTTGAAATGGACAAAAGTCATGTCAGGAAGTTGGTGTGGGACTGCTCGTGAGAGGGATCGGCGCAAAATATTGTTCAGCTCGCAAGATCAAGCTTTTTTTCTGGCAAAAGGAGAACGAAAGGAGTAAATTAGCCTATGATGGTTGTAGCGCAAACCCGTTTTTCTGTGTTGTAAGTTGGGTTACATCGAAGGCGTAGAGTTAGGGATTCCAAATGTTTTCGGGAATTTTCAAGGCGAGTTACCAAAATTTTGCTTCGCAGAAAAAGTGTAAGGATTTTGCTTTGTAGCGAAATATTGCGAAAATCCTTCATTGGCATAGACACATGACATAAATAGATTCGGCAGACCCTTCCAGCCGATTTACGCGTCGGAAAGAAATTCGTGTGAGCTAAGAAGCATTTCTACTGAGCTCTCAATTCCGATGAAAACTAACATCGAGCGGTCGCCGTTCTGACTGAACACCGTATTCAGCAGTAATATTTTTCCAAGGCTCACTGGTTCGGTGTTGGTGATGATCGAAAATGAGGGCTCACTATAAGGCTCCGTCCACAGCAGACGACCAGCGGCAAAGCGTAAAACGCTGAAACGCTGACGCATGACGCTCGATGGCTGGCGCATCCAATGTGTCCGAGGACGGCACGTGGTTAAAGATGGTATCGATAATATTAGTGACTGCCGCTACTGCCGCTATGACTCCACCGTCAGCGACAGGCCGGCTCCAGTGGTCGCTGGGGAGTCAGATCAATAACGAATGTTGAAGATGCAAACCCCCACCGCCACTTTGCGCTGGGTCGTCTGCTATGGACGGAATCTAAAAGCGCTAGAGGTTAGTCGGGATCGAGTCAAATTTTTCTAAAAATGGGGCGATCCCATGAAAAAATGGTTTCGTTAGTAAAAAATACAATCACACATTGAACGTCAAAGAAGTTCCCACGTCGGATCTACAAAAAATGCAAAATAGTTTTCACGCTCTATGTTTCTGATAAAAAACCGAAGCGCTTGTCGCCAGTAGCCTACAGATTT
>JAPDOI010001536.1:92500-167605 GCA_029168955.1 Aplectana chamaeleonis
CGCGCTTTTCTCTCTTCGCCTGACAAGGGCCTGGCGTCTTTTCTCATTATCGTTTCCAAGCTGGACAAAGTATCTGAAAAGGAAATACTATTTCATTTATAGATGCCATGACCAATCATGGATGGCCTTCGCGGGGACGGGGACGTGCGGGGAGAGATGTGCATTCGGCCCCAGGAGTGTCTGTCATGTCTGCAGATGCACATTGTGCACATAATCGACTGCGCGATACGCCATCATCACAGAAGCGCAAATGAGAGTGCTAAACTAGTTGGGGGGGGGCATCCAAGACTAACTCATAGAAATGAAAAGAATCATTCATAAAAATGAATATTTCTCTGGTTATCAGGGTTGGTAGTAATTGGGGGTGTTAAGCGCGATTTAACAGGCGTTAAGTTCGCGTTAAACGCGAGTTTAACCACAACAGAATCAGAGCAGGACTCCTAATAGTTGCGAGAAAATTCGCTCTAGTTTCACCCTAACATCCCTCAGTGGTAGGCATTTGTTACACTTTTAATGAAAACGCCTCGAAAAAGCGACAATTGTAACCTTTGTTACGAAAAATAGCGATTTTAAAACGTTTTCAGGTCTGTTTTTTCTCTGAAATTCCGACATGTGGCATCCTCGCGGTAAGTTCGCGTTTAACATACTCTCGCAGACAGCACGGAAATAGTGCTGAAATGCGAGAGGAACTGGCGGTTAACGAAAAACTCCTCCCGAGGAGTTTTTGGATGCGGTTAGCAAGATACAGTAGGAACAGTTTTGACCATCTATACTGAGGGCAAGTACGAGTTAAATTAATGCAGAGGGTTAAGAAAGTTTGATAGCACTGTTAGCCATTCTGATTCAGGACGTCAGCCTATCTTTAAAACTGAAAGGTGTTTCAAGGGATAGCCTTTTAACGGCTTCCGCCATGGAAACGGGCGATGAGGGATCAAAAACAAAGCAGGGATCGTTGCTGAAACACGTTGGCCGTCTTCTTTGGTGGCACTAATCAATTCCTCCCAATCAGCTGTTAATTTTTCGGCGAGCGCCGACACTTCTCTCCTTTTTTTCTATTTTCGCTCTGAATTTTTTGCGCTTTTCTGTTTTCAGGTTATTTTCCTCTTCACAATTCATTGCTTATCCTAGGCTTTAATGGGTGTGTAAAGAAATAATTGTTTGCCCGCTTTTTGGAAGGATTTCCATAACTTTTTAGTGCCAAGAAATGAAAATTTTCCAAGCGACTTTAGTAATGTTTAATCACCATTAGTCGGGGCGTATCGGGCGAGTATTGTGGGAAGGAAATGCGAACTTATTTCTAAAACCAACTGTATTTGTTCTCATTTTTCTGCAAGATTCAAATACTCTTTCATTGCCAGATCAGTGCCATCGTGGCCTCTTTTTTTTGAGGGTCCGCGACGCACTTGCTTTGGTGTATTGGTAGAGTCACTCGAAGTGTTTCAAATTCTTACCTTGAAATATGTGCACAAAACCTTTTCCTTGCATGATGCGCATATGAGTGTGTAACAGTGTTTCTATATATTTTCAGCTTTAACTGCGGGCGGGGGATAAGTTTCATTTTGAGAAGACGGCAAACACTTCACAAAGTCAACTAACTGCATCAATGACCGAAACCACACCATTACCCCAATCTCGGACGCCAGACTTCCGTTGCACGCTTCCAAATAGAAAGACTTGAATTATTTATTATCAAGAACGAAAATAGACTATCTAGTTTATCATCATTCTTATAGGTTTTAACTATCCATTTCAGTTGAATGCAGGACATTTTTTGAATCTGTGCATTACTCGACGAGTTTCGGAATGTCTTTTTCGCACCTAGCGTAACCTTTCCAGGAATACCGTGTAATTAATTCGTCCAGAAATTTTCAAATTTTCGTTCGCTCGAAATTTCCTTTGGAGAAATTTTTTGTTTTTCAAAAAAACTTTTGTTCAAAAAAAAAAACGTTAACAAAGTTACTACAAATGCAAACTTCTGTCAGATCACACGCATTAGATTGATTGGGCCAATGATTAACCTAACATGTCTTATCAAGAGTGGTCCTGAAAACTCACGGAGCTCATAAAAAATTACGAGAATTAGGATTTCCAAGGAAAATTTAGAAAATAGCGTGTTTCGAACGAGCGAAATATTACGAAGTTCCCTTTGAATGCTCTTCCTGATGAATAAAATAAATAGCATTACTTGTACATATAATCTTTCCGATCCCTCGTCTCTCCACCGTAAACGCCGTTCGTGTCCAAGTGTAGAAAATACTCATGCGGACGACGGCCACGCATAATGTATTTGTAAGCAGAGGGCAGCTTTCGTTAAACCGGCAACAAACCGTGGCACCTATGTCGCGGTTCGTAGCCGGCCAGGAGGTGGCGGTTTGTTCGTGTTAATTTGGCGGCTCTACTGCATTTAATTCGCGGTATGTTGGCGGCTTGGAGGTGGCGGTTTATTCGCGGTTAACACACAATTTACTACCACCCCAGATATTCGATAACGTTATCACTCGTAATTTCCTAAAAATTCCATGAAATTTGATCGATTTTTGAAAGCAGAATCATTCGTTTCTCACTTGAACTCTGAGTGCCCCCCCCCAACTAGTTTCGCACCCCGAGTTTTTCAGCGCTCCCAAATAAACGCGGTTCATTGCCACTTTGCGCACTCATTTGCACGCAAACGCGGAAGTTCATCAAATAATATATTCACTGCTACAAAAAATACGCAAAATCCAAATAAGCATAGCAGAATAAAAATCATACATAATAATAAACGGCTAAGAGTTAACCGGTGACCGTTGACCGTTGACCGGTGACCGTTGACCGGTGGCCGCAGAATGTGCGGGACCCAACTGAAAGTGCGCCGAGCGCCGGAGGAAGTGTACGGGACCCAACTTAAAGTGCACCGAGCGCCGGAGGGAGTGTACGGAACCCAAGTGAAAGTGCCCTGAGCGATGGAGGAAGTGTACGGGACCCAACTAGGAGTGCGCCGAATGCCGAGGGAAGTCTGCGGGACCCAACTGGGAGTAGTGCGGCGAGCACCGGGGGAAATGTGTGGGACTCAATTGAAAAGGCCCCGAGCGCCGGAGGAAGATTATGGGACCCAACTGGGAATGCGCTGAGCGCCGGGGGAATTGTGTGGGACCCAAGGGAGAGTGCACCAGGCGCCGTAGAAAGCGTGTGAGACCCAACTGAGGGTGCGCCATGCGCCGAGGAAAGTTTGTGGGACCCAACTGGGGCGCGCCAGGCGCCGGGGAAAGCGTGTGAGATCAGGTGGGTTTCGAGAACCGATAATGACTAAGTTCTCATTTGGCAATGGTTCGAATATTTTATGCATCTGAATAAGCGCCTAAAAGTACGCCGCGAAGCGGCGTGGGTGTGCACCTTGTAATACAACATAAGAAAATAACGATTGCAGCTAGAGATCGAGCACCAAAACCAAATACAAAAACGAAAATGTTCCAGCTCCACAGGAGTGTCACAAGCAAATAGGAAACTCGGTTACATTAAAAATGAGATCAAAGTAATGGTACAGATCACAAGACTCATTCCAGAGAAATTATGTATCGTGCCACATTGTTCGGTACATTTCGATCTAGACAAAAAATACCGAGCGGTGCCGATTGCCACAAAGCCATGAAATGCTTTGATTTAAAGGCAGTGTTCACGATAAAAAATGTGTTTCAGTTTCCACTAGGAATCGGTAGTGGAGGGGCACACTGTAACGTTGTCGTCGAAAGAACGCATGAAAACGAGCCAGGAAACGCTCCAAAAGAGCCCAAAGTTGGACACCCATCAGCTCGTCACCCCCAGATGCATTTTCCACGCCCACCGACGTGAACAAATGAGTGCTCGAGATCGTGAGATGAGCGATGATTTCCAATCATTAGCCCCGTCCTTCCCTTCATTCTCAGCTTCTCTTTTTACTCAGGTCAGTTCGCATAGATCGGCTGCAAAAGACGGAAGTTACAAGCCTTGGACAACTCGTCCACCATGTTTCCTTAGCTCAATCTTTGAGGGACCATAACTCCGTTCCCAGAAGGTCTTGTACGATTTCAGGGACATCATTGGAATCAGCATGGAGCCGTTTTCAAGATAGGCGGAGAAACAGAAAAACCATTCTCATCGTGAACACTGATATGTAGAAATGCAACTGATATCATCATTTAATGTCCCTGTGGCAATAGGCACCGCTCGGTATTTGGAGTTTACTTGATAATTGCAGTCAGAAGACAGCATCACAAGAACAGGAAGAAAAAATCAAGAATGACGCCCAACCATGACGTGGCAAATTGTTTGGACACGTTTCGATCTGTCTTGACCCGATCAGTGTCGGGAGTACGTGCAAATTTCGAAAACAGCTTTGCCGTGGGCTAGTAGCGACAGCAAATCGTCGATAAAGGACAGCCGTATACTTGTGGGCTACTATAAAGTTGGAAAAAAGCATTTCGCTAGTGGCCCACGAGCTTTGCCAAGGAATACCGCGACAAAGTCGCTTGCGCCACTTCGCGGTATTTTCGCCCCAATCTCCATAGTCGTGGGCTAGGAGCTCCTCAATGCGTGAGATTGCTGAGGGGCTTCATGGGCGGCTGCATGCGCAACAGGAGACCTGGGAAGGTAGTCGGGACTTCACTGGAAGTGCGCCTGACGCCGAAAGTAGTGGGCGCGGCTCCACTAGGAGTGCGTCAATCGCATGGGTATTGTGCGGGACCAGCTGAGAGTGCGCTGAGCGCCGGGAAAACTCTGTTGGACTCGACCTGGAGCGCGCTAAGCACCGGAGAAACCTTGTCGGACCAAACTTGGAGGTCACCCAGCGCCGAGGAGACTGCGTTAGACCCAACTAGGAGTGCGCCGGGGAAACTGTGTTGAACTCAATTGAGAGTGCGGCATGCACCAGGGAAAGTGTTTAGCACCCAACTAGGTGTGCGCTCAGCGCCCGGGGAAGCTGTGTTGGGCTCGATCTGGAAAGCGCCAAGCGGAAGTCTGCGGGACCCAACTGCGAGTGCGCAAAACGCTTGGAAAAGTGTGTGAGACCCCAATGAAGGGATGCCGAGATCCGGGGCAAGTGCGTGGAGTCAACTAGAAAAGCGCCAGGTGCCGCCATATGTGTGCGGTATTCCACTGGGAGTGTGCCGATCGCCTGGAAAAGGGTGCTGGAATCAACTTGTAGGGCGCCAGGGGAAAGCGCGCGTGACCCAACTGATTTCGAAATAATTCGATTATTTTATGCCCCAAAACCCACGCCTACAAGTACGCCACGAATCGGCGTGGGTGTGCACCTTATTACTATATAATAAAACTAAAGCGGTGGTTTCTAAGAAAACACAATGGTAGAAATGGAGGAACAACCGCTTCGCTAGCATGATAGCGACATAAAAGCCACAACGCGCTTCCCTGAAGATAAGATACAAACCATATAATTCCACATTTGGGTACGTGTAAAACAATTCACAAACAACCCACTTAGAGGCTTGGAATGATAGTGAGTACTCTGGTTGAGGTGAGCTGACAACTTTAAGAGATTTATTTGTTTATTGATTACGCTACATAAGGTAAACATTATTGAAAAAATCGCTCATTCGTATATCAACTAAATCTAAAGAGAAGATTATCTAACTGTTTTATTCCGCTACGAGAGGTTTCTGATTTGGCATAATAATATTTATGAGAGACTCATTAAAAGAAGTGAAATATTTGGTGCTTTTGATTTGTCATGAGATTTAAGACGGAAGAAACACTAAAAGCTCGATGAAATGATGTGCCATTGATTTGGATGTGTTCTTTGTTACCGAAAATCAAAAGTGAGTGTGTTTCTGAAAGGCCAAATCACGCGCTCTCTGAGAACAAATGATCGCTCGCAGTCAAAGTTAGGAAGTCTGAGCGCCTTGAAATACTATTTTGTGACTCCTACCCTAATTTTTATTTCTTGACGATTATACGTATGTCTAGGCTCACTAAAACGCGCGTGATTCGGCCTTTCAAAACCACACTCACTTTTCGATTTTTGGTAACAAAGAACACATCCAAATCAATGGCACATCATTTCATCGAGCTTCTACTGTTTCTTCCGTGTTAAATCTCATGGCAAATCAAAAGCACCAAATATTTCACTTCTTTTAACGAGTTTCTCATAAATATTATTATGCCAAATCATAAACCTCTCGTAGCGAAGCAAAACAGTTAGATAATTTCATTTCATTTTAGCGAAGGTTTCCTCCAGAGATAAGAGGAAGAAAACACGCCGTTCATAGCCTTTCTGCCGATGGCACTTGCTCGGCACTTTAGGACACTCCCACTTAGGTCCCGACCACCTTTCCCGGCGCGCTGTAAACTCCTAGTTGGATTCCGAGCACTTGATGCGGCGCTCTGTGCACTCCCGCTTGGGTCCCGACCACTTTTCCGGCGTCCTCCTCACTTCTACGGAAGTGAAGTAGTTTTTCTTGCCAGAGTTTTCCATGAGTAGGCCCCAATATCGTGTTATCTTTATCACCGGTGAGGCTGTTTCCCTACTCCCTAGTGTGCTCAGCTTCAGCCGCTCGCCTCCGGAGAAAGATGGTGTGTGAATGAAAACACACCGCTCTCAGTTTCTTTTATACCCTACCCTTTATCAATTGGGTATCATCAATTTTGTTTACCGTGAGAATATTGTGCCGGTGTCGTCTGGTCCCGCGCACTTTTACCGGCGCCCTGCACACTCCCACTTCCATCCTGTCCACATTTTCCGGCGCGCTGTGCACTAGTACTTGGGTCCCGCCCACTTTTACCGGCGCTCTACACACTCGTACTTGGGTCCCGACCACTTCTTCGGGCGCCCTGAGCACTCCCAGTTGGGTCCCGTCCACAGTTCCCGGCGCTCTGGGCACTCCCAATTGGGGCCCGCCCACTTTTACCAGCGCGTTGTGCACTCCTACTGGGGTCCCGACCGCTTTCTCCGGCGCCCTACGCACTCCCAGTTAGGTCCCGTCCACTTTTACCAGCGCGCTGTGCACTCCCACTTGGGTTCCGCCCACTTTTACCGGCGCCCTACGCACTCGTACTTGGGTCCCGACCACTTCTTCGGGCGCCCTGAGCACTCCCAGTTGGGTCCCGTCCACAGTTCCCGGCGCTCTGCGCACTCCCAAATGGGGGCCCGCCCACTCGTACCAGCGCGTTGTGCACTGCTACTGGAGTCCCGACCACTTTTTCCGGCGCCCTACGCACTTCCAGTTGAGTCCCGTCCACAGTTCCCGGCGCTCTGGGCACTCCCAATTGGGGCCCGCCCACTTTTTCCAGCGCGTTGTGCACTCCTTGTGGGGTGCCGACCACTTTTTCCAGCTCCCTACGCACTCCCAATCGGGTCCCGACCACTTTTCTCGGCGCTCTACGCACTCCCACTTGGGACCCCTTCACTTTTCCTGGTGCTCTACGCTCACTCACTTGAGTCCCGTCTACTTTTTACGGTGATCTACGCACTCCCAGTTGGACCCCGCCCACTTTATACAGTGCTTGGTGCACTTCAATTTGTGTTCCGCACGCGGAGCATATGGTTCCTGATGGACCTGAGGCACAACGTCTCTCGAGCTCTATTAAGTCTTATCACGTTATCACTCCACTTCTCTTCAAAGACCGACCAAACTTCTTATCACTAAATTCCTTCAGACACACACATACATTTTAGAATTCGCAATTTTTTTGATATCTCGAGACCAATCGCGGGAATTTTTCCGAAATTTCGGCAGTGTTGAGAACCTTTGCTGCTCTATCTTTTGAGAAAGTCCCTTGTTTCAAGACTTCTCCCAAACCAAGATTCTGGATTGAGGGGTGTGCGCAGAAGTAATCCTTTTCCAAATCAGGTGCGCGCTTCGCGCGCACCACAATACAGTGACTAACTTATATACACCCACAAAGCATAAATGTGAGGAACACATGTCATATGAAAAGAGTACATTTTCTCAGAAACTTAGCAGCTTTTCTCTCGAAAATCGCTTGAAAGAATAGAAGCAGGGGAGAATGAAGGGAATTTCGGAGATCAACGAAACAAAAACGGAGCCAGCTCTGCACGTAAAACCATGCAGACTGTGCCCCGTCCTTGGTGTGTTGTACAAGATTTCCTCCGAATTACCCCTGGTCCTAGAAGCCTGGTCTGTAAAATTCCGTTACATTAGTTTAAAAACCATACAAACGTCATTTACCTTTCTTCTTGATTCTAAAGTGTGCAGACCACAGTCCTGATTTCTCGGAAACGAATCAGGGATACTCTCGTATCGTAATCCTACCATTCTTAAAAATATTTTTCTCGTGAATTTTTTCGCACTTTCTCTAATAAGTTCATATCTTTTTCTAGATGTGGGCAAAAAACAGGAGTGCCGCATACCATGAGAGGGCGTACATATGTCGTATACGCCTTTGTGAGAAGTTTTCGGTCACAAACAGACAATGCCTAAAAATGTGGAATGAACGACGCCTTCTTGACCAGAGCTTTGTAATGAAGAGAAAAGTTCAAGCTGCAATCATACTGGAAACCCAAGTCCCTGACATGAGACACTGAAGTCAAAGTGTGGTCTTCGAGCAAATAATTATGAGGAAGACTAGATAGACTTATCTTCATATGAAACGTCTTCTATGGTGACATAGGCAAACTCCATGTTCCCGACCATTCCAGAATTTTATTCAGAGCTGTTTGAATCACAGCAATGTCTTCAGGGTCCTCAACTTTTCGATACACATTGATATCATCTGCGTATTGTTTGCAGACCACTCCGCAACTTTCGAAAACCAACGGAAGTTCAGCAGTGTAGACAGCAAACAGGATCGGAGATATAACCTCTCCTTGGGGTACCCCACTCTGTACAGTTCTTACGGATGAGAAACAGTCACCAACTTCAACTTGAAACCTCCGGCCAGTCAGATATTCCCTTATCCACTCACCGACTAAGGGATGAAATTTAAGTCGTTCGATCTTAAGCAATAGTCTGGAATGGAATGGTCCACTTTATCAAATGTCTTTGGAAAGTCTAGGTAAAGGACGTCACATGCCTGCCTCGAATCAAGGAAGTTTTTCCAGTCCTTCATACTCTCGAGCAAATTTGTTTCTACCGATTTACGTGGTACAAAACCATGTTGATTTGGAGGAATTATAGCATTTGGTTTCAAATGCTCCATTATATATACCTTCAAAATTCTTTCAAAAACTCTACAAAATACTGAGGTGATACTCACCGGCCTGTAATTATTGACAGATGAAGACGGCTCTTTTTTTCAGGATTGGTGTGACATAAGAGTGCTTCCATCTAAAGGGGATTTGAGAATACCAAAGCGACTGATTGAAAAGGAAAGCCAGGGGTTGGGTTATTGTGTGCGCGACATGTTTTATAAAAGTGGATGGAATTGAGTCAGGAGTTAGCGATTCCGAGAGAGGCAATCTTTTTAGTTGCTTACACAACTCCTCTTCGTCAAAAAACGGGAAGGTTGTCATGGGCTCTCGATTACTCGACTAAATGAGGGTGATACTCCATCAGGGTTACTAAAAACCTCACAGAACTTGTTTGCCAGTAAATCCGATTTTTTTTTTGATCCAAGACTGCTAAATGTTGTCCGTTTTTCAAAGATGGGATTTGACGAGAAGCATTAAGTCTCTTGTTAATCAGCTTGTAAAAACCTTTTTTTGTTGTTACTATTTATCACCCTTTTTTTCTATATTTCGGTTGTACTTGTTGAGAAGTACTTCGAAATTCTGAGAGTACCTATGGAAGTTATCCCAGTCCTGCGTTGTCTGAGAGCTAATGGCCAGATTATATAGATTCTTCCCTTCTAATTGCTTGCGACGTATTAATTACTCGAACATGTGATTAATTGATGCGAAAACTATAATTCATATGATTGGAAGTTGAGATGCTTATCACAAACGTTCCAGAATAGGTTATCATTTCGAAGACATGAACTCCAGAGGTCAGCCGCTTTTACTTCTGAACTTGACCCCACCCTTTGAATGCGCTCAAATCGATTCCAGACGAAGTTTTTGTAGGTTTCCTTGTTATGTTTGCGATAATTTCGTCATCCTGTTCTTTACGCTGTTGGGTTACTGAAGGTGAAGATGTCGTGATGAAAGAAAATCGTCTATTTGAAGATCGCGATAACCGTCTTCCAGTAAGATATCCAGCATTTTGCACCCGTTTACCCAATCCATGTATACATTAGCCACTATGACCTATGACTCTCTTCTTTTGCAGCGGTCCGATAGCACCTTTCTCCAGCTCCAAAGACTAGACGAAAAATACCGTGCGGTACAAATTGCCACGATAGCCGTAAAATATAGTGTATGGTGCAATTACACAACTCACACCGAGAATCACGCCCGTAATTCCAGTGCAACCGCATTCTCAATAAATAATCACATAGGAACGGTTGTTTGGCGGTGGAAAAGGGATTGTCGGTGCAACCGCGGAAGCAAGAATAGAGATATCAGGTTGAAATCACTTGAAACCCAGATTGGACGGTGGCACCGTCAGGCAAGGGAGGTAACCCCCGGGTGGTGGCTGATTTTCGTGTTGGCTGCAATTCGGAGTGGTTTAAATCATTTGAGACCCTGGATGGACGGTGCAGCCTTCGGCTGCACCGTCAGGCAAGGGAGGTAATCCCCGGGTGGAGGCTGATTTTAGTGTTGGCTGCAACTCGGAGTGGTTTAAATCATTTGAGACCCTGGATGGACGGTGCAGCCTTCGGCTGCACCGTCAGGCAAGGGAGGTAATCCCCGGGTGGAGGCTGATTTTAGTGTTGGCTGCAATTCGGAGTGGTTTAAATCATTTGAGACCCTGGATGGACGGTGCAGCCTTCGGCTGCACCGTCAGGCAAAGGCTAATCCCAGGTGGAGGCTGATTTTCGTGTTGGCTGCAATTCGGAGTGCTTTAAATCATTTTAGACCCTGGATGGACGGAGCAGCCTTCGGCTGCACCGTCAGGCAAGGGAGGTAATCCCCGGGTGGAGGCTGATTTTAGTGTTGGCTGCAACTCGGAGTGGTTTAAATCATTTGAGACCCTGGATGGGCGGTGCAGCCTTCGGGGGCACCGTCAGGCAAGGAGGTAATCCCAGGTGGAGGCCGATTTTCATGTTGGCTGCGATTCGGAGTGGTTTAAATCATTTGAGACCCTGGATGGACGGTGCAGCCTTCGGCTGCACCGTCAGGCAAGGGAGGTAATCCCCGGGTGGAGGCTGATTTTCATGTTGGCTGCAATTCGGAGTGGTTTAAATCATTTGAGACCCTGGATGGACGGTGCAGCCTTCGGCTGCACCGTCAGGCAAGGGAGGTAATCCCCGGGTGGAGGCTGATTTTCGTGTTGGCTGCAATTCAGGTGGTTTAAATCATTTGAGACCCTGGATGGACGGTGCAGCCTTCAGCCTTCGGCTGCACCGTCAGGCAAGGGAGGTAATCCCCGGGTGGAGGCTGATTTTAGTGTTGGCTGCAATTCGGAGTGGTTGGAGTGGTTTAAATCATTTGAAACCCTGGATGGACGGTGCAGCCTTCGGCTGCACCGTCAGGCAAGGGAGGTAATCCCCGGGTGGAGGCTGATTTTAGTGTTGGCTGCAATTCGGAGTGGTTTAAATCATTTGAGACCCTGGATGGACGGTGCAGCCTTCAGCCTTCGGCTGCACCGTCAGGCAAGGGAGGTAATCCCCGGGTGGAGGCTGATTTTAGTGTTGGCTGCAACTCGGAGTGGTTTAAATCATTTGAGACCCTGGATGGACGGTGCAGCCTTCGGCTGCACCGTCAGGCAAGGGAGGTAATCCCCGGGTGGAGGCTGATTTCCGTGTTGGCTGCAATTCGGAGTGGTTTAAATCATTTGAGACCCTGGATGGACGGTGCAGCCTTCGGCTGCACCGTCAGGCAAGGGAGGTAATCCCCGGGTGGAGGCTGATTTTAGTGTTGGCTGCAATTCGGAGTGGTTTAAATCATTTGAGACCCTGGATGGACGGTGCAGCCTTCGGCTGCACCGTCAGGCAAGGGAGCTAATCCCCGGGTGGAGGCTGATTTTAGTGTTGGCTGCAATTCGGAGTGGTTTAAATCATTTGAGACCCTGGATGGACGGTGCAGCCTTCGGCTGCACCGTCAGGCAAGGGAGGTAATCCCCGGGTGGAGGCTGATTTTAGTGTTGGCTGCAACTCGGAGTGGTTTAAATCATTTGAGACCCTGGATGGACGGTGCAGCCTTCGGCTGCACCGTCAGGCAAGGGAGGTAATCCCCGGGTGGAGGCTGATTTCCGTGTTGGCTGCAATTCGGAGTGGTTTAAATCATTTGAGACCCTGGTTGGACGGTGCAGCCTTCGGCTGCACCGTCAGGCAAGGGAGGTAATCCCCGGGTGGAGGCTGATTTTCGTGTTGGCTGCAATTCGGAGTGGTTTAAATCATTTGAGACCCTGGATGGACGGTGCAGCCTTCGGCTGCACCGTCAGGCAAGGGAGGTAATCCCCGGGTGGAGGCTGATTTTCGTGTTGGCTGCAATTCGGAGTGGTTTAAATCATTTGAGACCCTGGATGGACGGTGCAGCCTTCAGCCTTCGGCTGCACCGTCAGGCAAGGGAGGTAATCCCCGGGTGGAGGCTGATTTTAGTGTTGGCTGCAATTCGGAGTGGTTGGAGTGGTTTAAATCATTTGAAACCCTGGATGGACGGTGCAGCCTTCGGCTGCACCGTCAGGCAAGGGAGGTAATCCCCGGGTGGAGGCTGATTTTAGTGTTGGCTGCAATTCGGAGTGGTTTAAATCATTTGAGACCCTGGATGGACGGTGCAGCCTTCAGCCTTCGGCTGCACCGTCAGGCAAGGGAGGTAATCCCCGGGTGGAGGCTGATTTTAGTGTTGGCTGCAATTCGGAGTGGTTGGAGTGGTTTAAATCATTTGAAACCCTGGATGGACGGTGCAGCCTTCGACTGCACCGTCAGGCAAGGGAGGTAATCCCCGGGTGGTGGTTGATTTTAGTGTTGGCTGCGATTCGAAAAAAAAACATTCAAAACCAAAAATCGGCAAGGAAGGGAAACTTCGGGTGTGAGCCGATCTTACTGTTGATCAAAACTCTGATTGAAGAAATGAAACCGAGCAGCCTTATAGTCAGAGTGAATAGATAACAAACGAGGCTGAAATTCTTGTCTGATTACCCAAAATCCCTTCAATTACCAAGCCAGTACCCTTATTAACTTTCAGTCACATTTCACTGCCACTTTCATGAACCTTTCTACCTGAACTTACCGCTTTCCGAAGGAGACGTGAAGGTTTTTTCAAGATTTCCGCAGCTAATCAATAAAATAGGCGTCAATGTTACCATGGATTCTGCATCTACACCATCACACACGCCATTTTACGGCTATCGTGGCAATCGGTACCGCACGGTATTTGGAGTTTACTGCTCCAAAAGACGTCTGCGTCAGCGACCTTCCTTCTTTTCTCATTACCGACCTTCCCGTAATGCTGTACCTCTAACTTCAAGGCCTAGCCTCAGCACTGTGCCAGACAGGTTGGCACCAGGGAAGGTTTCGTTTTCGGATTTCCGAATTAGGCGGGCTTTAGGCCTCGGAAATCGACTTCCCATTTTCCGCGAAGTATACTGCTCCGAATACGAACACCAATTTTTCAAAAGTAATGTTTTGAGCATATCTCGACCTGGCCTGAGCGAAACTTGATGAAACTTTGATACTTTATAGGGCATCGTAAACCTCGCCTTACACGCACTGAAGCTTAAATTTTTAAGGCACAGTTCTTGATTAGGAATTTATTTACAAATTCGCGGTATTAATCCAAATTAGGGCTACTTCCTCAGAACATGTTCGAAAAAATTTCAAATCCCTGCCACCTGCTTTCCACGAAATGTCCTTCAAAATTGCTGTACATGTTTGAGGGAAGAAGATTTCTCGCAGGATTTTCGGGGGAATGAATTCGAAGCGAGTTCACGCGACATTGCACCTGAGAAGTATCTCAATTCAACGAGAATGAAAAAGAACGTAATTTGTGTATCAGCTATGCTTTTTCAACCCCTATACGGTACTGGTCTTCCAATGGTCTCAAGGCAAATAATTTTACAGGGGCGAATTTTCGAAAAATCTTTCTCTATCTTTCAAAAAATCCTGCAAGAAACAACTGTTTCTCAATGCCGCACAATAGTTTTGAAGATCTTCTTATGGCGAAAAAGTGGCTCGGGTTTGGAATTTATACGGATATATTTCCAGGAAATAGCCCTAATTTGGATTAGTGAAATGAAATTGTAAGTACTGTGCTTATCTGGGCCTAATTCCGGTCCGCAATTGCGTCTTGACACGCTTTGCAGCCGCACGCGCTCGAGTCAGTCGGGTTTCCAGCGCCAAAGTCGACTCTATGTGGCTTTTTCATACAATTTTCTCTAGATTTTTTTAGTTTATAGTTTCCAAAACCTACCTAGAGTCAGCAGTTCGGCGGCTGCGGAGCTGATAGTCCCGGAGCTTGGACTGTGCCTTTAAGAGGATGGTAAGGGGGGATTGATTCCTAATTGTTTACGCATTAGATCCCGGTCTCCGCGCCAGTGCGCCATATAAGTATACGAACACCCATTTTCCGAAAATACCGTTTTGAACGTATCTCGAGCTGGACTTAGCGGAACTTAGGGAAACTCTAATATTTTTTAGGTCATCACAACCCTTGTCTTACACACACTCAAGCTCGGGTTTTGACTGAACAGTTTCTAAAGGCGGAGTTTACTGTGCTTATCTGCGCCAAATTCCGGTCCGCAATTGCGTCTCGACACGCTTTGCGGCCGCACGCTCCCGAGACAGAAAGGGGCGTTCACCAAAGGTTGGGTGAAAACTTGCGAAGCAGACTTTTCGAAGTGGTTCAGCGTCAAGGCAATTCTGAAGACTATTAACTCCATGTTTCTAATGGTTCCTACCATGAACGAACTGATACAGAGGGTCTAAAATCGAAATTTCTGCAAGAGCGTCAGCTGTGTCGTATACTTTTGCAACTGTCATTTTTGACAATTTCCGTTGCCAGTTTCCTGTTATTTGCTCTGATTTCATAAAGATCCGTACCTAGGGGTTTTCGAGGGTGCTGCATGGATTGGCGTTTACCGTTTGTTTCCTCGAATCACGCGAAGTTCGCAACCGCGGAAATTAGGGTGTGTCGTATAATTTTCCAACGCACTGTGTTTATGCTGTTACCTCGACCACGTTTGTGAGCCTTTAAAGACAGCCCTTCGGTGAAGGTTGTTTTTGGGTTCAAAAAAATATGTACGTTGCCACTATTCCAGCTGACTTCAGTTTATAAAGTGTTTGTTTTTACCTGGAGTTATTGGTTTTTCGTTCACAACTTATTTACGTTAGGAGACAGACTCTTGGTGAAGGTTGTTTTTCGAATCTCGATGTAGTTCTGCGTCGAATACAGTTTTAGGTTTGAAAAATAATTTCCTGATCCTTCAGCTTAGTTCAATTTATGAAATACCAGTTTTCGCTCATAACTATCAAACTGTTGGATATAGTGTCGTGGTGAGGAGTGTTTTTGAAATCTCCGTAAAATTCTGCACAGAATGATATCACGGATTCCTAACCTTGAGTGTCCCATAAACCAGCCAGGTCGGACTTCGACTCGAGCTTTCGTGTAGATTCTGGGGACAACTCTTCTCAAAGATCCATCTTTAAGGACGAAAAGCGAAAAACAGGTAGTGTTTTCTTAATTTGCTCGAAAACACTTTCTGAAAGAAAGAGTTAGCATCTCTTCAAACATCCGTATTTTTTCATAACACTGGATTTGAGCTTTCAATGTTGGTATTTTTCGGTCCATTCAGAAACATTTTTATTGTTATTATTGGATTACGACAATAGTTATTCTGCTGCCACGAAACACCAGAGCTGCCAGATAAAAAGTTTGAACACATCAGCTCCAGGGGGAGTAAACAACCAGAAATTGACCTACTAATGGCTCCGGAGGGTCTGGGGGAAATTAGCAGTGGAGAGGTAGGGATGTGAGGAGCTTTGCGAGTTTCCGGTAATTTTTGTCGGAAAAAGGTGTATGTTGAGCTTACAGCATGGTTTCAACAACCTCGCACACTCTATATATTATACTATTCATGTTTTGATGTTTGATTTAGATTTTTAACTGTTACGATTCAGGACAACGCCTGTGCATATTTCTTGGAGTTCAAAAAAATTAACTGTGAAGACAAGAAAGTCGCTAGAGAGGGCATTAGATTAGTACATGATTCATATGAGATGGTAAGTTCGAGAGTGATAATGTTTCTGCTCAGGTGTAGAAAAAGTTAATTGAAAAACTAGGCACTGATCAAAGATGAATGCGATTTTTCCTAGAGAATGACCACATTTTCTTATGATTCACCGCTACACCCTGGTACTGCAATTTCTCTATTAGAATACCAAAAAATTACCAGCTCATTTCTTGGTATAACTTCTTCATTAGATTTTGCTACAGGCTCAAACTATTTGATGAAGTCATGATAACAAGTCCAGAGCGACGTTTTTGTAGCGTTTAGTGGCCGTATTCATGCAACCACGGGAGCCTCCCGGGAGGGTCCGAAGTCCACCCACTGCATATGTAAGGTGCGTCCGAATGAGAATGGCGGCCCATGCGGCCGGCATGCTTGGCATGCGGCCATCGCGTTCGCCGCTCTCGGACGAGCATGCGAAAAGTCTCCACCGCCATCGACTACGAACGGGGCCGGCACCGGATGGCAGCAAGCTCTGCGCAGATCAATCAGCTAAGCAGAGGGGGGAGAGGGGACGGCCGTCGCAGGAATCCAACACTCGTCCGAGGGCGGCACATGCGACGGCCGCCTGCCAAGCACGCCGGCTGCGTGGGCCGCCATTCTCATTCGGGCACACTTTACATCGGCTAATATAGAAACATTTTCGAGAGTTTTATAAATACGACCCGATAAGTAGAAAAAAAGTGTTTGAAAGAATGCATCAAATAAGCATTGTTGAGTACTGAGCCAAAGGAAGCTGCTACCTTACGAAAAGCCCTGGGGCCATTTATAAAGAGTTCTCTATTTTGATTGGCCATTAGTCGCTTTCTTGCATCTATCATCGCGTAACATAACCGCCGATGACTATGTGCAGACAAAAAAGACACGCTCGCTTGTGGCAAAGTGCAAAACTCAAAGTTCTGTACGAATCTCCTAAACTTTAAGTAGTTTATCAAGCTCAATTCGTATTACACTAATTTAAGTACGTCGACGTATGTGCAGTATTTAAACGCTACCAATATGAGGCATCCTCTAATGCTGAAGAATACATTTATACTGTCGGATGCTTCTGTGGTTCGAGCGATGGCTGCAACAACCCTGATTACTTTATGGTTCGCATTTGATTTTTTGCTTGAATATATAGTTTTTTCGGCGGCTAAAGAACTTTGAGCAGAGCACTGCAAGCTGGCCTCGGAAATCCGGGCCAGCAACGTTCACTTAAAGGCAGTGTCCACGATAAAAATCGTTTTTCTGGTTTTCAGCCTATTATGAAGGCGGTCCCACGCTGATTCCAATGATCTCTCTGGAACCGCACATGACCTTCTGAGAATGGAATTATGGACCCTCAATAACAGAGCTAGAGAAGCATGGTGGAAGAGTTTTCCGAAGCTTGTAACTTCCATCTTTCGCCGCCAATGTATGCGAGCTGACCTGAGTATAGAGAGAAGTCGAGAATGAAGGGAAGAACGGGGCCAATAATCGGAAACCATCGCTCATTTCACGATTTCAAGCTTTCATTCGTTCACGTCGGTGGGCGGGCAATGCCCTTTTGGAGTTGGCCTTGCGCTCAAAGTGGCAAATTCGGGCTCTCTTGGGTCTCTTCCTGGCTCGTTTTCATGCGTTCTTTCGACGTTAACGTTACAGAGTGTCGCTCCACTACCCATTCGTAATGTAATTTCAAACACTTTTTTCATCGTGAACACTGCCTTTAAGCAGATTCTCTGCATCGGTTGTGTTCATGGAAAATTCGTTTTCGATCCTCAATACTGGCGTTCTTAGAACGAGCAAAGAACTTGTGACCGCTGGATCGACAAAACATACACGTCGTAGAATCTTGTCTTGTCGGTCTTAGGACTGTCTATAATCGTTAGAACCACGATTTCGCGCTGAATTATTCGCCATCGTTGGCTTTTGAACCATATGTGCTATGCGCTCCTCAGTCTCCAAAATATTGTCTAGGTCTGACAACATATTCCTCATTACGTAAGTGCTTCCCGGTGCGAAAGTCGCCATGCGACGTTTGAGGACTTTGAGTTGGATATGTGTCGTTAACTTGGACAAAACTTTTTGGGTGAGAAATGACCCATTAAGCGAAACCCCCGTTCCTCGAGCTGGGTCGCTAATGGCATGATATGATCGAGCAGGCGCCGTTGCTCTTCCAGGGCGGCGCCTCCGCTGTACCGTTCTTTCGAGCCGCGACTGTACACTTTCGATGAGACGTGACTCATCCCCGTACCTCTTACGCAAAAAGTCAATTGCGTGATCATAATGAGCCTCGGCCACCGTAAATCTGCTCACAGATTCCCGAGCTTCTCCTCGGAGCGCATTAATCAGATAATTGAACTTTTGATGCCTTGAAATCGGTTGCTTATGGACATTTGATTCAATCAGAGTCCAAACGTATTCAAATTCCCATACTTTTCCAGTAACTATTGGGATGGGAATGGCAGGAAGCCTGGGTTTCTCAATTCCAGCGTCCGCTCTATTTAGAGAACTAGCATCAAAGGAACTTCGAACTCCGCTGGGGAGAACCAGAGGGTGGGATGAATAGACCAAACACCTACAAGAATAACTTTCCTGAGGGCAAGAAAACTGTTGTATGTCTGAATGGACGAAAAACTGGATTAGTCTTTTAGAAAGGCGTAAAACGACTATAACTAAGCGCTAATAAGCGCGTAAAAGGACTAAACTAAGCGCTAAAGACTGCTTCAAACACCTAAATTTGACTTTCGCTAAGAACTAAACTAACAACTAGCAACCAAACTAAGCGGTGATAAGCGCTCTGGAGTAATTTCAGAGTCCTCGCTTACCTGACCGCCCAAGCCTGCTCGTTCCTTCGACAGTGGTGCCACGGGTGAACCATATTTGAGCTCAGCTGTCCTGCTACGTGTTCCTGCGTCGTCGGTCGTGCTCGTAGGAACAGAACTAAGAATGGAATTACCTAAAATACAATAACCCACGATGGGCCGGGATAGTGGTGCAACTAAGATAGAAGGGGAAATCTGTCCTCGAGTATATAGATTTTGCGCTGAAGCGAATTGTTGTACAAACAAACTGTGAGCCCAAGCTTGCTGCATTAATCCTAAATGGTTTTAGACCCTAGAAAAGTGGGGGGGGGGTTGGGGATACCCATAATTTGGTCCTCCCACAAGGGGCTGAAAGTCACCCAAGGGCAAATAAGAAGGATATTTAAGCCGAATGCACCATGTTACGATTCGGTGACTTTTCCCGGGGTCCAACATCAGGCGTCAGTCTCGGGGAATCTGGCCGATAGACTACCTACAGATAATATAACCGACTGTACTAATTATCCAGGCAACCTCTGTACTGTGATAAGGGCAATGTAATGATAATACCACATGCTAGCACTATGGACACCCTTGCGCCACCAACTCGGACTTCCCCTTACCAATTAACCCATATCCCGACTGTATTATAGACATTGGTAAATGTACGACCCTCTTGCATACACGACAGGACACAAGCTAATTTAGATTAGTTTATACTACAAGAGATATATGTAGAGATTTTGGAGAAAAGAAAGAGTTAATATAGACGAGGAGCAACAATACAAGGTAGAAAAGCACCATTAAATTAGGTATAACGATCAATAATAAGGGTCACGGCCGTAGACCTGTTCATGGAGATGCTCTTCGCGAGCCAACTACTGCAGGTGAAATAGTAGTGTTATAAAGGCCAGAAACCCCGAAACGAAGAACAACAACGGTGAGTAGAAAAGAGCAGTACGGAGCTGCAGGGCGGAAGACCACGCTTGGTCAGGGGCGGAGACTGATGACTCAGACCGCGGCGCCCGAACCAGTCCGACGCCGTCTCTACCGTGCTTGAGGCAGTCCTTGCGGGACCGACCGCGCCTAGGCCTCCTTCAAGAAGCAATAGCATCGCGCTTTTGCGACAGTTATTATCGGATTCGGGTAGGGTTTCGAAGCTCAACTTCCAGGGTAAAAAACTATGGTAACGAAATTCCGAGTGTCGAGTGGTGAAGAAATGCAAAAATATTCGATCAACTTTCACAGTAAATGCTGAATACCTTGAGCTCGGAAGACTTGTCGCTTCCTTGGAAATTCCAACATTTATGTACTTAAAAAATATTATTTCAAAAAAACTGTAGCGTACAATATCCGCTGCCTCCCATAGTTTGTTAGTTTAAAAATATATTCCAAAACGCCAGGGTCACGAATATGTCTTTGAAGCGAGTTATACGAAAAATACGCAGAAAACCGACCCTGCGCGCCTTCTGACAACGTCCTACGAGCGGTATTGCGCGTTATAAATGTGATGGATGAGAGAAATCTTACCAGAGGCAAATCTAACAGAGATGAAGTGCGATCGCGTCCCAATGAAGCTACTCAAATTAGCACCATCTTGCTGTTTAAGCCGGAGAAGCACAATCGAGCTGCTCTGCCCCGACGGGCACCATTTCTTATTTATTCCTCTTTGCTGCAGAGCACGGCTACAGCACGGATATGGACATCGCGATCGTTGTGGCGGATAGGGACAATCCCGCTCCAGACCGAGTGAAAGATTCCCATAGCGGTAGGAAAATATATTCCGGGCTCGGCAGGTCTCATGGAAAGTCGATTCTGGATCATCTCCCAAGGTTGGCACAGAATTACCGAGTGGGGGCTCAAGAAGTAAAGCGGCTTGTATACTCATTTCATTGCGCGTTTGCTTGCACTCGAGCTTACTGGGCGCTCACCAGCTATGGCAACTCGTGCTGCTCTCACGAACACATAAGCGCCTAATGGTGCGTGTCCAGACCAGAACTCATCTTATCGCTCCAGCCGCAAAGAGAATGGAAAGGTCCTATTTTGCACAGGCTTTGTGTGATAATTAAAAATAAGAATTTAATGTTATGGTAAGCTTACCACTCATGACAGCATATGGTGTACTCATCAGTCTGAGTCATTTTTTTCAGGCTGCAATTTCGCTCCAACTTTGACATTTCCGTTTCAGTCGCTTTTCGATAGGTATATGAAGCGAAATAAAACAAAGACCTATCTTATTGCAAGGACCGATAGTGGGGATATGTACAGGCCACTCAAAAGTAAGAGAGGACATGATACGCTTATGAAATGCCTGAAACAGAGCTTCGAAGTTAGAGCAGAAGGAGAATTCAAAAATGAGGACTTCACCTGGTGAGTCTCGCATTCAGGCATTACATGATTACAACCAGAAAGGGAGAATCCACGTACATCTGTTTTTGAATGAAACTAGAGACTTTTCCGGCGGGTACGACATGCAGCACTGGCAAAGAAGACATTTAGGGAAGCCTGAGAGATTCCCTGATGCCGTTTGTCAGCCCCAAGCAGCGATATGTCTAATGTTTAAGCTGCAATAGTTGCTCGAATAGATAAAAACAAAAATTGTAATTTGACGCAGGTAGTTGAAAATTTAGACATGAAGGCATCGTAGACCAGTTATCGTTTTTTGGGGTTCGAACCATTTGATGGTTGCGTATGAGAACACAGGGAATGTTTGATAGGTGAACAAAGCTTTTTTGAGGAGATAAAGCAGAAACATCAAATCGGTGAGGAAGCCATTGTTGCCTTACTGGACTCCTGTTCTACCTTCCAAGACTCTCCTTATTATTGCGTTGAAAACGATGTTGAACAGAAAAGGAGAAACGACGTCTCCCTGGCGAACCCCTGTCCTGACAGTGAACTCCTCCGAGAATTCGTCTCCAAACTGTACACAGCTGGTCGAACAATTATGCGTTGATTGCAGGACTGCCAGATACGAACTCTCTAATAATGAATCCGCCCCAACAGGACTTCTCCCCCTGCTTTTATAGCCTCAGCAACCACTTTGTCTGTTCCTGGTGCTCTTCCGTTTTTGAGTGACTTGATGGCGGATCGTACTTCATCAGTGGTTGGCTCAATGTCTACTATTGGACAGGAATGAGCGGAATAAAAATATGAAATTTCGGAAATCGGTTTTCGGGTTTCGGAACAGAAAATTTTCTCTCGGGTTTCGGAAAACGGGCGCGAAACGATTGAAAATGCGCGGAAATGCGGTTTTCGGAACGCGAAACGCGGAAAAATTCAGAAATCATCTAATGTTTTTTTACGTCCCAGACGACCCGATGTTTTCGCATTCCGGGGCGTTTTCTGCGGTTTTCGGAATGCGGAACGCGGAACGCCAAAAATGCGCGAAACTGCGGGTTTCGGAACGCGAAACGCGGAACTCCGCTCATCCCTGCTATTGGTTCTTGAGGTATTCTGACACGGGGCGGATTAACCGATACTTGCTGTGGCGGACCATGATTATTATAGAGCTCGCTGAAGACACCCACGCGTGGATCGCACTAATGTACCGTCTGCTTTTCTTATGTTTTCTCCAGCTCGTTTCCTCCCTTCACTCAGGCGTTTTAGAGTACGATATAGTGTATTGCACTCGCCTCTGGATGCTGCATCCTCTAGTTAATAGGCTACGCCATCCCAATACGCCTCTCTTTAGGCTTTCAATCTTCTTCAAAGCTCGTGGCTGAGCTGGCGATACGAACTGAAGTCCGATAGTTTTTCTCGCTCTCGCTCGTCCGCTAGCTGCAAGGATTCATTCGGTATCCATGGCTGCCTTCGGTGACGAACAGGAGGGCAGAGTTGCTTTGCGCAGTCCAGTATGATGTCTGCTGTTCGTTTTTCTTCTTCATCGATTGTTGCTGCAGCATCTAGAGCAGCGAAACGATCTGATACAGCAAGTTCGAACTCCTCTTTCTTACCGGGCTCGGAAAGACAGGAACAGTCTACTTTGCTATTCGAGGGAGCCCACGTCTCGATCTCCGCAGTTGCAGTTGTATGACTGCATGCAGCAGATAGTGGTCACACCCGCAGTCAGGTCCTCTCATCGAACGGACATCTTTCAAGGACGATCGGAAACAAGCATTGACCAGAACATAGTCCAGAACTGCCGAGTCTTCCTCCAGGCCAGTTGATGCCGTCGTGGATGCTGGAATAGACTGTTGCCAACCAGAAGTCCGTTGAGAGCGACAAAGGGAAGAAGTCGTGACCAATTGTTGTTATTTTCACCGACTCCAAATCTGCCCATTACGTTTTCCCATCCTCTTCTTTCGGTGCCAACATGTGCAATAAAATCTCCTGCCACAACGATGAGATCCGTCTGCGGAGTTGAATTCAACACGCCCTGAAGTTGTCCGTAACAGTCCTTCTTGCTGACATCAGAGCTTGGTTCCGTCGAGGCGTAGGCGCAGATAACATGGAGCTTAACTGATTCTTTCACAGTGAGTACGGCGATTCGAGGTGAGACGGGCTGGAATGCCAACACGCTCCCTCCAGCTTGCCTGCTTAGCATGAATCCGACTCCTTCTCTACGTTCATCACTCCCAGAAAAGTACAGCGTCACGTAGCAGCCGGGCTTCGGAACGTCCTTGACGGAGTTCGTATATGCATAAAGGATAAGGATAAAGTCCTCGGCGTATATCAATCCTCTGGGGATGTGACTTCCGTTCAGAATCGTAGAGGCTTTTTGAGTGTGTATAGAGTCTATAAAATGACCTTGGGCGAGGATCGATCACTCGACCGTTAGCGTGATAGCGGCGCCTCTTGCCACTGCCCCACACTTGCCACACTGCCACCATCGTATATGTACATACAAAGAGAAAAAGAAGAAATTGGCAAACAATAAAAAATCAATCTAGAAAGGAGAGAGGAGGCAAGTGCGCTCCTCCGCCGTTCAGTTGAAAGTACCCCTCTCTCCTGCGCATCGAAAAAGTATGCGGCAAGAAGATCGTCTCGTGATTCTCGAATTTCCTAGACCCGATTCTTAAAGGCAGTGGTCGCGATCAAATATGCTTGTCGTCTTTTTCTCTCCAAATCCTTTCCTGGGTCTCGAGTAGTAGGACCTATAAGAAAAAATCGCGAAAAAACCACTGTTTTGTGCCGAATTTGAAGCCTGAACTTTCTTGTCTTTTGATGGTGGACGAGCCCTCTCCACATCTTCGGCATCGATGACCTCTTATATCAAGAACATCAGCTAGCTTGAAATTGAATGTCAATCAATGAACCTTCGAATTTATGTACACATCTAGTCAAAAACATTGACTGAAGTGATGCTTTCATTATTCAACTGTTTTTATTCGTTAAATTTGCATTTATTTCGTCCTCTGAATGTCGATGATTTTTGACTGCTCGGCATGAGACTGCGATCTGTTTCGTCATCGCTGTGCACGTGTGCACGAACTAGCTTCTTTGGGCCCTAGAAACTCTATTTGTAGACCGTTTTTCACCGCGCTACCTTCATAGTTTTTCAGCTGTTTTTGATCTAAGCTGATTTTTTTAGTTTTTTCGATAACGTTTTTCATCGTGACCACTGCCTTTGATACATGGGAGACATACTCAAAAAAATCGACAGGCTTCCGAGTGACGAGGTCGGTTTGCGCCTTTGCCGAGGTCCTAGTAGACAGCCTTGTCCAATTACCACGGTGCGCAGCCACAATTCAAACACAATCCCTCCATTGTTCGTTAGTCCACTTCCTGCTAAGTAAAACATCGCGTATGAATCGCCCTTCAATTCCGAGGGATTTCAAATTCTCCTTCACGACACCCGTTTAGCACTTCCGCTTTCTTCCAGGCCGCCGTTATCAGACCGGACTGGGAAGACTGGATTGGGTCAGTCGAAAGTAGAAGAATATTTTATGCAAAGCAGGATTGGTTAGGGCCCTAAGGAAAGAGCAGAAAAATAGAGAGTAGAGAATTGCAAAGGACGGGTCCACGAAAGATTTCATTGTCACAACAAACAATTCCTGTGATTCTTAAAGGCAGCAGACACGCTCAAAAATGGTATCGATTTTATTGCATAAATCAAAGGTTTGGAGCTATTGGGGATTGACGAAAAAATGGACGAAAACTGTGTGCAAATAGAGGAATAACGGTTATTTTGTTATCAGGTGGAAATGGACGAGTTTCACGGCGTGCGGTTGAAACAGCGAATATTAGCCACAAAACGGTTGAGATAGAGAAGCCGATATACTCATACAGCCAGTACTGGAACATTAACCTCGTTGGAAGTATCAAAAACCAGCCAAAGGGACCGTATTAGTACTATCAATCTGGACGAGTTTGTATTTCGGTCGGGGTCGCGGAAGCTCAGGGGCAGGGTTGCAGAGATTTTTCAATTTGCATTGCTGAAATTTAGTAGATTTGACTCTTTTTTGACGCTTCCAACGGCGTGAGCAGTCTACTAGGAGCCATGCGACTTCAGAAACGTAATTATCTTAACAACATTTTCGAGCGTGTCTGCTGCCTTTAAGATATGTTCAAACGAACGGAGTGGTCCTTAGGTCGCCGCTTGAGATGGCGTTATGAGGTGTTGGTACCTCTTTCGTGTCAAGCGTTGATGTGAGGCGTCGGTCTCGTTGTAGAGATCTTCAATGTGGGGCATCCGCTGCCAAAAACATCCGAGCAAACCTCTAAACAGCTTTCTCTCCGTGCAACCCTACCTTTCCATTTACGTCTTCGGTGCTTCCCACGTCTCCGATCCGTACATCATGATAGGGTGAATACCGGGTAATTCGACGCGCAACTTGGCTTCCCTCACGATGGGGTAGAACACAAACACTTGGTTAGAGAATTGAATGCAGATATAGCTTTCGCATATCTTTGTTGATTATCCGCTGCATACCCACCATTGTTCTTGAGCAAACAGCCTTAATAACAGGAATCATCCACCAGTTCAATACGCTGTCCGTCCACACAAACTCCCCTCGAAGGACTCTGAGAGACCCACATCCGCTTGCATTTGTCGGGACAAAGAGGGCTACATAGGCTACGGCATACTTCGGAACAAAGTTCACAATCCTTTGCAGTTTTCAATTGTTCTCAGCGAATAACACATGGTCTTCGGCATACTACAGGTAGACAAGCGAGCGTCCTGATGGTGTTAGGATCACGTCCGCAAGAAACTGTTCTGCAACTCTACCCATGATGCCATCAACGACAAAGTTGAATAGAGAAGGACCCGCTACAGCTCCTTCCTTGCCTTGCTCCTGTTTTCACCTCAAAAGCTGACGCAAATCCGGCAGATATACGAACTGCTGATGTTGTTCTTTTGTTGATGCCCACTATTAGTCGAACATACTTTCCCGGGACTCCGCTGGCTCGCAGAGCGTTGTGCATTCGATCACGATGAGGAGAGTCGAATACGGCTCCATAGTTCGAAAAAGTAATCTGTAATGGCTTTGAATACCACTGCCAGATTCAATTACTCTTCTCACGACGAACACTTGGTCGATGGTCAATCTTCCAGGGCAAAAACTGGCTTGCTCCTCTGTGGTCGCTTTCTCACGTTTGAGAGTCGCTCAAAACTGATACGTTTCAGAACTTTGTACATGACACGCAGTAGAGAAATTCCCTTCAGTTCTTGGAGTGCGTGACAGATAACTTTTTGTGAAGAGGTACTATGATAGCATGTATCTACGGATCGGGTACACGGGCATCCATATGGCACGATTGTTTTTGGTGTCACTTCACGAATCCCAGACGGAGGAAGAGCCTTCAGCATGTCAGCAGTGATGTTGTCATCTCCACCTGCCTTTTCATTTCTCATTTTCCGGACACAATTCGAAACTTCAGCCTCAGTAGGCGGTTCCTCACTGACATCGTAATGTGCTCTCTGAGCATTCGGGAGCTCACGTACTGATGGTGCTGGACGATTCAGTAGTGAGCTGAAGTAATCCTTACATCACCATTCACAACTCCACTGGTAGTTTACACAAGGTGCTGAGTTGATCGCAAAACGATTGGCTCCGGGCGAGATTGAACCAGCATATTCCTTTTCCGGGGGAGCGCCTTATCGCACTGCACCACCGAAGCCCCAGCTCCGCTCTCACTCAACTGCTCGGTGAATCTTCACCGAAGCAATCATCCTTTCATCCGCATAACGGGATGAAACAGAAATACCGTCAGAGACTATTTAACAGTCGTAGACCTGTCAAGATGATGCCTTAGTTAAGTCCACTGGTAGTGTTGAGGACAAAAAACATTCACTGGTAGTTTAGAGGACAAGAGAACATCTCTTCATCTTGCCGCTATACAGTCATAACAGCGTATAGACCTCGGAGAAATGCGAACAAGTTATTTCTATCATAAAGGGCCGAGAACAAGTTAATTGTAACATATCTAAGCTGATGTAAGCTACTTGCGACTTATCTCAGACCATTTAAATAACATGCAAGATATCGACGACACACCGCGGACAGTGCGCCTCCGATATGTTACAACTTAAACGGCACAAGATAAGTCGCAAGTAACTTAAATCGGCCAAGAAGGCATTTCCTTGAGAGTATGCGACGCACTCTCGCGGTCAGGCTTAGGGAAGGCGTTGTTATTGGTTTAATTACCCAAGTTTGAGGTATTTGACCGCACACTAGCAGGGAATGCCACGCAAAGCGTTTTCCACTTAGCGTTTGGTCTGGGACAGTTGCGGACGAGTTTTTCGCGTCTCGTGTGGTCCATGTCTCGTCATGGCCACCCACGGTGAATATGTAAGTGTAAGTTACATGTAGCACAAGTGTAACTTACAGTATAAATGTATGCTACAGGTAATATAAATGTAAGTCACTTGAGACGTTCAAGTAAGTTACATTTATTATGGAAGTAATTTGCTTTAACTTTTCTGAGTTGATCCCACACGAACAGGGAAGGCCTCGCACAGCGTTTTTCGGGTAACGTGTAATGTAGGACGCATGCGGACACGTCGCTTCCCGTCTGTGTCGCGTGATGACCACTCATGGTGGAACTATAAATGTAGGTTACATGTAAAATACGTGTGTAACTTACAAGCAATATAAATGTAAGTTACTTGAGTTATTCAAGTAAGTTAAATTTATATTACAAGTAACTTGTTTTCATTTTTTGAGTTTCTCATATTCTTCTCCTACCGAGCCTTCTCAAACTCCTTAGCTCCACACGTCCACTTTCGTTCGCGGTCACCTTGAAGCTGCCGGAGCAACTTCCTCCACAGATGCTTCTCCTCCACAAAGTTTCCTACGGCACGGAGGACACATACTCTGTTTTACATGGGGTATATAGAAGGTTATATCCTAGTTCTCTCGTTTTGGACCGGTCGAAGTCAGTCACATCGGGCTTATCATATCAAAATCTCGATATCACTGTTAAGTTTTGTCGTGACCGACCGCTCCGCTGCTTGCTCCTCTTGGACTCATCCGAGCAAGCTAAACTTGATTGAGGATTCATACCAGTATTTTTCATATTGTTAGAATATTGCTATTATTTGATAGTGTGCAGTTATCAAACTTTCCTTAATAACTCAACATCACTATTCCGTTTAGCGAAGCAATTTTACCAGATTCAACCAAACATACGCTTCTCAAACATATACTGTGCTTATCTGGGTCAAATTCCGGTCCGCAATTGCGTCTCGACACGCTTTGCGGCCGCGCGCTTGCGAGCAGGGATGTGCGGCAATTGCCGTTTGCCGGTTGCCGATTGCCGTTTGCCGGCCGTTTTCGGACGATTTTTGTCGATTGTCGTTTGCCGTTTTTCCTCTCTCTTTTCGAAGAAAATTCGGCAAAAAAAGTGCGCAATAGATAACAAACGCCGCGATTAGGACGCGCATGGTAAATCCCATAAGCCTTGCAGCGACCGACTCGAAAGTAGGGAGATAGGCTATGCGTACTTCAAAACTTCAAGCCAGTTGATGTTATCTACCGTGCGGTCATGTCAAAGCAATTGCTAGTATTGTGGTGTCATGCTCGTGTGGGTCCTCTTGTCTCGAAGAGTACCGAATTCACCACACTCTCCTTGCCAAGGCTTGATCAATAAATGTAGGGTTCATCGGGACAAGAATTAACACCCTAAACGTTTTCAGGAGAGGGCATAAAGGGTTAAGGGCTCAATTTTTTCAGACATTTTTCAAAGCGAAGCGTCGTGTAGAGGATGTTGGACTTCGCTGGCAGTTTTGGTGTTATGCACTCCGCCATCTTCTATTATGCTCACAATTACGCTGGGAAACATGCTACCAACTTGAAAGTTGCAGTTCTTACTTAAAAGGGTGGGGGGAGAGTACATGTCGTGGGGAACATTAGTTTTGGTTAAATTCGCTGCCTGACTATAATCTGGGTTCACGGAGTCGACGGTGATCAGTTCGGAATGAGGGGAGGCGTAAAGTTTGGGAGGGAGGTGGTTTGAGCAAACCGCGGTTCTTTAGGAGTCGTATTGGTGGAAAGCTTAGAAAACTACCCTATTCAATGTATTTGAGGCATTACCGCGCAGTTCAGAAGAAATTCAAAAGGTCGGAGGAGGAGAGATGCAGAATATCTAGCAGCTCCTCAGCAACGTTTCCAAGGCAGTTTGAAAACGTGCATTTTAGTTGTATTTCTTCACGTGATTATCTTTCATCTAAATTCCGGGTAAACAGTTAACACACTGTGAGACACGAAACGAGTACGCCGCGAACTCTGAGAAAGTTTCCTAATCAGACAAAGGACCTAACAACCGTAGGTGCGCATTTCTGTTCGTAGGCCCCGTCCAGATATTGGTCCTATTTTTGTAAAGGCGCAGCCACCCATCGCGGTGCCGCAGCGGCACTTTCCTGGAGCCGGTATGACTTTATCGCGGAGTTGCAGCGGCGATTCTCGCAAGAGAAGGGCTGCCTTGCTCGTTAGAGAATAATCAAGTCAAGTAGGGACACACTGACTTCTTTCTTTTTTTTTAACTACTTTCGAATGCTCACCCCCTTAAATTGGATTGCGCGAAACTCTTAATTTCGTGCGATAAATTTTGAAAACGAAACAATTGAATGACTACTACATATTCCAAAAAAGGTTGATATTAGAGAACCTCGTAAAATTACTATCCTTTCACCACAGCATTCCCATTACCAATGTTCAATAGAATGCCCTTTCCGGTGCTGTTTTTTATATCAGGTATGGTACCCACGTAAGAGGTTAAATTTCTTGTGGTATTATCAAAAAACCTCGTGGTGTTATTGAACTAGAACAAAATGCCGAGGTTCAAGGACAGTCGGCCGTACATTAATTAGAAACCGTTTCTCATCTGGCTATCGAAATACGAAATGTGAATGAGAAAGAAGTATTTTTACTGCTACTTTTAGAACACTGGCATCGTTTTTGTACGAGATTTTTTTTATTTTGCCGTTTGTCGATTGCCGATTGCCGTTTGCCGGCCATTTTTGAACAAAATTTGTCGATTTCCGTTTGCCGATTTTTCAAAATCGTTTGCCGCACATCCCTTCTTGCGAGTCGGAAGAGTTTCCAGCGCCGCAGCTGCCGATCTGTTGACTCTAGGTGGGACTTAGAAACTGGAAGCTAAACAAAAGTGAAGAAAATTGTGTAAAAAAGCCATATCGAGTCGGCTTCGGAGCTGAAAACTCGATTGACTCGAGTGCGTGCGGCCGCAAAGCGTGTCGAGACGCAATTGCGGACCGGAATTTGACCCAGATAAGCACAGTATGTTCCCCATGTCTTCAAGAAAGTATCGAGAGGTCCTATCTCTATCGAGAGGTATCGAGAGGTCCTCTATCTTCAGTTCCATTAGTCACTTCAGGTTAGGGTTTTTTTTCGGGAATGCCCATTGAATTCGCCATGAATGACTCCAGCTCTACACGCATACCCGTGGACCGAGTACCGTATTTAATCAGTCTGCGAATATTTCATATGATGCACATTATAAACCTCCATTTCAATCAGAACTCTGCTAAATATAAACGCGGGGATACGAATAGGCTTGTTTCGTTTGGCGTATAGCTTTAACACTTAAAGGCAGTGTTCACGATAAATTATGGGTGTTCAGTTTCTTACGAATTATGATATTTCTGTTGCTGAGCGGCTGTTTTCGTGCTGAAGCTTCTTCAGAAAGGAATAGTGTGGGGGGCGGGGTCTCCGGAAAAAGGTGGAGTCTCCGGACTTTGGGGGCGCCTCGTTTGGGCACTTCAGGACGGTTTTTCCGCATTCTTTCTTCGTGATCGGCTCCGCATCCAATACACCGTTAGTTCTCAACGAAAAAATCGCCAACTTTTTCATCGTGAACACTGCCTTTAAGAGGTACCGCCTGATCCATGGCGAGTTCACTCAGCCGACCGGTGCGCTCCAGAGCTAAATGTTATCGTGAGTGACATGTGTGGACACGCGGTCCGCTGGGAACCACTTCAGTTGGAGCAGGTTTTCTCACATGGTACACAACCATTATTCCTCTCTCACTCAACCGGGAGTATATCGCTCCACCATGAACCGCGAAAAGGCCATGGAGAGGCAATGATCAATCATTATTTTAAGGTTCTAATAGCCTCAAATTCAAAAGGTATTTCAACTTTGCGCGCACAAACTGCTTCGAAACACGACTTTTCGCAAAATTTTGGCGGGCTGATCTCGAACTGGCCGTTTGTCTCCCTACATATATAATCTTTTGTCGGTTACAGAAAATGGTCAGAACTGCACCGTGTGAAGCCAACCTAAACTTCAATTTTTCGGATTTCTAATGCTTCAGGTATTGATGCATTGGAAATCCGAAAAATTGACGAATTTTGGGCCTTTAATGCCTTGATAAACCCCATAGACAACATTCGGCAATCTTAGACACTTTGATATCTTCAGAGTTGTGTGCTATAATTAACACGAAATTCCATCAGTAATCTGAAAGTGGGAATCAGATTGGTGACCAGCCCTCCCCCTTCCCCAAATGACCCTCTAGGCGTAGTACACAAACACCTGAAATGATTACCATCGGAAGCCGAATGGCAGACGGCAACAATTTTGTTGACAATCATGGAATAAATACCTTTCAATAAGTAGCACCTCGAAAAGTACCAATAAATTTCAACAAAATCAGGAGCATTGAACTATTTGCAGGCTTTCAGCACGACCCCCCCCCCCAGTTACCCTCCACTCCGAATTCAGCCCTGACTCGACGGGAATTCCATGAGGAATTGGGTATCTCTCATTTAGACAAAAGTTCTTTTCAGAACAATTTGATGTTTCAGTATTGTACCGCGGATATCAGGGATTTTGAGGGTGCTGTTCCTGATGATGCGCTAATTATTAAGATTATTATTGTTATTGAGAAAGTTTCCGAAGATAAACACGCGCTCTCCTTTCAGGCAGATTCCGGTAGTACTTGGATCGCTAATAGGAATTATTGTACTCGTTGTTATTCTGCTTGTGTGTGTCTTGTACGTGAGTTCCCGTGAAAAGGTACGTTCCTTTTACTTCTGAAAGTTCTATATCACACCAGCGTTCCGAATATCCTGACGGCTGTTTGGGGACCTCGCCAAATATTCCGAAATTCCAAAATCCCAAAAATCCGAACACGAAAATTTTCTTCACTTCAGTGTAATCAGTAGATTTCGAGGATTTCATTCTGCAGTTGTAATACATTGTAGCACTCCGCTTTCGAACACGTCTCACATCCCCCTTCCTTCCGTAATCCTATCTACTATCCACGGTTGCGGTATCATTGACAACCAGGCATGCCGCGCCCACTTCATCTCGCGCTTGCTGCGCTCTCCACTCCACCTCTTGCGCTAGAGACACAAAGAAAAAGAGGCTACTATTGTGCAATCGACTGGCATCTCTCGGATGATTGAGGTTTCGATGCATATTTTGGCAAACATCAGCCACGACTGCTCCGTATATGTGGATTCTGGAGCTGTAATCACATTTGCACCTGTAAATGTATTCCCTGTAGATCAATGTATTGAAATTCCCACATTATTTTTATTTCTGACTGATCGGGTACAAATCTGACGCTCGTTCTCTCATAGCACCATGCGAATTTTTCAACAAAGTTAGTGGACAACTGAATTCTTTGCTAACGCTTCTTGTGATAAAAAAGAAAAAGCCAAGAAAATCTATCAAAAAGGGGATCTACCAAGCCAATTTGGTCTGGTGCTGAACGGAACCTTCCAAGAGAAAATAGATTAATAGAGAAGCGGAGTGGACGAGTATGCAAAACGTATAAATATTTCTCAAGCACCGATTCCCGTGGCTGAAACTTTCAACTCGTGAAAACAGCCCGTTTTGCTATGTTTCACAGAAGTACTCTCTGGTTTTGAGAATGACTTCTTTTTCTTCGGTTCCATTAGAAAATTTGTGCACTCAATACTTATTATTGAAAAGAAAATATGATGTTAGCCAATTCACTCAAAAGATTACATTTCCCTGTTCAGAAAGGAAAACTAGTGAAAGGGCAGTAGCAAATTCAATTACTAACACATGTACCTTTTCAACCAAGAAAAGTCCTTCTTCGAAAACCCTAGAGCTCTTTGATGTGAAATACCATAGCGGTTTGTTCCATGGAATTAAAAATTTTAACCACAGAAATCGATTCTCCAGAAATGTTAATTCTCTGTAGACTCGCCCAGTCCACTTTCCTAATGTTTCTTTTGGTTGGAGCGTTTCTTCTAGTGCCGAAGCGCTTGTGCTTGGAAAAACTCATTTTGCTAGAATTGTACACTTTTCTTGGTAATACGTAGTAATACCCACGAGAAATCTCCACGGTTAGCCGATCGGTATCGGTTAATTTATAAACAGTAAGTGACCAACTTCTTAACCAGTTCCCCTATCCCACCCCATCAAAAAAGCACGGCTGGCATTGTGTTTTAGCGATTTGATTTAGAAATCTAATCTACATTTCGCTGTTATTTGTAGTTTCCTGTAGCACTATAATAGTAGTATGATTTTGAGAACGATTTCTACATTTTCATAGTTAAATTCTTTGAAAAACAACCGCTCCGCATCGACGACTGCGAGTAGCGAGGAAAGAAAGGGTATATCAAAGATTCATTCGATAATTAGTAAGTAACCAACTTGTTTACCGATTCCCCTATCCCACCCCATCATAAAGGCACAGCCTACAATGTCTTTCAGCGGATTGATTTAAGAATCGAATGTTCCAGAGATCCTGCCCCGTGTGCTAACTTTGTTGGCGGGAGCACTCAAGATTTAATCATGAAATAGAAAGTTTCTTCCAAATCACATATCTTACAGTCATTGCTTCCCTAGAGACTCCATCGAAATCCTCCGATTTCTGACAGCTGTATCTTTCACTTCTTTCTGGAATTCGGAGTGCTTCTCCTCTTCGAAACTGGGATAGCTCCCATCCCTGTACTGCACACTAAAAAAGCTGTAAATGACCCTCTCCGCGGAGACGCAGAGATAGCCAGTTTGCACTTTGGCCGGCCGAGAGAGTGCCAGGCCAGCTGGCAGCGCCTTTCTTTTCGTCCTCTGCGCTCATCATACTGACTCGAACACCCCGCGTGCCGAGTTGTCAATGCTCCGGAGACCACTATCCACAGCGTCCTTCCCACGTCTCGCAAAGTCCTTTTCATTATTCACGGCGTCCTAGGTTCTCAACATACACGGCACAAAGCAGCGTTTTTCGCTTCCCCCGAGGCGTTGCAAGCTTTGCATAGAGCGCTACTGCCCTAATACCACTCAGCGCACGATCCACATGGAACTACTCGTACTGAAAGCTCTTGCACGTACTTCGTGATGCACTACCTGATGACTCACCGCTTGGCGCAACCTCCACACGAAGCGCTATTCACTTTCTACGACACACTCCACATGAATGGCTACTGACACTCCATATCACTCCATATGAATTGCTCCATTTAGCGCACTCGATATGAATCGCTACTGACAACTTACGACGCGGCGTACGCTTAACATAGAATTCTACTTGTTTAATATGCATGAAGGCCACTCAGAGTTCACGATGCAAAGTACGTTTAACATGTGCCCGGACCACATTGCACGTGAACCCGACGACGTCGTCTGAAGCCCAACCAGCTTGCTACCCACGACGTCCTGCTTACGATTTCTAGAGCTCTGCACTGTTTCCACAATTCTCTGCTGTCGTCATCTAGAGCCAGAAGGAGATTGGCAGAGGCTACAATGTCTTCTATACGTCATATCTACTTCTTGCGACATTCTACAAACTCTACAGCAGTTCATGGGATTTATTGCCTACTTTTGATCAAATTATCGGTAGATAAGGCAATATCTATGAAACTTGTCCATGAGTTTGGTGACCCAAGGTCGTCAGGTTATGAAGCTATGACAGCGAATGCAATTTATGGTCAGTATCTGTTGTGGCCCAATAGTTAAACTGCGCAGTATCCCGCCCCGAGCAGCTGGTTTCAAAAAGTTAGAAGCATTTCAAAAGTTTTGCGAAATGGCAAGGGTGCCCATAAGAAATTTTTCGGATTGGTTTGAGAAATTACCTCAGATTTCGCTAGAAACTTGAATGAAAGGGTAATCTATGATGCTGAAAAGAAATCTAGGGTTCGTTGGTCAAAATTCTGAAGTTTACTGTAGGTTACGCAGGTAATATGCCATTTAGGGGGCGAAACCTACCTTAATGGTTCGAAAAAACTGCAATTGAACATTAAAGGCATTGTTCACGATGGAAATCGTTTTTCTGTTTTTCCGCCTATCTTGAGAACGGCTCCATGCTGATTTTAATGATGTCTCTGTAATCGTACAAGACCTTCTGGAAATGAAGTTATGGTCCCTCAAAAATTGAGCCAAGGAAACATGGTGGACGAGTTGTCCGAGGCTTGTAACTTCCGTCTTTTGCAGCCGATGTATTCGAGCTGACCTGAGTAAAGAGAGAAGTTGAGAATGAAGGGAAGAACGGGGCTATTGATCGGAAATCATCGCTCATCTCACAATCTCGAGCATTCATTTGTTCACGTCGGTGGGCGTGGAAAGTGCATCTGTGTGTGACGAGTTGACGGGTGTCCAGCTTTGGGGCCGTAGGGGACCGTTCCAAGCTCATTTGTCTTAGTTTTTTCAACGTTAGGGTTGCGCTAGGCCCCGCAGCTGCCGATCTCCACCAAAAAATCGGACATGGTTTTTTATCGTGGACACTGTCTAAATTCGTGTTGACCACCCTGAATAACCCCGGATAAAATTTTTGAGTCGAATCTGAGACTTTGATCAAACTACCGTATACCCACGGGAATCTACCGTAATCTGTACAAAAATTGGCAAACCAACCTCAGACTCGTATTTAGCACATCAATCTACCTCCAGAGAATGATTTCGAGACAATTCCATCGAAGAAATCCGGAAATCTCGAAAGAGGCGTTTTGCCCTCGAAATTTTCCCCCCCGGTGGGATGTTTCGAGCGAATTAGGCCGTAAACCTTGTAAAATCGACAAACATATCCATCAGATTCGTGATGAACGCCCCGAAATACCCTTTTGGGAGAACTGTAGGCCAAATCTGGTGCATTTGTTTGAATCGCTTTCGGAACCTCTAATTGATAAAAATAACCGCCCAACCGAAATTTCGTACAAGACCAAACGCTATCAGTCTGCGCAAAGTTCGGGAAATGGGGCACCCTCCAAACTTTTCTCAGGATGTGGGGGTAGTTTGGGGCGCTTAATAAAATTATGAGGTCGGTTTCCGGATTTTTCAAAGTGTAATGCGCGTTTTAGAAAGTACAAAAACCACAAAAAACGACCGTTTCGGGCTTATAACTTTTCGGTACCTGCGGCTCGGGACGGGGTACTGCGCAGTTTTACTACATATGTCCAAGAGATGCTAGCAATACAAATCGTTTCGGCAGATCCGACACACGCTCTGTATACTTTTCTTGTGAGCACAGAGAATGCAATTTATGTGATCTTGAATATACAGTGCGTATCATAATTATAGCAACACATTCAAAGCTCTGATATCAAACTCCACGCAAACTTTAATCAATCGGCATTATCGCCATTCAACTCCGCGTACCCAGAAACCTTTGTTTATAGAATTTCACAGAAAACGAAACTATCAAGAAATAAAATCTATTTTGTTTAAATATCTGTTAAAGTCTTTGTATCACATTTGTAGCAACACTTTCTATTGAAAATGCCCTCTTGCTCATTTCTCAAAACATTTTCCGTTTCGAAAATAATATGGATGGAGGTGTGTAATATCAACGTATTTCTATCAAACGAATCCCTTAGCTCTGAGGTCGGAGGTGCTCAGATTTCTGCCCTGGACAAGGCTAGTCTAGATATCAGGAGATGAGTGAAGCAAAACCATCGTCACTACCGCTGTTTACGGATTTCTGCATGATCCTGAGTCACATGGTTCAAACGAAGGCACTGGCAGGCTCAGAAAGCTGTCTACCTCTGAGGAACGTCGAGTAGGATGGCTCGTGCCCAACTCGACCATGTCGGTCAATCAGGTTGGAGCCAAACTTTTTACGTCGGTGTTCAGAATGACCATATGGAGAGCGATCAACCGCAACACAATTATAGAGAATTGTCGTTTGCGCTCAGTACCGCACCTCAAAGCAGACCGCACGACTTTAGCGCGCTGAGAGGAACATGGCGACTCACTGGTGTAAGGTGAGCAGAACTTGTTCTCAGGCTTCATATGAGTAAACATTGTGTCCAGGGGGTCTTCTAGGACAAGAAGAAGCTTAAGTTGGATGGCATTGACGGGTACGCACACTACTGGCGAGATCTTTGCAAGAAGCCGCGGTAAATTGCCAAGCGGATTCTTAGTGAAGGCAGTCTCACGGTATGGTGTGGCTTCGATGGTGACGGTGTGATTCAGATAGCCTTGCACTTCTCTAAGAAAAATTATGGGAGTACCAGGGGTCGTATTCGTCATCAACCCGCCGGGGAGTCGAAGGGTAGATGAAGCGAAATTTCAGTACAAAGTGCGCGCTCCACGGCCACCTCTCGCTTCCCTTGGCTTCTCTCGCGAACGCCGGAATTTTTCGAATAGCATAGCTGAAGAATGGCCGCTTCGCGATGGAATATTTATCTTTTCGCAGTGATATCGATACGTAACACAGTTTGCATTTCCATTTAACATGGTGTAAGATGGGTTGATCTGCTCCTCAACCGCGCTCGGTATCATCCCTTCCGCTTCCCTTCGACTACCCTCGGCGGGTTGTTGGTGAATACGACCCCAGGAGGTGTTGTGAACAGGACCCCCTACCGTTCCTTGCTCGGTTCCAGCAAATTGAACTCACCTTTCAGTAAGACGATCGTGCTCACCTAACGTTGAATCTGTTTTAGGAACAATAATAAAAGTCTTCATATGCTGTGTGACCACTGTGACCCTGAGCTGCCAATGTTGTTGTGCAATGCCTCTCGTAATCGCTACGTTAAACGAATCTGTCAAACCCGCGTCTGCTACGATGTATTCAGGAGTGCGCCAATCATTATCGTTAGTGACAGTTCTTCAGTGACTAATAAACTATTACTTCACTTGTCTCCAGCAGCTCGGCCGTCTTAAACAGAAAATGTTTGAGGAATCCTACTCCGCCATGTTTATAGTGCGGCTAGGACGTACAATACCGCCGCTATCCAAGGGAAAAATGGGCAAAGTGGGCAACTAAAGCGTCTTCGATCACAACTAGCCTCAATGTGTTTCGTTTTCAATTTCGCAAGGACCAAAATGTCCACCGTGCCACAATCTATCTAGCTAGATGAGATAAAATCGGAGAATTTCTATGAAAACGTTTTTTTAAGATGCAGTTGGTTATTAATTCAATAATGTTATCACGAGATAACGAGCCCATTCGATCAAAAACAACCGTACGCGATCTCTAGCATGTTAAAATGAAAATGTATTTCGCGTTAAAAAATCAAGTTGCTCCCGAATTTCGCAAAGTATTTTTGCATGACTGACGAAATCACGATATGCTGTACATTTGTGCGTGTTCGAAATTGAGAACGGAGCACTTTGAGGCGAGTTGTGGCCGAAAGACGCTTTAGTTGCCCACTTTGCCCATTTCGCCAATTTTCCCCCTTGGATAGCGGCGGTATTGTACGACTCACTGGAACACCCCGAGAGAAATGCAATCATTGCCTGGGGCAACTTAGACGTGTAAGTGCTTAACCGACTTTTGAACTCCATGCTTGAGTGAGTTTTTGAAATTATTTATAAACAAGGCGGGCTGATAGACTACTTAAAAGCAATTTAGTATCCCCGAAGTAGGAGACTGGCGAATGAATACTGAACGTATTGCCATAATTATGACACAACGACTTTAAAAGTTATATACAAAATAGACTTCCAGATGGCTTTTTATGAAATTTCGTAAACAAAGGTTTTTGGGTGCGCGGAGTTGAATGGTGGCAGTGCCGGCTGATGAAAGTTTGCGTGGACATTGATACGAGAGTTTTTCTGTCGAATGGAGAAAAGCAGTCCAAAGTCGTTCCAGAAAGTGGTTGCCATAGATGTAAAAGAGAAGTCTGCAGATCCAGCAAAGCAATCAAAATCCTCCAGCAGCTCAGCGCCTCGCCTGGAATGAACTATCATAAATCTGTGTGTCAGATTGTCTGATTCTATTGGGCAGGAAACCTCCAGTTACTTCAACTTTGAATGCTGTTTCTATGTGACGACAGTCTAATAAACAACTGAATAATTATTCACAGTAATGCTACACATTATCTATGAAATTGAACCATAGTCCTGTCAAGAAGTTCGAGTGGAAATACTCGTGAGATTTTCAAAGGACGTCAATGAGGCGCGGGTATAACATAGATCACACCCATCGACGAACAAAAGCAACAGCTATTGTTGTTCTCTAGGGACTAGTGCATATTTGCGTGGGGGTCGCGGTGTAGGAACTGGTACAACCCGTCGCGCCCAGAGCAGTGATCGATCGCGCTTAGCCCTGACACTCGTCGCGCGCGGCCAATCTAGTGGGAGCTGCTATACGCGACGGTGTCGTGCCTGGGTCGCGGCCAATCTACACTTTTCCACAATTCCTGTTTAGCGTCATCTGTATGGTGTGTCGTGTCGTCGTACACTGCACTACGACACCGCGACGTAAACGCCAGACATCCGTCCTTGAAGGAAATAATACGTTTATTTCAAAAATTTTTGGTTGTTAAAGGCAGCGTTCATGATGTTCATCCTCGTTGACTTTCCACAGTGAAATGAGAGGCGAGAAGGATCCTAGGTTCCCAGTGTTAAAAGAACGGTAGAAAACGAGCCAGGAGCGGCAAATTAACGGCTGCAAACAAGCGTTTTGGTGCCCCAGACACGCCTGGTGCCCCAGATCCACCCCCTCGGAATGAACAAATGAAGACTCAGACTACAGGAATGATCAAGTGAAAGTGCTGATAAGTGAACTGTATCGCTTCATTGCACTGATAGGTATCATCCTTCTAGCGGTCAATTCCTCCACGCTCAAAAATCAACGTAAATAAGGGAGAGCCTATTTTGGCTTAAAAAGGCGTCTTTCGTGTCCTTTTGAGCATGCCTTGCTATATAGGGCACCAGACCTTTCGTAAATCGTGGAGATATCGGAAGTCAAATTTATCGTGAACACTGCCTTTAAACAGCCTCGAATTCGTTTGGAATGTGTGCTAATCGACAGTTCGCGTAGATTATATAACGACGATCGGCCACTCGCGGGTTTTCAATTTCCCAAATACTATCATGAAACGGATTCCTTCATTATTTCTATCATTTCACATTTTCTTTTCTCATGACTTTTTTGGGCGATGCACTACTCCTTGTCCGAATTATGTTCGCAATAATAATCATAGAGAGAGAGTCATGGAGTCTTTGGCCACAAGCCACAATTTCGCCACCATGAACTGTCGATCGCTGTCGAGTGATATCCAAAAAACTGCGCTATCCAGACTTCTGAGCTATTTCCATGCACCGTTTGCTGCTTTGCAGGAAACCCGCCTCAAGGATAGACCCGTCATCAGCGTCGGAGAGTACACCATCTACTGCGGTAACGCTGACGATAGGAGAGTGGGAGGCTGTGCAATAGCTGTAAGGAAGGATTTCAATGGTATGGTCAAGGAGTTCGGCTCAACGTCGTGTCGGAATGCATTCGTACGACTGCGGGATCACAGAGGATTCAATCTGTGGATAGTGAGTGCTCATGCGCCCACTGAAACCGCCGAAGACAATTCGAAGGATGCGTTTTATGAGGAACTCAATACGTTGCTGGCCAGGATACCTTGTCAACATGCTGTTGTCGTGGGGATTGACGCAAATGCGAAGATGGGACTTGATCAGGAATCCGAAGTACTCGGTAAATGGTTCTACCCAGTGGAGCAAACATCGGACAATGGCTACCGCCTTGTCGACTTTTGTGAACGCAGTGGTCTGATTATTGCATCGACATTCAAGAGGAATCATCGCCGCCATCAGCTTACGTGGCAGGGACCAACCCGGCTATCTCCAGAAGAGCAGCGGAAGCGAAAGATGACAACTTTGAAACTACAGCTTGACTATGTCCTGACGAGGAATATTCCAGTATCGCACATTCGAAGATCTAGAGCTGTGTGGGATGTCGCATTCGATTCGGATCACCGTCCTGTTCTGTTGAACTTCACTGCGAGGATTCATAAGAGGAAGCGAGGGGCTCAGCCTCTTCAGAGGATTGACATGACAAGTCTCAGAGATGAAGAGTGCAGAAGGAATTTCCGACAACGCGTTTCTATTCACATCGGAGTACGGACTAAGAAGAAACTTTGCGACGCGGACTCTTTTGTCAAGTGCATCCAGGACGCTTCGAAAGAGGCACTCCCGGTTGTACAGCCTAAGAAGAAGTTCGCCTACGTCTCAGAAGAAACAACATCTACCTACAACAGAGTATGTGCTCTCCGAATTGCAGGAAACTTCGTGGAGGAGAAGCGTCTGAGGAGGAAGTTGCGTCGGCAGCTTCAAAGTGACCGCGAACGAGAGTGGACGTGTAGAGCTAAGGAGTTCGAGAAGGCTTGGGAGGAGAAGAATCCGAAGAAAGCCTACACGTTGCTGCGACAGTATAGCGGGAAGATGAAGAGATGTTCTCCTGTCTTGAACACTACCAATGGAGTTGCAGTTGGTGATGCGACGCTGCCAATATGGAAGGATTACTTCAGTTCACTACTGAATCGTCCAGCGCCATCAGTACCTGAGCTCCCGCATGTTCAGAGAGCACATTACGATGTCAGTGAGGAACCGCCGACTGAGTCTGAAGTTTTGGATTGTGTCCGGAAAATGAAGAATGGAAAGGCAGGTGGAGATGACAACATCACTGCTGAAATGCTGAAAGCTCTTCCTCCGTCTGGGATTCGTGAAATGACCAACACCATCCGTGCCATATGGATGAGCGAAAGGATACCCGATTCGTGGAGACATGCGATCATCGTACCTCTTCACAAGAAGCTATCCGTCACGGATCCTAAGAACTACAGAGGAATCTCTCTACTTCGTGTCATGTACAAGGTTTTAGAACGTATCATTCTCGAGCGACTTATCAAACATTGTGAAGGAACGACCAGAGATGAGCAAGCCGGTTTTCGACCTGGAAGATCGACCATCGACCAAGTGTTCGTCGTGAGAAGAGTAATTGAATCGTGGCAGCGGTTTTCGAAGCCATTACAGCTTGCTTTTTGGACTTTGAAGCCGCGTTCGACTCTCCTCATCGTGATCGATTGCTCAATGCTCTGCGAGCAGATGGAGTCCCGGAAAAGTATGTTCGGTTAATCGAGGACATGAACAAAGGAACAACAGCAGCAGTTCGTACTTCTGTCGGATTTACGTCAGCTTTCGAGGTGAAAACAGGAGTAAGGCAAGGAGCCGTTGCAGGACCTTTTCTTTTCAACTTCGCCGTTGATGACATCATGCGTAGAGTTGCAGAACAGTTTCCTGCGGATGTGATCCTAACACCATCAGGACGCTCCCTTGTCGACCTGGAGTACGCCGACGACATTGTGTTATTCGCTGAAAACAACGCAAAACTGCAAAGGATTGTGAACCTCGTTTCGAAGTATGCCGCAGCCTATGGACTTCGTCTTCGTCCCGACAAATGCAAGCAGATGTGGGTCTCTATGAGGCCTTCAACTGGAGTTTGTGTGGACGGACAACGTATCGAACTGGTGGACGATTTCTGTTATTTGGGCTGTTTGCTGAAGAACGATGGTAGTTATGCAGCGGATATTCGACAACGATGTGCGAAAGCTACGTCTGCATTCAATTCTCTAACCAAGTGTTTGTGGTCTACCACCATCGCGAAGGAAGTCAAGTTGCGCGTCTACCTATCCGCTATTCGCCCTATCATGATGTACGGATCGGAGACGTGGGCAGCACCGAAAACGCAGATGGAAAGGTTGGATTGCACGGAGAGGAAGCTTTTAGGCGTTTGCTTGGATATTTCTGGCCGCGTGTATGCCATAACGAAGACCTTTACAACGAAATCGACGCAGTACATCAACGCTTGACACGAGGGAGGTGCCAGCATCTCCTAACGCCATCTCAAGCAGCAATGGAAAGTCGACTTCGACTGCTCGGGCATATACTAAGAAGAACGCCGGATCGGCTCGTACAACACGCTTTAAAAATGCTTCCAAATCCTGTCTGGAAACGGCCACCTGGGCGTAGGCGAAAGTTCTGGACGGATGTGGTTAAAGAGGATTTAAAGTCACTCGGCATCGAAAGACAGTTCAGGCGCGATGTTTCGTTTCGCAGGAAATGGAATAGTGACAGCTGGATGGAATGTGTTCAAATTGTGGCTGAAGACCGTGAAAAATGGACACGGCTGACTACTAGGACGGCACACCTCGGTGAAGATGCGGAATGACCGCGTCAGGCGAAAGCCAACCGATTAAGTCAAGTAAGTCAAGAGAGAGACACTCTATTTTGAGAACAAATATCACGGAAAATGTAATCGAATTTCACAAGAAACTGGCGCTATTCCACATTTCGAAATTCACTTGAAATTTTTTCGCTCGGGGCTCCTGCCAGGGTTGATTTGGGCGGTCAACTCGAATTTCGGATTTGTTGAGCGATTTTCAAAAGGTTTTGATAGGTTACGCCAATACGTATGACTTAGTCGATGGGTAAATGTTCTAGATTTGGGTAGGTGCAACCTTGCCTAAAATGGGTCTTTTTGGGTGTTGATCACTATGCAATTCACCATCGGCTTAAGAGTTGTTATATGATTTGCGCTATTTGCTGTGTATAAAACGTCAATCAGCCACCTTACATATTTTGAAGTATCGAAAGAAGTATCTTGTCAATGATCGATGCCTTAAAAGTCTCCAAAGGTGAAGTTTAAGTAAAATCTGAAACTGAGCAAGACCACCTCATATATAGAGTAATCAGCCGTGTTTAGCACCCTTAAACGAGCCAGTATTGGCTTATAGAAGATTAGACAATATTTTCGAAAGGAGATCAGCTAAGTACCCCAAAGATCCCATCACTACCCCTGAGTCACTACAAATGAATTGGCTGAAGGATTGAGAAAATATTTTTTTCTGAACTGGAAACACTAGTCGACGTAGAATTCTATGGGGAATCCGTAAGCAACCTTCACCAAAGGTCCACCTCCAAGCACAAGAAAGTTATGGACGAAAAACCGATAATTTCAGGCGGAAAAAATGCCTTTTTTAAACTGAAATCGACTGGTAGAAGGGGAACGTATTTTTTAAAACTGAAAACGTTATTCGATGCAGAATTTCATGGGGATTCCGGAAACAACCTTTACCAAAAATCCTTCTTTTAGGGTAAAAATGTTATGGACAAAAAACTGATTGGTTTTGGTGAAAGAAACGTTACTTCATAAATTGAAATCGGCTACGAGACTGGAAGCGTATTTTACTCAACATGAAAACATTATTCGACGCAAAATACCATGGAGACTTTGGAAACAGCTCCGTTCAAAGATTCGTCTTTAAAGGGCAAAAGGGCAAACGTTTTATGAGCAAAGAACGGGCAGTTTCTCAAAAATCGCTTGGGAAAAACTTCCGAAAAATTCTGCCTCCAAGACAGCTCAAAGGAAATTTCTCATGACCTAGGCAGATCACTTCATTAAGAATAGTGAATTTTAAAAGGAGGTCATCTAACGAAAAAAATGTTTCAAAATTGATGATTAAAAAGAAAAATATACTGAATGCAAAGAAAGAGGATTGAGAAAACGTCAAATTTTAAAGTTGCAAGTCTATAGGGAACCTTCTCCATTCCCCACTCAGGTATCCTAAACAGCCTTCACCCCTCGGACCGTTGTCTCCACCCCAACGAACCTATGCGATGGACTCAAATATCCTACTCTCATGAATCCTAGCTTTCAAAATTGAAGACTTTCGGCGAGACCACGCCTGAGAAAGGTGTGATCCCGCATACTGTAGCGGTCTTCGGCGTTCATCTGAGATAGTGAAAAATTGTTTCCAGGGTAAATCAACCACGCTAGACTCAAATATCAACTCTCGTGACTCATAGAAATTATTTGCAGAAATCACTTAGCATTTAGGAGTCAAATTGCTGTGGACATTTTACATGCAGGATTCATATATCTTGACTATTATTCTGAGAAGACCTTAACTTCACCTTAAACTTCCTAATTGAACTCCGCGACTCGTAAATGTGGTAAACCAGCCTTTCAGGAAAATCGCAATCTATATTTGAAATGTACGTGAAAAACTGTTCCTGACGGTTTTTACTCACAAACACGTTGCCACCCTTCCTGAGCTATGACCCCACCCCTGTGGGGGCCCACACTCGAGGCACACACAAAGGTGTTAAATGTCCATTTGACAACTTGTGATCATTTGTAATGCTCTAAAAACGGCATAGCTCCTGGAAAACATTAAATACTCGCATAATTTTGAAACTTACTCCTATTTTTTCTTTAATAAAGGTTTTATGATTTTTATCCGGACTTGGGCAGGTCCGAGTTGCAGGTTTTCTGCTTTGTTTTTCTACTCATTGTGCTCTCACGATTCTAAACCCCTAGCCGCTCCGGCTGATAATTGGAGCCGCCCGACAGTCCCTTGCTGTTACTGTACGGGCTCCTCAAGTCGGCTCCTATGCGCGAAAGAATAAACAGGAGGAGCCCGGTTAGCAACAGCAGCCACTCGGACATCGGGAAAACCACAAAAACGATTTAAGTGTGCTAGCGGAGGTTAGGCACCGTAATCGTTGCCGTGAAATCAAATGCATTGGGAGTGTTGGTTGCCGCCAAAACAACTGAATGGTCGGCGATTAATAATTTTTAAACCCTCATCATTCCTTATGGGCTTTTTGAAGAGATTCACGAACAGGACGGGTGTTATCGCAGTAGAGCGGTGGGGGGGGGGGGGGGCACTTGGCCAGCGCACTTGGCCACGCCCAATGGTCAGTGCGGAGACGAATTTATAACACCAACCCGTGGTTTCCTCCCCTTCCAAAATCAGTAAAGCCGTTGCGGGACGGAAAAATGGGCGTGGCCAAACGCAACATTCATGTTCCCCCCTATAGCGATATCACCAATTCCTGAATTAGGTCTCGGACACTATAGTACCCCATTTTATTAGAGTGCAACGGTCCGGAGCAATAAAAAGGTGAAAAAATTCTCAGTTGCCGTCAAATTAGTTGTTTGGTGTGCAAACAACAGCGGCCGAGCATTTATTGACACGGCTAAGATTACGGTACCTATTCTCCGCTAGCACACTAAAATCTCCTATTCTCCGCTAGCACACTAAAATCTATCTTGTGGAAAAACCAGGGAGTCTGGCTGATTCGGTGCCTAACAAGATAATGATAGGAGAAATACCCTCATCAGCAGGTAGCTATGGATGCAGGAACATGATTTCAAGGAAATCCGCTCTAATCGTGAACAGTTTATTACCATGAAATTTCTAGAAAAATCATAGGAAACTGCTCCGGTCAAAGGAGTCGTATGTGTAGTGTAGTTGATCTATCTGGCCCACAAGAATCGATGACAATTTACGTCGAGGTTGGTCTCTTCCACACTGCTCGACCACCCACCGCTGCCATCACTGCGAGTGATTTACTCAATTTCATTGCCATTTTTTTCAATTCTTCTGCATTCCGTTTACATTCCTTGTATTGAACTTTAGGACTTACTAGAGATACGCAGTTGAATTGCCTGTATTTTCCTCATTTTCACTATAAGAGATCCGACTGATAGTTCCAAACCCACCGTTTCGCAATCAGAGTTGTCAAATTGGTTGGTAAAAATTTGCGAAAAAATTGGAGTGAATAGAGATTTGCCACCACAGCGAGGATTCATCAAAAAGCTCCTAGTGCAGTGCATGTTTTGACTGGTTTTTATGAAACGCTTTGAAATGTGGTGTTAATGTGTCGAAGCATGAAATCTCTAATGGACATTCTAACAAGGGATCACTGCGAACTCAGAGTGGAGTATTGAAAAACGGTGTTCTGAGGGTTGTAGAGGGCCTAAAAACATTTTTAGATTTAAATAATTCCTTCAGTCCTCACGGGTAAATCAAAAACGATCACAACAATGGGTTGCGGTAGGTAAAATGCCATTCACTGCACCCTAATCTGGCGAATACCGCTAAAAACTGGAAGCGGACCTCAGATTCATGTTCAGCGCCCCAAATTACACCCTGCGTGGAGCTTGGGCGAAAAAAATTTCGACCTCTGAACCCCCAGAAATGGCATTGAGCTTACATACCTCATGGGGCTCCAAAGGCCAAAAAAATCTAAGGCCCAAACTTTGCTCTCGGAGGTTATTTAAAGTCCTTATAAGGAGTCTGAGCTCAGTTTATCGATTTTTGACAGATTACTGTACATTACGGTGGGTATACGGTAGTTGGGTCAAAGTCTCAGATTTGACTCAAAATTTTTGAACGGGGGTTACTTGGGGTGCTGAATACGAATTTGATGTTCATTTGTCAATTTCCAAATTATTGAAGTAGGTTTAGGCCTTCTATGGCATGCCAACTACCTTATTCTACAGTAAATCTCAGAATTCCGACAAACGATCTCTGGATTCTTGCTGAGAACCCTAGATACATACAAGTTTTGAGCCGAATCCAGAAAAAAATTTCCAAGCCACCCTGGAAACTCCTGATGGGTACCCTTGCCTTGCCGCAAGGCTTTGAAAAACGCCTATAACTTTTTTTTTCAGAGTGGTTTATTTTTTTTTCAGAGAAGCTGTGAACAGCTTACTTGAATTCTACGTCCAAAATGGCTCCAGAAAAGTAGATTTAATACAGAACAGCCACGCCGACTAAAAGTAGTTCCCTTGTAAGATGCGATTCCAGAACAGTGGTTCGCTTCTAACCGATATTTTGGAGTTGATAATGAAACACTTGCTTTGAGTCTTTCTTCCATGCGCTAATAAATTAGGTTGCTTCATAGGATCTTCTAGTTTAGATACTCCCACTTCTGTTTATAATAATTATGTATATAGTGAAACGTTTTGTACTCCTTTCCTGCCTTCCCATTACATATACGTAAAGTATAAATTGCTTCAACATGAGAATAATTGATGGGGAAGCCTCAATTCATACGATTGGAAGTTGTAATGCTTATCACAAACCTCTCAGAATATGTCCTCATTTCAAAGACATGAACTCTAGAGGTCAGCCGCTCCTAATTCTCAACTTGACTCCACCGCTTAAAACCATTTATAACTCAATTTCAGTTGAACGTTTTTTCGGGTACCTCGTTCTATTTGCGATATTCTCGTCGTCGTACTCTTTACGATGTTGGGTTGATGAAGATGGAAAATTCGTGATGAAGGAAACTCGTCCTTTCGAAGGTCGCCTTGAATTTCTTCCAGTAAGAAATCCAGGATTTTACACTCGTTTTTTCAACCTAAGTATTCATGAGCACGGCCCCTATGACATGTCACTCTCTCTCTTCTTTCGCACCGCATTCGCTAGCGCATGTATCAAACTCAAAGAGACGTCAGCGTCAGCGTCTCATCTTCCGTTCACTAAATCAACCTTCCTGCAGTATTACTGTACGGCATGTGGATTGAATCCACACCGCGGGTGTGGCTAAGGAGCAGTTCGGCTGGCACAAGCGACGGAAAAACGCTGCGCGTGCTCATCGTCCTCGGGGCGCGTTAACCGAGGGCCCTCAAAAAAAGGCATCGTTGCCCCAGTCTAGCCGTCAGCCCTTTTCAGTTTTCTGCATTTAATTCATGTCTTTTTTGTTTATAATGTCCTTTTTCAGACGCACTGCTTCTGATACCTTCGTTTCAGTGGAATTCACATTTTTTATACAAGTTTTTTTGGAGTTCTTTTTGATTGCTTCTTGGAGCGGATTGGGAGATGATGATATTGATTCCGACGCTGACCCTACGTCTGACACAATAGAAACATGAACAAAATGCAAAAAACGATAAAGCGGATTGGCTAAAATGGAACAACAACAACTTAATTCGGGTGCCCTCGGTTAACGCGCCCCAAGGACGATGACCGCGCACAGCGCTTTTCCGTCGCGCGCCTCGTGTGTACCAGCCGAACTGCTCCTTAGCCACACCCACGGTGTGGATTCGATGTACATGCCTTACTGTACCTCCGACTACATACAAGGCCACTCTGTTAGAAGGTTGGCACTAGAGTGTTGGATCGAATTATTTCCATTTTCCGATCAATCCTAATATTTCCTCAGAGCCGAAATGGTTTTAGCTTCTCTTGGTATCAAATATTACGTGAATGGAAAGGTATCCATAACTGATGGAAAAGTAAATTGCTGTCCAATCACAGATTGGCTAACACCATTTTTTCGAATAGTTCCATAAAAAACTTTTCTTGAAGGAAGTGTTCGCGATAAAATATGCCTGTCCCTTTTTTTCTCTTTAAATCCCTCTCTGGATTCAGAGTAGTAGAATCTATAAGGGGAATTTGCAAAAAAATCTTTTCCTTGGCGAAATTTCAAGCCTGAGATTTCCTGTCTTTTGATGTTGGACGAGCCCACTTTACAAAAACGGCATCGATGATCTCTAACATCAAAAACATAAGCTGGCTGGAAATTGGAATTCAATCGATGAGCAATAGCCTTCGAACTGACCAGCTAAAATATTTTTGGCCTCATCTAATCAAAAATTTGAATAAAATGCTTGTTTTCTATGTTCAACTGTTTTTATTAGTTAATTTTGCCTTCAATTCTGGCTATGTACGTCAATGATTTTTGACTCTACACACTCACAATCAGATGAAAACAGCCCACTTCCCGCCGGCCAAGTCGGGCTACTCAGACAGTAGGTGCGGACGGACCGCTGGCAATCAAGGCCTCTCCGGGCGGTACGCCGGCAAGTTGCGGGCGGATCGCTGCTCATCGGGACCTCGGCGGGCGGATCGCTGCCTCTCGTCTCAGCGGGCGGATGGCTGCGTTTTGGCGGGCGGATAGCGGCACCTGGGAAAGTTGATCACGCTAGCGGGCGGATCGCCGGCAAGCTCTCAAGCGGCGATCCGCCCGCCAGGGCTTTGATAGTCAGCGATCCGCCCGCCACTGCTTTGATAGCCAGCGATCCGCCCGCTCAAGTTTTACACGGTGAAACTTGTCAATCATTGACAAGTTCTTTTCTGTTATCACTATTATGCTCAGAGCAAACAAACCGAATGGTTTAAAAGGCGCTCCATCGCACTGACTGCTAACTCGGCATTTCGAGGCCGATCCTGGAAGGTGACTTCAAGTCACCTCTGGAGGATCACTCAGAGGCCGAAGGATAATTTTTGTCAGCTGAGAGGATGGTCCCCACGGCTAGGGGGGGATGGTCCCGCACACGGAGACCGTGGTGGGAACCACCGGGAACCAACATGTGGCATCGAGGGAGGATCGCTGGCTAATGGCGGGCGGCTCGCTGGCTAACGGTGGGCGGATTGCCGGCTACTGGCGGGCGGATCGCTGGCTACTGGCTACTGGCGGGCGGATCATTGGCTACTGCCGGGCGGATCGCTGGATACTGGCGGGCGGATCGCTGGCTACTGGCGGGCGGATGGCGGGGGGATGTCAACCCGCCCGCCAAAAGCCAGCGATCCGCCTGCACCTACTGTCTGAGTAGTCGAATTCGCGCGGCGCCAATTTCGTGGGCGCGGCGCAGCGCCCCACTTCCCGCGGAAAGAGAGGTTTTACCGTCTGCCCGCGGACTGTCGGCGGGCAGTTGGCTATTCCTGGAGTCATCGAACACTCAGTCCTCGATTCCCACTTCGATGTCATCATTGCACCACCCACTAGATTGGAACCAATGAACGATTGCTGAGCAGAGAACGCTGTCTTGAGACTCTTTCCGAAACCCAGCAAATGTCCCAACTTTCTACAACTATCGGGATTCATCATGGCCGGCCTCTCGACATATCCGACAATCGCCTTGTTCCAAATGATCGAACTTTTGATCTATCCAGAATATCAACTTTTCGATTAATCGACTAACTCGGTTCAATCTAAGTCGACCTTCTTCGATAGAATAATGACTCGGTCATCCAGCTGAGCCCAAGTGTACGGGCAAGTGGGCTAAGCTGAATGATCGATTCATTATCCTATTGAAAAAAGGTCGACTTAGCTTTCATCGATTTGATCGATGATTCGAAAAGTTCAATATCTGGATAGATCAAAAAGTCGATCAATCGGAAAAGGGCGGAGGTCGGATATGTCGAGAAGCCGGCCATGATGAATCTCGATAATTGAAGAAAGTTGGGACATTCGCTGAAAGCACGCATAAAATCTGTCCAAAGGCGGTTGTCTGCCCAAGCGGTCGGCGTGCGTGTCGAGAATAAAAAAAAAAGAAAAAAGTCGTGATCGTGAAAAAAGACGTAATTAATTAATTACCTATTTATTTATATATTATTTACTTTATTTATTGTAACACACTTTAACAACATAATCATGAAATGGAATATACGAACCGCCCCCCCTCCCCCACCGAACCGCAAACTTTTCTGCTTTTTTCATTTCTGCTTTTTGATTTTATAAATATGCGACTCATCAAGTATTTCATATGTTGTCGAAAAGTCGGATATTCGAAACAAATTTCATTTGGGACGAGTATAGCAGGGATATGTAAAGTCTTAAAAAGTCCGAAGAATAAACCGTAGATCAATACTAACAGCACTGAGTAATGGAGGAAGGGTAAGACTTCAAGGTGATATCATAGAATTCGAACTAGGCGAAAACTGATCAGGCCAATCTCTGAGTTTTAGCCGTAACAGCCTTGAAATGCCTGCTAGCCGCGTAATAGCTGTGAAAATAGCCGCGAATTAACGCTTGCCGCGAATTAGCCGCTAAACAGCCGAAAAATAATGATCTCCAGGTAGATATATTGCGCATTCCAAAGGCAATATTCAGAACTCAACACCTCCGTCGGTTCAGTTACCCAAGTTTAAGGTTCTTGGTCCTCGTTCAGCCTCTTGAGGCCCCGCCGAATCGCTGGATGGTGGCTTGGCGAACCGGCGACGGTTGAGTCTGAGCTACTTTTAGTCACTTCTCAATACTTCTCGGTTATATCTCGTCTATTTCTCAGCTTATTCTTGTCCGTTTCGTCAAAATCCGAGAAATAGCCTAGAAATAGCAAATGAAAGGAAATACAGGCATGGGACAACTTGTCCACCAATTTTTCGCCTTGGAATAACAGGCTTTTTTTAGGAGCCAGAAATCCTTTGGTAGGGGGTCTTGAACGATTTTAAAGATACCACTGTTATCATATTATGCATGAACACTGAAAAACAATTTTCCAGGTTTACTCTGCCTTTAAAGGCACTGTCCAACCTCAGGTTCGATTTTTCGTTTTTTGGACTATCTTGAGGAAAATTTCACGCTGATCACGATGGTGTCTGCAGAATCGCTCAGAACTCACTGCGAACGGAGTTACGGCTCTTCAGAGATTTCGATTTTGAACGGCTAGAAGTTCGTGAACGAGTTGTCTCGAGCCTATATTTACTCGTTATTCGCAGCCATCGTTCTGAAGCAGGCCACAATATAAAGCCACACCGAATACAAACGGAAGAACATAGGTTTTGAATAAAATCATTCGCGCGTCTCTTGCCTATTCAGGTCGGAAACCTGCCAGTGGGCGTTACCCATTTTTCCTTTCAAGGGGGCGTGGTCGAATTTTTCCTAGCCTTTTCTCGCTTATTTGAGATCTCGCGCTTGGCAGGGTTGCTACTCATCATGAGCGGTTTACTATACCAAGTTTTACCCCTGAGGTTGGCTGTGCCTTTAAACTGGGTATGGAACCTACTAGCGGCAACGTACAAGGTAAGCCGTCTTCATGAATGTGTACGTGGAGACTATTGTGTTTAGATCATCGACCGACCTATGATCGATGCGTTGACCATGCCCGTCCTGCGTCCCATTGCACCTGTCGCCTACCAATGATTCGCGGTTCACCGTCCATTTCAGGCTACATTATTCAAACTAATTTCTATCTAATATTGTACTTTATACGTGATTTCTGTCATTTTCATCTGCTACTTATCATTATTTGTCCAAAAGTGTTGGTTTCTTTGTACATTCGTTCATTTCTCAATCATAACTTCTATTTAATGTGGAAATTGATCGCATTTTGAAGTAACCTGACTTTTCTATCCTCCCTGTTGTTTGACTTTACGTTTTTTTTCTTATTTTATGTCGGTCTTCCTCTATTGGAAGGATTTCGCACTTTTTTCTACAGTTTCTCCAAATGAGTCCGCCATTTCTGGCACCTTCAGGAGTGCGTATCGAAACTACGAAGTTCCTCTTATACTTGGATTCGCTACCATAGATACACATTTTTGAATGGTTCTCCCAATTTATTCTCGGGGTTTTCTCCAAATAGCTAGTCATTTTCGGTAACAATGGTCACCTAACAACTGGTAGTCCATTACTTCTTAACCGTGCGCTTAGTACCGATCTTTTCGAAATATTCACATACAACAAAAATCGCAAAAAAATTTTCGCTGTCATCTGAAAAAGAATAACTGTTCTGTAGGGTTTCATAACGAGCGTAGCAAAAAGTGTCAAGAATTGAGAGAAGAGCGTGATTTTATTTGGACACGGCCATTTCTTCAGAAATACCGCGGTATCCATACACGAACACCCTTCGTGCTACGTACCTATAAATGAGCAGAGTATCTGGCGTTGTGGCCCCACCAGACGAAAACGGAAAATTTGATCTTTCTTCTGTAGTTCAGGACAGGCATGTCGCGTACGGGAGGAGCCCGGCCTGTCGTAGCGACCGATTTGGGTTGCCGGATCTCCTCGTCGCGGACTACATCGGCGGTGTCGTGTGTCTTCCGGCTGACAATTGCCCTCCGGTACAATCCCCTTTCGGGTAAGGTACCTTCAATGTGGGGATCACCTGACAGGCTGCCGTGTGAGTACTGGGACAAACACCTGCCTGCGTATTAGCGCATTGCGTAACACAGCACAAGAATATAAATTATAACCCTTTTATCCTTATGACACTAAAACCTTAGGTATTTACTGGGTTCGCCTTTACAAACACTTAAGGTTCCCTTTGGCTCATATCCACAGACGCGTATTATAGTAGCGAAGTATACCACGGCGTAATAGACAAGCGGAGTACGTGGTAGCGTATTATCGCACCTCTTCCACTAGTCAACCGCACATCCCTGCGGTGACTAATACCAGAAGCCGATGTGGCTCCACCAACCTCCAGGCCGCTCGACCAAAGTCGAGCCGGCGCCCGAATGCCGGCTTCCTCAACAGCAAAGGCTACTGGAGGACGGAGTCACCGGTTCCGGGGTCTCCCGGGAGGCCATCACTGCCGAAGCAGCGCAGTACCAACGGGTACTGTAGGCCAACGCCATCCGGCGCCGGGCAGACCACTGAACCGAGGACAGCCGCCTTATATAGGCAGCGCGGAGGAAGGGGGCGGGGCGCCGCGGCTGGCGCGGGCATGCCCCGCCTCCAAGCGGCTGGCGTAGCGGAAACAGGCCGGGGCCTCACGGTCCGCCCCCAGCCACCGTCGCATCCGCGACACTCCCGACAACAAAAGAATTGCTGCCAGGGGGCCGCAGAAAACGGTGACAACAGGGGCAGGGCCACCGAGAGGACCCAATTAAGCGAATTATAAATTTATAGAAAAGAAGCAGCAAAAGTTATGCTGCGGGGATGAGCCAGCGTATTATGGACCATCATACAGACATTCTACCCTACCTAACGAGGCGAACCCTCTCACTCATAACAAGGGCGAAATACGATGCAAAATATGTACACGAGCCCTCGTCAGAAACGGGCTAGAGGGGCATAAGGCCTCGCCTCGAAAAAGAACCGGAACATAAAAAAATATATACATACAAGCCCTCAGCAGAAACGGGCTAGAGGGGCTTAAGGCCTCACCTCAAAAACAAAGTGGAGGGGCTTAAGGCCACACCTCAAAATACCATATGTACACTATATACAAGCCCTCATCAAAAACGGGCTAGAGGGGCTCAAGGCCTAACCTCAGAGAAAAAGCGTAGTACATACATGCCCTCGACAGAAACGGGCGAAGGGGGCTTAAGGCCTCACCTCAAAAACCGGTAGATCAAAAAATTAAAACTAAGCCGAAACTACCTACGGCCCTCAATTAAAACGGGCGAGAGGGGCTTATGGCCTCACCTCTAAAAGCTCACACAAAAACGAGCTACATCACAAAATAAAAACAGCGAAATAAATGTGAAAAAATACAAGACTAACAACTAGACAAAAACTGAACTAAATAGATCACAAATATTTACAAGCCTTCTTGCGATGCCATCAGGCATACCATAGTCGATCCATCCGTCGTATAAAGGGAATATCTATTCATCTAGCCGACTATAGAGCATGCCATCCATCCAGCGCCACAGATCCATCAGAATACCATGACGCATCCAACCAGGCATCTCGAAGGCGCGTACTAAGCGTATTAGGCGGCAAACGATCTGGAATTAATCAGATGGAATACAAGATCAAAATATATACAAATTTGCCACCAGCGTAGTATAACCTAGCAATGAATGCTAGGCTAAAGCGTAATAAGTCTGACGTGAGTAGATCAGACCTGCGTAGTAGAGTCTGCCTTAGTGGTCTAGACTGTAAAAACGTATTAGCTAGTCAGCCACTATGGACAGGACTAGGCGTAGTGGATTGCGTACTACAGTATACCACAAGGGAGTTATACCGAGCGTATTGTAGTCAATATTGACCCGCGTAATAAAGGAAATAAACCATGCGTATTCGAATGGCGTATTACAGCATACCACGAGAAGGGCTATACCGAGCGTATTATGGTTAATTATTACTAACCAGCATATTGTGGTTAAGAAAATATTAACCAGCGTAATAAACAAAATTAACCACGCGTAATCAAACGGCGTGTATCATTGCGTACTAAACAATATTTGCTCGACTAGCGTATTAATAAATGTTGGACATTGGTCCATCCTCCCAACTTCGAGATAGAGAGTAGGACCGCGTTTTGTTTTTCTGCAGCAAGTATTGATCTTTTGCGTAATACGAGAGATTGCGGATTAGGAAGTCGTATTAAGAAGTTCCAAGTCTCGTTTCGGAATGGAACTAGGCGCAGTAGTGAAGTCTATATTGGCATGAGGCCGTTGCTTCGGCGTACTAGATAGGAAAGACGGTCCGTTCCACCACAAAGGACTGGTCATTTCCTGCAACGTAAGCCCTGCTGTTGCACAAACTGCTTTATTTTGAGCAGCAGGGGCGTAATAAAAATTACTTTCGATTTTGTTCACAGCAAGCATGTCAAGCACCGAATGTATGTGCTTTACTCTATTGCTGACGAAAGTTCTGAGCGATTGATTGGAATGGATCCAAGAAAGCGAAATAGTCGAGTCAGTCAGAAATCGAACTGCTGACATCGCAAGTTTCAATTCCTTGAGAAGGAATTGAGCGAGGTGGACTGCTGCATCACAAGCCATGAGCTCCATACGCGGAATTGAGACTTTCCTGTCTGGAGCGACCCTGGTCTTGGAAATAAGCAGATGCGAAATAGAGCCCTTAGCGTCGGACTGACATAGCAGGTGGGCTACAGCGGAGTAAATGCGCGGCGATGCGCTTGCGAATATAACGAGCTCGTAACGGGAGGGCTCGTCTCCATGAGTGATGAGTCTCGGTACACTACAAGTGTAGCCGTCTATGTCCCGAACGATCTCTCGCCATCTTGCGTAATAATGATCTTCAAATGGGCGATCCCACTCGTACCCTTCCCGCCAAAGATCTTGAATGAAGACTTTGGCGCTGACGAGCAGAGGGGCTAAAATACCCAGGGGGTCAAACTGAGAGGCAATAGCCTTGAGCGCAGTACGTTTCGTAGTAACTAGGAATGATCCAAGGTCAACAGATACATGGAGTGTATCGAACCCTGGACTCCAGCGAATTCCTAGCAACTTGACTGTGCTAGAAGTGCGTATTATTTGATCCTGCCGTGGAATCTGTTCCATGACTTGCGTACTATTGCACATGAAGCCGTGAGCGTATTAATGTTCCAGAAAGATCCGGAAGCAGTGATGGTCCTTGATGAAGACAGTCATTTAGACTTGGTCGTCCTCTGAGATGACTGCTGGCGTCAAAGACGATTCTCACTGCTGTCGTAGTACTCTCTTTGATGACCGCTCCATGGGGCATATAGTACACACGCGGACCATCAAATACGTATTCCGAACAATCCTCAATTATACTCGAACTCAATTGCCTTTCAAAGGTGTCGCAGTATGCTCTCCAGATGTCCGGCTTCGCCTGGAGCGAGCGGTACTGGTATTCCAGCCTTTTCAAGGCAATAATTTTGTTCTCGGACAAAGGCGGATGTTGCGGTTTCCAAGGGAATTGGACTCGTATTATACCATCGTAGAACTGTACGGTTGCGTAATAGTTTCTGATGACTTCTTCGTTGACCTCGTCATCGTCTTGCGCGTCGTGGATCCCAATCGCTTTGGGATCCCATAACTGTCGAAGGTCCGGTTCAGAACTGAGGCGATCGGGATGCGTACTAGTAGTGGTTATGGTCAGCGTACTAGAATTCAGCGTAGTAGGTTGAACACCGTGTTCGGATGCTTCTTGATCCGAGGCGTAATAGGAATCGAACTCTATTGAAACCAAGGGTTTAGTTCTTTGCGAACTTACCAGTTTAGAGCGGTGTTTGCGTATTTTAGAGGTTGTGGTGCGAACCGGTGACACGTGGCGTAGTATTCGGGGCGAACTATGCCCTCTGGTCTGAGACCTACTGTATTCACGTCTAGCCTCGCTACGGCAAAGTGTTCTGTGATGTGCACCCCTACAGTAGGCACAGTAGGGGTTTTTCACAGTTCTCTGCCCGATCGTCATTGGCAAAACATTTCCTACAGAGGTGATCTTCGCATACAGCGGCTCAGCGATCCTTGAGCGAAGTAATTCGGTGACAGTGTTCAGCGCTGTGACTTTGTCGTAGACAAAGTGTGCAGCTAATGAATGCGCTGTTGCGTAATACAATCGTCTTACAGGAAGATAAACTTCTGCTGCGATTTCGAACTGGGCTTCTAGAAGATGTTCTAGAGCGCGTTTTCGTAATAGAGGAGCGTGTGGTCAGTGTTTGAGAATTAAGCGCGGTTTCCGATGTGTCGGCAATTGTTTCGAAGGCGCGTACGATGCGATCTATACCTTCTAGCAGCTGCGGGACAGTGAACGGATTCTGCGCCGAATTCTCGAGCATGCCGACTTGTTCCATCGTTTTCGACGGAAATTTGCTGCGTATTATTTGCAGATCGAATATACTGCCCTCGTGCTCTCCGTAACGTTGGAGTTGAGTCCACACGGATTTGAGCTGTGCGAGCAGTACACGTTGCTGCAGGGCGTATTCTCCAGCTGGTTCAAAAGCCTGGAGCTTGCGACTGAGTTGAACGCGGAGAAACTGCGGGCGATAGTACGCTTCGCGAAGCGTATTAATGGCCAAATCATAGTTATCAGCCTTAATATTATAACCTGCTATCATAGACAGCGCATCTCTCTTTAGAGAGTTTTTGAGTTAATGAAATTTGACTACTGATGGAACAGAACAGTTCGAATGAACTGCTGAGTCAAACACGTCCCAAAACTCAAAAAAAAAGCGATATCTCCAGCAAAGGTTGGAAGGTTCACCTTCGGTAAGCGTATTGGCGTAGTAGGCAGCGAAGCTGCGTTTTGCGGAATAAATGTCTCTTGCTGGGTAATATGATGCCTAGTAGTTGGCGTATTATTGGAAGGCGCATATTGTAAACTCGGTGCTTTGCCGTACAATGTCGTAGCGACATGTCCTGGCTCAACAGATTGAGAGTTGATTTGCGTCGGCGGAATATTAGATTCATCCGATCTGATGCATGAAAGCATCATCTCAAGCGAAATAAGAAGTGACTGAGCTTCAGCCTCGACTATTTGTCCACCACTGGAAATCCAGTAGGAGGAAATTTCGTCGTATTCAGACCGTTGCTGACCCGCTTCCAATGGCGTAGTAATGTAGTCAATGAAGCTTGACCACAAATTGCGTAATTCTGCAAGATCCCGAGCGACGAAAGCATGGGAGATTATTAGTGATCCTTCCTTTTCACTTCCATGACAAGGAAGATCTTGTGGCGTAATATTCAGCTGAATACCTCCCAGAAGACTCAGAACGACTGACTGGCAAGTGTCCCTCAAGCGCTGAATCCTCTTGAGGACTTCTTTCCTGCGAACTGCTGCTTCCATAATGGTCGACGTTGACCAGCGGAGTAGTAGTGATGGATTGAATAGCGGAATAGAAGTGATGATTGAATAGCGAAATAGGAGTGAGTGCGGAGTAGGCGTGCCGATTGTCGATGCAAAAGTGCAAGCGTACTGGGACAAACACCTGCCCGCGTATTAGCGCATTACGTAACACAGCACACGAATATAAATTATAACCCTTTTATCCTTATGACACTAAAACCTAAGGTATTTACTGGGTTCGCCTTTACAAACACTTAAGGTTCCCTTTGGCTCATATCCACAGACGCGTATTATAGTAGCGAAGTATACCACGGCGTAATAGACAAGCGGAGTACGTGGTAGCGTATTATCGCACCTCTTCCACTAGTCAACCGCACATCCCTGCGGTGACTAATACCAGAAGCCGATGTGGCTCCACCAACCTCCAGGCCGCTCGACCAAAGTCGAGCCGGCGCCCAAATGCCGGCTTCCTCAACAGCAAAGGCTACTGGAGGACGGAGTCACCGGTTCCGGGGTCTCCCGGGAGGCCATCACTGCCGAAGCAGCGCAGTACCAACGGGTACTGTAGGCCAACGCCATCCGGCGCCGGGCAGACCACTGAACCGAGGAGAGCCGCGTTATATAGGCAGCGCGGAGGAAGGGGGCGGGGCGCCGCGGCTGGCGCGGGCATGCCCCGCCTCCAAGCGGCTGGCGTAGCGGAAACAGGCCGGGGCCTCACGGTCCGCCCCCAGCCACCGTCGCATCCGCGACAAAGCATTTCCAGTGCGTACTGCGCCTTCAAGAATTGTTGTTGTTTAGTAGGCAGTGAGTTCGCTTAAAAGGAAACTGCTATTTGCCAAACTGGCCTATTCGAATAAAATGTACGTTTCTTTAATCACTTTTTGACGTATAGTCCGAACATGCCCTTCGCAGCTGCCTGGAATCACTCTGAAAAAAGTTATGTGCATTGTTTTCTGACTTTCGTACCTATTGTACCCTCCAGAAAGGGAGGGCAGTGATCCTTCGAAAAACCGAAAACGGACATCATATTCGCGTTCAAGGCCCGAAGCAACCCCTCCAGGAAAAGTTTGGGTGTAAGCGCATTTTTCCAACTTTGCACAGACTGATAGCGTTTTGGACCTCTACGGATTTTTTGGTGAAGCGTTCACTTACATCAATTACGGGGTTCAGAAAGCGTTGATGAAAAATATTCCAGATTTGACTTACCCTTCTCCCTGGGGGTTATTTGGGGTGCTGATCACGAATCTAAGGTTTATTTGTCGTTTTTCCTATGTTTCCCCCTAAAAATGTTCAGAGCTTCCTACCGGCAGAAAAATTTCCCGGCAAAATCGACTTTTGGCGATTTCCGGAATGTGGCGACAGATGTGGCTCAAATCGCTCGTCTGAGGGTAATTCGGAGTGCTCAATACGAATCTGATGTCAGTTCATCGAATTTCGACAGCTAACGGTAGATTACGGTGGGTATACGGTAGTTTGGTCAAAGTCTCAGATTTGTCTCAAAGTTTCTATGTGGGTGTTATTTGGGGGTTGCTGAATACGAATTTGATCTTCATTTGTCGATTTTCGAATTATTAAGATAGGTTTTGCCTCTTAAATGGGGAATATGGGCTCTCTACACACCGAGGGGATGTAGTCTCGCCTTTTGCGGCTCTAATTCCACTCGGGACCACTTCGCTTGTGTGGAGTGGCATTACGTTTCAAACTGCGAAAACGGGACAACTCCTCCCTCGGTGTGTAGACATCCCCTGTCTCCCTAAATGGCATGTTACCTACCGTAACCTACAGTAAACCTTAAAAATTCGACAAGTGAACCCCAGAATCGTGTTCAGCACCCCAGATTACCACTTCTCACCTGCTTTTAGCAAAATCCGGAAAAAAATTCAGATCACTAAAAATTCCATGAGAGGTGGTAGGTACCCTTACCGCGAAGGTTTAAAAACGCTCATAAGTTCTTGCAGAGTGAGTCTGGGCAGCTGCGATGGACATATTTGAACTTTACGTCCGAAAATGATTCTAGAATAGTACATTTCATTTGGAATGGTTAGTATGACTACAGTAGTTCCCTTGTTAGACTAGACAGTGCAAGACGCTCAGATCCCTTTTTTATTACAACAAAACAGAAACAACAACAACAACAAAAACTACGTCTACAGCAAGGATTACAAGGCAAAAAAAGGACTGCGCCGTGTTTATCCTCCCTTAAACTAAGATTTAGCGCTGTCAGATCTTGAAAAAAGAGAAAAAACGGCATCATTCTCAATAACCGACTGCGTAATTGTATTCAGTCTGATCTTCGGTCATTCCCATGGTTGTATATGGATCAGAATTGTATTTTTCCGTAATCATCACTGTACGCTTCGGTCTAACATTTTCTCGATTGCGGCGGAATGTTGCTCCATTTCTATGAAACTCGTATCTGGCCTAAACTTTCAGTGTATTATACTTAGGCATTAAAAAGTTACTTAGTAAGACCCACATCCCCGCCCTCTTGCTCTATGGCCACTGCAAAGTGGCTGAGGAGGTCGAAATCGTATGATCGATCATTGGTCGAGAGATCGCCGCGTCGAACACAGGTGGCACGCAAGCGAGGAGGTAATGATACTCAGAAAAACAAAAACAAGTTACTCGTAACATAAAAGGCCGAAAACAAGTTACTTGTAACATATCTGAGCCGATGTAAGTTACTTGCGACTTATCTCAGGTCATTTAAGTTACATGTAACATATCGGCGGGATACTGCGTGGGGTGCGCCTTCGATATATTACAAGTAACCTAAATGACTTGAGATAAGTCGCAAGTAACTTACATCAGCTTGGATATGTTACAAGTAACTTGTTTTCGATTTCTGAGAAGACACTGCGTGAAGTGCGCCTCCGATATGTTACATGTAACTTAAGTGGCATAGTATACGTCGCAAGTAACTTAAATCGGCCTAGAAGATATTTCCCAGGGGGATATGTACGACGCACTCTCGGGTTCAGGCTTAAAACTTGCGTTCCTGTTGGTTCAATTACCCAAGTTGGAGGTACTTGACCCCCCACCAGCAGGGAAGACCGCGCACAGCATTTTGTTGCGTAGTATGTGGTTTGGGACGCGCCCTCTGCGTCGCGTGTCGTCTGCGTCACGTGATGGCCACCCATAGTGAAAATTCGAATGTTAGTCACATGTAACATAGGTGTAACTTACATGTAATATAAATTTAAGTTACATGTTATATAAATGTATGTTACATGTAATAATAATGTAAGTTACTTGAGACATTCAGGTAAGTTACAATTATATTACAAGTAACTTGTTTTGATTTTTCTGAGTATATCATTACCTACTCGCTCGCGTGCGTGCCACGCGTGTTCGAAGCGGCGATCTCTCGAACAGTGGTCGACGATATTTCATTTTATTTTGAGCAGATTCGCAGACATGTTTGTTGGCTAGTAAGATTTACTCTTACCCGAGATGAGGCTTGTAAATTTTTGGAAGAGGTTTACTGTAGCCCACCGTCCACTGATCGGTATGAGCGTGCTTGTCTATTTGGGCGGAGCTGTGCACGTGTGCAAGAATTGGGAAGTTAGGATCCTATTAACTCTACTTTTAGCTCGCGGTCTTTCGTGGTCTTGTAGCCGTTTGAGGATCAAGCTAATTTTTATGGTTTTATCCACAACTTTTCTCATCGGGACAACTGCCTTTAATTAATCTTGGCAATTTATTGAATGTACGGAATCCTGTTTTTTTTCAGAAAATAAGAGAACCCTCTTTCACCGTGACGCTTGAGAATAAGCGGTGTTTAAAGAATTCCGATCATAAAGAGAAAACTAGATAAATTCGAGAAAAGGCTCTATCCTAAACGGAGGGGGGGGGGGGTGAAACCGTTTGAGGTGGTGCACTCAAGAAAATGAAATGGTTCATCCATGAAAATAAAAATTTGTACTGATATCATATGCCTGATAGCATTATCGTAATTGTTTTCGTGGAGACTCCATGGAAATACTTCGACTTCTGAAAGCTGTATCATTCATTCTCCAACTGAATCCTGACTGCCCCAACCCAGCCCCCCCAAATGGTTTCATACCAACGGTGGGGGGGGGGCACCCAGAATTTTTTCATAGAAATGAAGAAAAAATCTTATAAAAAATGCTTGTTGCTGCTATTAATCACTGTTGTTATTGAAATTGTATAGAAATACTTCAATTGATAGCTTAAAGATCGGTGGTTCATCTCATTTCCATGAAAAAATCTTGAATGCCCCCCCCGTCTAGGATAGTTCTCAAAAAAATCGAGATAATTCGAAGCGACATTCTGGTTGGCACCGGGTACAATACCTGCGCTAAGTATTGTAAAAATGGGAAGCATTTGGCAAACTCGGCAAAAAAAGCGTTCAATGAATGTGACTTCTTTGAATGAAGACTTTTTTTGAATTTTGAAAACGCTATCATATTCACAGATCAAATTGCTACCCAAGAATGTTTCTTGTGGGCCGAAGTTCCCTAAAATCGCTCTGTTTTCGAAGGAAATAGGTTTTGCAATTGTTTTTCGAAAACGTCGCGCGCGGCAAAGTGCGACGAAATTTCAAGCAGTATTTGTACAAGTAATGGAAGAGCAATCTGCATGCTTTCGTCATAAATTAGGTGCAGGGTAGAGAATCTCAAGGTATGTGTTGGTTGAATTTTCGCAATCCTTCATTAAACACGCTTGAGAACTAGACTCTGAAAAATCTCTAGTGACCTGTCCATATCGATAATCTCTAGCAGCGGAGCGGTGAGCCTCGGTGAACAATAATTCGTGATAAGGAGGCTCCGACGAAAAAGCCACCGCTCCCCGCGGTGATAATCGAAAGCAGAGGCCAGATTCATCAAAGCATTTGCTATGGTAAGTTAGCGTTATCGGCTAACCGCAACCATTATCAGTTATTCAAAGGCTTGCTGACTCACTGATAACGATCGCGGGTAGCCGATAACGCTAGCTTACCATTGAAAATGCTTCGATGAATCCGGCCTCAGGAGTTCACTTGAAATGAACCAAAGTCTACCTGAAGGCAGCAGGAGCTTTTGCTTGAGAAATCCCGGACTCCTAGATCCTTGTAGATGAAGGATTTCTGGAAAATTCAAACTGGGGCCAACATTAACCTTTGAGATTCTCTCACCTGCACCTGATTTATAAAGGAAGCATACAGACTACTCTTCCATTGCTCGTACAAATACTGCTCAAAGTTTCGCCGCCCTTTGCCGCGCACGACGTTTCTCAGAAGAATTCTTGAAAAAACTGTAACCACTTTCTAAAACAAAGCGTTGCTTTAGGGAACTTCGGCACACAAGTTACATGTACAGTTAGGTAGCAATTTGATCTGTGGATATGATAGGTTTTTCAGAATTCGGAGAAGTCTCCATCTCTGAAAAAGTTACATGCATCGTACGCTATTTTGCTGCTAAGTTTGGCCTTGGATGCTCCCCGTTTTAACAAAAACTTAGAGCGGAATTGTATGTGCGGAGTTTCACCCCTAGAATTCCGAATTCTGCGGGCTTTAGGAATTTTACCTAGTTTTTGTTCGAAACAAGCGTAGTCTGAGTTCCCTGAACTACTCCAAACATCCTTCATCCATGGTTTGATAATCAATGAAGATTCATGACTGCTGCGATCCAGGAAAACGCATGTGTTTATGTTGGAAAGAGTGATAACAGCGTACAATTCACTGAAGGCAAGAAAGTTATCAGAAGCAGGACTGGACTCGGACCTGTAAGGGAGGTTAGTTGAATTCTGATTGAGTTGGGCTGCTCAGTCTGCACTACGAACGATTTAAGAATGGTCTTGTCTATCAGCCATTTGGTTGGGTGGAGCTTGTTTAGTTGAGATCAAGATCTCAAGGGCAGATTTCACGCTAAACAATTGATGGTGGGTTATCGGTAGAATGTGAGGACAGGCGGGCAATGAGCCAGCCTAATCACAAGGATCGTGATAAATGTCGGGGAACTGCATTTTGGCATCCGATAATCTACGGCAAAACCTCAGTTTTCAACTTCTAGCGATGTGGTAAGTACAAAAGGCGCTATCGATCTCACAGAGATCTTTGTCAGATTCACATTAATCAATGAATAAAGAGGCTAAACTATGTGAGAGAAACGAAATGGGCTCATTACCTCACCTTACCATACCATTAGCTGACGGCCTACCGAGGCTGATCTCACAAGGGAACCACAATAAGTCATAGTGACCATTCCCAATGAAATGTACTTTTCTAGAACCATTTTCACACGAAAAGTCCGAATATGCCCATTGCAGCTCCTTGGACGCACTCTGAAAAAAGTCATGAGCGTTTTTTGAAGCTTTGCGGCCAGGTAAGGGTACCTACCTCCTATGGAATTTTTAGGGTGTTTTTTAATTTGTTCTCCGGATTTTGCTAAAAACATGTATGTAGGGGTAATCTGGGGTGCTAAACAGGAATCTGCGGTTAGCTTGCCGAAATTTTTAAGGTTTACTGTAGGTCACGGCAGGTAACATGCCAATTAGGAAGTAAAATCTACCTCAATATTCCGATAATCGACAAATGGACGTCGAATTCGTATTCAGCACCCCCAAATAACCCCGAAATGGAAACTTTGAGACAAATCTGAGACTTTCACCAGACTACCGTATACCTACCGTAATCTACCGCGAACTGCCAAAAATCGATAAACTGACATCAGTTTCGTGTTGAGTACTCCAAATAACCCACCAGAGCGAATTTTAATTCAAATCTGGAATATTTTTTTTGAAAACGCTTCGAGAGGGTGGTATAAATTTATTTATTGGTATAAATAAACGCCCACGCGAAAATCCGTACAAGTTCAGAACGCTTTGAGTCTGCGCAAAGTTTGGGAAATGTTCCTTCACCCAAACCTTGCTTTCGGGGTAGTTTGGGGCCCTGAACACGATAATGAGGTCCGTTTCCGGATCTTCGTAGAAATAATGCGCTTTTTGGAGGGTACAATAGGTACGAAAATCAGAGAAAAATGCCTATAAGTTTTTTCAGAGTGGGTCTGGGCAGGATGACAGTATTTGACCATCCCTGTCACGCACGCCCGTATTTTTCACCCCTTCGAGTAACAGAACGAAAAGTTGTTTGTGAAAACATGTGATAATTGGGAGTGATAGCACTATCAAATGGGAGTGCACGAGAGAAACAGCTCGATTTACCTGGATATTACCTGTCTAAACACCTCAAACTCTCGTCCACTTTCGAGAATGCCGCTTACTCTTTGGCTGGCTTTTTGAAAATGGAGGATTTTAACAGTGCGCAAACATGTAATATCCCGGGCGTGACAGGATGGTCTGAATATCGTCTCCTGATGGGCTTCAGCGCTTCAAACGTCGTTGACGGATGCATGGTAGGGGCCGTGTACTATTTATGCTGATATCTTGACCATGTTTGCGAGCGTGTATGTTGCCTTTTAAACCGCCTGTTAGGCTCCGGTCATAGCGTCGGTGGATCAACTGAGTCCACCCTGGTCGATACGCATCGAATACGTGGAAAACGGGGTGGAAATCAACCCACTGAGTCCGACGGTGACCGACTGATGCCCACCGCAATCTTCCGGTCGATACTGATGGTTCTCATGCGTACAATGGCGGGGCCATCGCACCGACTGAGTCCGGCTGAGTCCCGCTGGAGTCCCTCCGGTCGATATAGGCATTTTTCACGTGATTAGGTGCATTTTTTCGGCTGACTGCGACCTGCCGAACCCTTCCTGCTCATAGTTAGCGACTCTCATCGTCAATGCGCTCTGCCCCACCTGCTGCTGATACGGAAATCCAGATTCGGTTGATGTTGAAATAAAATCAGCTTGATCAAACAGTTCCAGATTCACAGCCGAGGTGATAATCGTCACTATCAATTGCGTGTTTCGCAGAATCAGTGGATTGCTACACATAGCTGATGCTAGGCAACTGGAGAAGCTCAGTCGGACCACCGACCAGTGACCGAAATCGACCTGCGTTCCGCAGAGTCCTGTATGAGGCTTTCAAAGAAGACATCTCATCTTTGGCCAATCAGCATCGAATGTTATCATAGATAATGGAGGAGGCTGAAAAACAGAAAACGATTTTCATCGTGAACACTGCCTTAATGTAAATGCGCCTTCTCCTAGTTTGGGAAGGAGAGGAATGCCCTGTACATTTGCGAAGACAATGTATTGCTACACAGAAGTTGATTTCTGGCCAGGCCGGGAATGTGCCAGGACTTTAGGGATAGTGTTCAAAGGAGTGAGCAAGATCTGGGGAATCAGCACGCACGTCATAGAAGGTGCGCAGGACTTTAGTGGGAGCAAGTGGTACGTGATAGCCAAATGAGTGCATGACAACAGTGGAGCGGAGTACAGGACGATACAGTGTGTAGGAATTCAGTGGAGCTAAAGGCATGTTACTCATAGAAAGGTGCAGGACATCGGGAGTGGCGGCAGGACGATAGAAAGTGTGCATGGTACACCATGAAAGTGTGCAGGATATCGGAGGAGTTAGAAAGTGACGTCAATAGAAAGTGTGCAGGACTTTGAAGCCAGGGAGTGTGCAGGACATAGTAGAACAAGTGCAGGACATCAGTGGAGAGTGTTCACTAGCAGGACGCTCTTGATATACGAAGTGTGCAGGACCTCGTTAGTAAAGGGAGTGTGCAGGATGACAGAAAGTGTGCAAGGACGCCAGGAAGTGTTGCAGGACTTCAGTGGGAGTGCAGGACTTCAGTGGGAGTGTGCAGACGTGATACATTAAGTTTGTGCAGGAGTTCAGCCTGAGTGCAGGACACCACAGAAAAGTGAACGCTCGACATCAGTGGGAGTAGTAAGGGACTTGAGAGCATGGAAAGTGTGCACGACACCACAGAGTTAAGGATGCGGGAGAGTCAGTGGGTTTAGTGTGCATTTCAACGTGATAGAAAGTGCTAGCAGGGAATTTAAGTGGTAGTTTAGGTGCAGGACACCACAGAAAGTGTGCAGGACATCAGTGGGAGTGTGCAGAACGTGGAGAAAGTGTGCAGGACACCACAGAAAGTGTGCAAAGGATATCAGGAGAGTGTAGACGGATTCAGAAAGTGTGCAGGACCTTCGAAGTGGAGATGTGCAGGACATAGTAGAAAGTATGCAGGACATCAGTGGGAGTGTGCAGGACGTGATATAAAGTGTGCAGGACTTCAGTGGGAGTGTGTGTGCAGGACGCATAGAAAGTGTGCAGGACGATAGAAAGTGTGCAGGACGTGATAGGAAGTGTGCAGGACTTCAGTGGGAGTGTGCAGGACTTCAGTGGGAGTGTGCAGGACGTGATACAAAGTGTGCAGGAGTTTAGTCGGGAGTGTGCAGGACACCACAGAAAGTGTGAAGGACATCAGTGGGAGTGTGCAGGACTCTAGATGGAGTGTGCACGACACCACAGAAAGGATAGGTGAGATCAGTGGGAGTGTGCATAACGTGATAGAAAGTGTGCAGGAATTTAGTGGGTGTGTGTGCAGGACACCACAGAAAGTGTGTGCAGGACATCAGTGGGAGTGTGCAGAACGTGATAGAAAGTGTGCAGGACACCACAGAAAGTGTGCAGGATATCAGTGGGGAGTGTGCAGGACGTGATAGAAAGTGTGCAGGACTTCAGTGGAGTGTGCAGGACATTTAGATAGAAAGTGTGCAGGACATCAGTGGGAGTGTGCAGGACGTGATATAAAGTAAGCAGGACTTCAGTGGGAGTGTGCAGGACGTCATAGAAAGTGGGTGCAGGACGTCACTACAGTGTGCAGGACTTAATGCGGGAGTGTGGAGGACGTGATAGAAAGTGTGCAGGACTTAGTGTGCAGGACTTCAGGGGAGTGTGCAGGACATAGTAGAGTGTGCAGGACATCAGTGGGAGTGTGCAGGACGTGATAGAAAGTGTGCAGGATATCAGTGGGAGTGTGCAGGACGTGATAGAAAGTGTGCAGGACTTCAGTGGGGAGTGTGCAGGACATAGTAAAAAGTGTGCAGGACATCAGTGGGAGTGTGCAGGGGACGTGGAGAGCAAAGTAAGCAGGACTTCAGTGGGAATGCAGGACGTGATAGAGTGTGCAGGACACCACAGAAAGTGTGCAGGATATCAGTGGGAGTGCGCAGGACGTGATAGAAAGTGTGCAGGACTTCAGTGGGAGTGTGCAGGACATAGTAGAAAGTGTGCAGGACATCAGTGGGAGTGTGCAGGACGTGATAAAAAGTGTGCAGGACACCACAGAAAGTGTGCAGGAGATCAGTGGGAGTGTGCAGGACGTGATAGAAAGTGTACAGGACTTCAGTGGGAGTGTGCAGGACGTAGCAGAAAGTGTGCAGGACATCAGTGGGAGTGTACAGGACGTGGTAGAAAGTGTGCAGGACTTCAGTGGGAGTGTGCAGGACGTGATAGAAAGTGTGCAGGACGTGACAGGAAGTGTGCAGGACTTCAGTGGGAGTGTGCAGGACGTGATACAAAGTGTGCAGGAGTTCAGTCGGAGTGCGCAGGACACCACAGAAAGTGTGAAGGACATCAGTGGGAGTGTGCAGGACGTGATGGAAAGTGTGCACGACACCACAGAAAGTGTGCGGGAGATCAGTGGGAGTGTGCAGTACGTGATAGAAAGTGTGCAGGAATTTAGTGGGAGGTGCAGGACACCACAGAAAGTGTGCAGGACATCAGTGGGAGTGTGCAGGACGTGTTAGAAAGTGTGCAGGACACCATACAAAGTGTGCAGGATATCAGTGGGAGTGTGCAGGACGTGATAGAAAGTGTGCAGGACTTCAGTGGGAGTGTGCAGGACATAGTAGAAAGTGTGCAGGACATCAGTGGGAGTGTGCAGGACGTGATATAAAGTGTGCAGGACCTCAGTGGGAGTGTGCAGGACGTGATAGAAAGTGTGCAGGACGTGACAGGAAGTGTGCAGGACTTCAGTGGGAGTGTGCAGGACGTGATACAAAGTGTGCAGGAGTTCAGTCGGAGTGCGCAGGACACCACAGAAAGTGTGAAGGACATCAGTGGGAGTGTACAGCACGTGGTAGAAAGTGTGCAGGACTTCAGTGGGTGTGTGCAGGACGTGATAGGAAGTGTGCATGACACCAGTGAGACTGTGCAGGACGTGATAGAAAGTGTGCAGGAATTCAGTGGGAGTGTGCAGGACGTAATAGAAAGTGAGCAGGACACCACAGAAAGTGTGCAGGAGATCAGTGGGAGTGTGCAGGACGTGATAGAAAGTGTGCAGGACTTCAGTGGGAGTGTGCAGGACGTAGTAGAAAGTGTGCAGGACATCAGTGGGAGTGTACAGGACGTGGTAGAAAGTGTGCAGGACTTTAGTGGGAGTGTGCAGGACGTGATAGAAAGTGTGCAGGAATTCAGTGGGAGTGTGCAGGACGATATAAAGTGTGCAGGACCTCAGTGGGGAGTGTGCAGGACGTGATAGAAAGTGTGCAGGACACCACAGAAAGTGTGCAGGACTATCAGTGGGAGTGTGCAGGACGTCATAGAAAGTGTGCAGGACTTCAGTGGAGTGTGCAGGACGTGATATAAAGTGTGTGCAGGACCTCAGTGGGAGTGTGCAGGACGTGATAGAAAGTGTGTGACGTGACAGGAAGTGTGCAGGACTGTAGGGAGTGTGTAGGACTTCAGTGGGAGTGTGCAGGACGTGATACAAAGTGTGCAGGAGTTCAGTCGGAGTGTGCAGGACCACAGATAAAAGTGAAGGGACATCAGTGGGAGTGTGCAGGACGTGATGGAAAGTGTGCACGACACGTCACAGAAAGAGCGTGGAGATCAGTGGGAGTGTGTATAACGTGATAGAAAGTGTGCAGGAATTTAGTGGTAGTGTGCAGGACACCACAGAAAGTGTGTGAGACATCAGTGGGAGTGTGCAGAACGTGATAGAAAGTAGCAGGACACCACAGAAAGTGTGCAGGATATCAGTGGGAGTGTGCAGGAATGATAGAGTGTGCAGGACTTCAGTGAGTGCGCAGGACATAGTAGAGTGTGCAGGACATCAGTGGGAGTGTGCAGGACGTGATATAAAGTGTGCAGGACTTCAAGGGAGTGTGCAGGACGTGATAGGAAAGTGTGCAGGACGTGATAGAAAGTGTGCAGGACGTGACAGGAAGTGTGCAGGACTTCAGTGGGAGTGTGCAGGACTTCAGTGGGAGTGTGCAGGACGTGATACAAAGTGTGCAGGAGTTCAGTCGGAGTGTGCAGGACACCACAGAAAGTGTGAAGGACATCAGTGGGAGTGTGCAGGACTTGATGGAAAGTGTGCACGACACCACAGAAAGGATGCGGGAGATCAGTGGGAGTGTGCATAACGTGATAGAAAGTGTGCAGGAATTTAGTGGTAGTGTGCAGGACACCACAGAAAGTGTGCAGGACATCAGTGGGAGTGTGCAGAACGTGATAGAAAGTGTGCAGGACACCACAGAAAGTGTGCAGGATATCAGTGGGAGTGTGCAGGACGTGATAGAAAGTGTGCAGGACTTCAGTGGGAGTGTGCAGGACATAGTAGAAAGTGTGCAGGACATCAGTGGGAGTGTGCAGGACGTTATATAAAGTGAGCAGGACTTCAGTGGGAGTGTGCAGGACGTGATAGAAAGTGGGTAGGACACCACACAAAGTGTGCAGGATATCAGTGGGAGTGTGGGAGGAACGTCATAGAAAGTGTGCAGGACTTCAGTGGGAGTGTGCAGGACGTGATATAAAGTGTGCAGGACCTCAGTGGGAGTGTGCAGGACGTGATAGAAAGTGTGCAGGACGTGACAGGAAGTGTGCAGGACTTCAGTGGGAGTGTGCAGGACGTGATACAAAGTGTGCAGGAGTTCAGCTCTGGAGTGCGCAGGACACCACAGAAAGTGTGAAGGACATCAGTGGGAGTGTGCAGGACGATTATTAGAAAGTGTGCAGGACACCAACTGCAAAGTGTGCAGTGATATCAGTGGGAGTGTGCAGGACGAGATAGAAAGTGTGCAGGACTTCAGTGGGAGTGTGCAGGACATAGTAGAAAGTGTGCAGGACATCAGTGGGAGTGTGCAGGACGTGATATAAAGTGTGCAGGACTTCAGTGGGAGTGTGCAGGACGTGATAGAAAGTGTGCAGGACGTGACAGGAAGTGTGCAGGACTTCAGTGGGAGTGTGCAGGACTTCAGTGGGAGTGTGCAGGACGTGATACAAAGTGTGCAGGAGTTCAGTCGGAGTGTGCAGGACACCACAGAAAGTGTGAAGGACATCAGTGGGAGTGTGCAGGACTTGATGGAAAGTGTGCACGACACCACAGAAAGTGTGCGGGAGATCTGTGCGGGAGTGTGCATAACGTGATAGAAAGTGTGCAGGAATTTAGTGGGAGTGTGCAGGACACCACAGAAAGTGTGCAGGACATCAGTGGGAGTGTGCAGGACGTGATAGAAAGTGGGTGCAGGACACCACAGAAAGTGTGCAGGATATCAGTGGGAGTGTGCAGGACGTGATAGGAAAGTGTGCAGGACTTCAGTGGGAGTGTGCAGGACATAGTAGAAAGTGTGCAGGACATCAGTGGGAGTGTGCAGGACGTCATATAAAGTAAGCAGGACTCAGTGGGAGTGTGCAGGACGGGATAGTGTGCAGGACACCACAGAAAGTGTGCAGGATATCAGTGGGAGTGTGCAGGGACGTGATAGAAAGTGTGCAGGACTTCAGTGGGAGTGTGCAGGAGGTCATAGAAAGTGTGCAGGACATCAGTGGGAGGGTGCAGGACGTGATATAAAGTGTGCAGGACACCACAGAAAGTGTGCAGGATATCAGTGGGAGTGTGCAGGACGATAGAGAGTGTGTGCAGGACTTCAGGGAAAGTGTGTAGGACATAGTAGAAAGTAGCAGGACATCAGGTGGGAGTGTGCAGGACGTGATATAAAGTGTGCAGGACCTCAGTGGGCGTGTGCAGGACGTGATAGAAAGTGTGCAGACGACAGGTAGTGCAGGACTTCAGTGGAGTGTGCAGGACGTGATACAAAGTGTGCAGGAGTTCAGTCGGAGTGCGCAGGACACCACAGAAAGTGTGAAGGACATCAGTGGGAGTGTGCAGGACATGATGGAAAGTGTGCACGACACCACAGAAAGTGTGCGGGAGATCAGTGGGAGTGTGCAGTACGTGATAGAAAGTGTGCAGGACTTCAGTGGGAGTGTGCAGGACATAGTAGAAAGTGTGCAGGACATCAGTGGGAGTGTGCAGGACGTGATAGAAAGTGTGCAGGACACCACAGAAAGTGTGCAGGATATCAGTGGGAGTGTGCAGGACGTGATAGAAAGTAAGCAGGACTTCAGTGGGAGTGTGCAGGACATAGTAGAAAGTGTGCAGGACATCAGTGGAAGTGTGCAGGACGCATATGTAGTGTGCAGGACTTCAGTGGGGAGTGTGGTGGACTTCAGCGGGGAGGTGTGCAGGACGTGATACAAAGTGTGCAGGAGTTCAGCGCCGGAGTGTGCAGGACGCCACAGAAAGTGTGAAGGACATCTGCGGGAGTGTGCAGGACGCGATGGAAAGTGTGCACGACACCAGTAGAGGTGCAGAAAGTGTAGTGGGACTTCAGTGGGAGTGTGCAGGACGTGATAGAAAGTGTGCAGGAATTCAGTGGGAGTGTGCAGGATACCACAGAAAGTGTGCAGGACATCAGTGGGAGTGTGCAGGACGTGATAAAAAGTGTGCAGGACACCACAGAAAGTGTGCAGGAGATCAGTGGGAGTGTGCAGGACGTGATAGAAAGTGTGCAGGACTTCAGTGGGAGTGTGCAGGACATAGTAGAAAGTGTGCAGGACATCAGTGGGAGTGTGCAGGACGTGATATAAAGTAAGCAGGACTTCAGTGGGAGTGTGCAGGACGTGATAGAAAGTGTGCAGGACACCACAGAAAGTGTGCAGGATATCAGTGGGAGTGTGCAGGACGTGATAGAAAGTGTGCAGGACTTCGGTGGGAGTGTGCAGGACATAGCAGAAAGTGTGCAGGACATCAGTGGGAGTGTGCAGGACGTGATAGAAAAAGTGCAGGACACCACAGAAAGTGTGCAGGATATCAGTGGGAGTGTGCAGTACGCATAGAAAGTGTGCAGGACTTCAAAGTGGAGTGTGCAGGACATAGCAGAAAGTGTGCAGGACATCAGTGGGAGTGTGCAGGACGATATAAAGTGTGCAGGACCTGTGGGAGCGTGCAGGACGTGATAGAAAGTGTGCAGGGACGTGGCCAGGAAGTGTGCAGGACTTCAGTGGGAGTGCAGGACTTCAGTGGGAGTGTGCAGGGACGTGATACAAAGTGTGCAGGAGTTCAGGCCGGAGTGCGCAGGACACCACAGAAAGTGTGAAGGACATCAGTGGGAGTGTGCAGGACGTGATGGAAAGTGTGCACGACACCACAGAAAGTGTGCGGGAGATCAGTGGGAGTGTGCATAACGTGATAGAAAGTGTGCAGAACTTCAGTGGGAGTGTGCAGGACGTGGTAGAAAGTGTGCAGGATGTGACAGGAAGTGTGCTAGACTGCAGTGGGAGTGTGCAGGACGTGATAGGAAGTGTGCAGGAAACCAGTGGGAGTGTGCAGATGGTCAGAAACAGAAACCTGGCAACAACCTGCAC
>JAPDOI010001537.1:0-167508 GCA_029168955.1 Aplectana chamaeleonis
GTTCTACTGCTCACGTAAGAGTTCAACTTCTAGAACGAGAACGGGCGTCAAATGCTTGCATATTTTATTTTGTCTATTTCTGCACCTCGCTTTAGGACGCCACGACTTTGACAACAATGAATGGACGTCTTCTCCGCTAAGAATGGCGTTATCCAGGAGCACCTCATGGAGTACGACTTGACGTATTCCTTCTTTTTAGTTTTTTCTTCTTTCTGTGTTGTTTTGCTGATTGGGATAGTTGACGCTAAAGCGCGCTGGTGACCGGGGCTTAGTGTAATTCGACTTATATTAGCGGATACTTGCTCTTGTAGTGTCAGGCACGTTGGCCCATATCCTCCTCTCGCTTCTAACTGGGGCCGGGTCTTGAACGCGTGGGGTTGGGGTCCGGCACTTTTGATTGTACCCTCTGCGCGTTAAAGGCATCGTACGCGCTGAAAAACGCTCACCGTTTTTCGGTACAAATGATTCTCTGGAGCCTACCTATGAACGCAGGGAGAGTTTGGTCCTGTCGAAAACGCCTTCTTATTGTGAAGATAATTGAAAGTTGAATGTCTCAAATTCCCAAATCCAAAAGAGGCCGGCCCTCCGTAAGTCATCTGGCTTTGGTACGCTGTCAGCCATCATATAAGTAAAGAATTATCAGCAATTGATACAGTACAGCTGAGGAGAAATTGATGGAATATATTGTACGATTACGTGAAGAATGACTTTTCTGCACACATCGATTAATCTTTTCCTTCTCAACAAATCAATTGAAAGAAAGATAGACTTCATTTGATCGTGAGATCGCCGGTCAAAACAGCTATCTCTAACGATCGACTCTTCCTTTCTCAAAAGTCGATTGAGATATTTTGGGTCTGAAAAGGGGGTTTTCAGTCGATTTTTCGCGGTTTTTCTCTACGTAGCTGTTATATAGGGAACTATAGTTCTCATTATATATGGAAAACTCGAAAGCAAAATCCATCGTGAACGATGCCTTTAACCAATCTCGTGCCCACGTTCTAGCCAGGGCCAAGTGGGATTGCGAAATTTCGCAACGAAGGGAGTGGGGGGGGGCGCAAAAGTTCATTAGCCCTGAAATGAAGGTTAGGGGATCTCAAAATTTTCGGGCCATGAATGAAAAGGAATTCGGTGAATATATCCCAAAAATTCTCAATATTTTCTCCGTCACCAAAGGGAAGGATCGTAGCTTTACTTAGGGTTTAGACGCTTGAGCTCGACTTCTGAATAAATTTCTGACGTTCTTACAGTTTTGGTAATCAAATATACTTTGCCCAGAAATTGCGCCTTGGGGAGGGGGTCGCAAACACTGGATTTTGGAAAAAAAGTGGAGGTCGCTCCGCTTTCGAAAAATTACGCAACGCCCCGGGCTTGACCATGCGTTTAGCCCAGCTAACAAAGGGCAGGATCACTGCATGCCATGGCCCGATTCTTCTACCTTGTAGGAGGCTGGAATCCAAACGAGACCCATTGCTCTGCTACGATATCGTTTGCCCTCGCAGGTGATCACCAAAGGTGATGACGCCTTTACCATACACCCAGCCACACACGTTTACATGAATCCGGCCCCTGATATTCTCATTTATACTCAGAAGTTTAGTAGCGGATCACCGAATTATGACGGCAGCGCTCATGGCAGGGCTGTGAGGCGCATAACGATTTCGTGAACATATCAAAGGTAGTGAATTTTGGTCAATAATGGAAGGCGACCAAAATTGTTCGAAAGTTTCTACGATTCCTCGCACACTTTTCATTTTCATGCCGATGCAGTGGGTGAGCAGGGTCGCGCCTCGGCGCAACGGAAGTCGTAAAATTTCGGGGAAAAAAAAAAAAGGGGGGCACCTCGTGTTTGGAGAAAAAAAGGAACTTTCTACGGACCCTTTGGTGAAGGAGCTAACATGGGGGTATACCCTGCTCCCAAATGAGATGGCAAGCTCTTTAGAGTCCAAAGGACAGCTCACTCATCCTCTGCGTCTCTGACATCATCAGCTGACCTGAAGCATCTGGATCGATCTTAAAGTTGTCTGTTCTATAGAGACTGCAACCAAACTTTTTAAAGGGAAACAGTGGCTTCATACCAAGTTAAAACAGCTCGGCAATATAGAGTTCTCGATGAAATCTGACGGGTTGGGCAACTCTGTGCGCTCCGGACCTGTTATCCATATCCTGAAAAACTTAGCACCCACGTGAAAGAACAAAATATGTATCGAGAGTGAATAACACGAGCATTTCCAGAGAAAAAGAACGCCAAAGAGCAAATGGAGTATGTAAGAAAATGGAAGTGAGAGGGTTAAAAACGATGCTGGAAATACGAAAATGTCAGAGACGCGCACTGGGCGGCGCGCGCTTATTTAGACTCTAGGCTTGCCATCTCGTTTGGGACAGGGTATGCAGCAATAACCGCCCGGGGTTGTGCGGTAAGCCGAATATAGATTTGATGTCTGTTCGTCGAGGGGGTCGTAAATACCGTATTTCCTGTAATGGTGAACTCCCGGGTGTGCTATTTTTCAACACCCACCAAAAATAGGGTTCAAATAGAGGGGGCTCTAATTTTCAGCCGAGGATTTGAAGAGTCTGCAAGCCTTATCTGGGCCAAATTCGGTCCGCAATCGCGTCTTGACACGCTTTGCGGCCGCACGCTCGCGAGTCGGAAGAGCTTTCAGCGCCGCAGTCGCCGATCTGCTGACTCTAGGTGGGTTTTGGAAACTGGAAACTGAGAAAAATAGGAGAAAATCGTATAAAACCTGCTACCGAGTCGGCTTTGGCGCTGGAAGCCCGACTGGACTTCCGAGCGCGTGCGGCTGCAAAGCATGTCGAGCCGCAATGGCGGACCGTAATTTGAAAGCCCAGAAAAGCACGGTATATGAGCAAACAATATTTATTAGGTAAAAACCAATGTATTATAGAACAATAATGAGTTACTCGGGTAAACTACAAGATATCATCATCAATGAAATCATTATTTAGTCCTTCACTCAATATCTAATATCTTCGAAAACGTCGACGAGATTTTGAGCCCCGACATGCTCTGAGCAGCGCGTAGCCAGTGTACCTCCGACCTTTTCAGCTTATGGAGTGGGGCTCACTAATAGAGTGGGGTGTTCAATAAAAGAAAATACGGTGTTTCCAAATTTTTCCTAAATTTCAGGGAGGGGTGGGGGTCGTAGCTCGGCCGAAAATTGGCGCAACGGCCTGCTCAGCCCCCTGGGTCCGATGTTCTTTCATACTGTTGATCTCGGGACCGAATTCCGGTCCGTATTGCGGACCACGGCTGTCGCATCACGCGAAACGTGATATTCGTGTTCGGACCACTTGTTCCCGGCACGATTTACATTTCTCCCCAGCACGATGATCACGTGTCGCATGACGCATCAACCGTAGTTGAATTTGGCCCCGGGAGAAGCACAATATGATTGCTGTTGCGACTCCCCCTCTCTCAGATTCCAGGGGGGACTTGGTCGTCTACTACACGAGCTACTCCCTCGACCAACATCGCCCCAAGTCCCCTGAAATCGATCGTTTAAGTCCCCTCATTATGGGAACCAAAGTGAGGAGAGATGAAACAGTTAAAGGAGGGAATTCAGGAACCAGCTAAAATTTCCACAGCGCAGCAGATATGGAATCATTGTGGAACAACGCACGCGGATCCCGCTGTTGAATCGCGGGATCAACATAGACTAAATAATCGTCTGAAGGCGTTTCTAAACAGCCAAAAGCCTCCGTACCACCCAACCCTGCATTATTAGGCCTGGCCTTGCGGTACTAGGTCAGGGTTTCAAGATTAGATGCCCTAGTCGCGCTTTTCCAAGTTTTGTATTCACTTACGACAGTTACGACACTTACACACTTATATCAACAAGTCATTTATCAACAAATACAACAGCCATAGAACAGTCATTTTATCCATTCTCCGCTCAACAATAACAATTCACTCCAGAACCCCGATCAACAATGAAAATTCGCTACAAGAAGTTATAGAACACTAACATGACAGTGATATAGAGGGGAACACGTAGACTCTGTTTTCATTCCAAGTGAACTCTGCATGCTTTCCCGGTTATCACAACGCGAAGCGATTGGCTTCTTTCGTCGAAACCTCCTTATCACTAGTTATATTTCTCACCGAGGCCCACCCGCTCCGCTGCTGGTGATAAGTCGAAATCAACAGGTCAATAGGGATGTACCAGAGCTGTACATACTACATATAGTGGACCCAAGTATGACGGAGGGAGACCAGGTTTGGTTATAGAGATAAACAATAGGAAATATGATCGGTGACATCTAAACTAGAATCAGTGTAGAAGACTTCTTGAGATCAGGAGAGGGAGATCTACACTAACAACAACAAAGAAAAAATGAGATTTAGATTAAACAATAACAAGGAGAGACAAAAAAGAGGTCGTGAAGTTGTCACACAGCCAGGCCTAGAGGTACCGATGGGGCCCTTTGTGATATTTTGTTCCATGCACGTATCCCATCTGAGGAAGCCTAGTCTCGCGAAGCTAACCACGGGACATCGGAAAAGCTCGGTGAACGTTGTAGTGACCCTTAAAAATCTTCTCGTTTCGCACAATACGTAACAAGAGTGCGGGATGCGCGTGCAAAGCAGAAGTTAATGGCAGCTCATCCGGGCACCTCTTCAGGGACGGCTGTGTGTAGAAAAAGCATTCCAATCAGAATCGGCTGCGGCGTCAGTGGGCTTCATTCCCAAGCCTAGTGTAGCGTTGTCACCGGCCAGGTTGGTGTCGGCAGGCGACATCCACTTTTTGCGTTTTGAAACGTTTGTTTTCAAGTTGCTTGAAAAACCATTTAGGCGCACCTTACCTCGTTCTGGCCTACAAGCTGTCCACGCCGTTGACGCTTGGTATTGCCTGACCTCAGCTCTGAAAAAAGTTCAGATGATTGTGTTACAAAGGGTGGTCGCAATGTCATTTGTACCTACAGGGGCTCTTCCGGATGCACTGACGCATATTGGTTGTGCATTACGCGCGATTCGTGCGGAAGAGACAACCCAGCGCTTACAATCATTGATGATTGTTTGTCGCTCAAACGTGGCATACGCCCGCCAATATCCGAGAGCAACGTGATGGATAAGGCCACATCTTGGCAACTTCCTCGACCAGTAGCCTAATCATGGAGAGGGATACGCTGCAATCTCAAGCAGGAGGGGGCATGTTGGAGCTCAGGGTGGTACAGTCCCTAGACCATCAAAGAGTGCTGCCTATAATATGTATACCTAAGTACCAGGTTGTCCAATAATTCTTGTCCGAAAATTTCACCATTTTTTTAATTTTTTTCAACTTCTTATTGAGAAAAACAAGTCTAATCAGCAATATAATCACCACAGTTATCCACAACATTGTGCCCATCGATCGGGCAGGTCGCCGATGCCCTTCGCCCAGACCCCGGGGGCTGCGACTCGAAGAAGTCCGCGATGTCGGATTTGAGGTTGTCGTAGTTGGTGAATTTTCTTCCCGGCCAAATGGTGCTTCAGCCGGGCGGAACAATTGGTAGTCGGAGGGGCGAGGTCCGGGGAATACGGCGGATGGGCAACCGTCTCCCAGCCGAGCGTCGCCAACTTTCTGCTGGGTCTCCTTCGCTGCACGCATTGAGGGGCGCGCGTTGTCGTGCAGCAGGTGGACCGAGGCCCGTCAGGGGACGCTTTTTCTCGGATGGCGGCGGCTGGGCTTTCTGGGAGCTGATCGGTGTAGATGGAGGCGGTGACCGTCCTGCCTTTGCGGGAGCAGCGCTCCGAAGTACAGCATGCCCTTGGTGTCCCACCAGCAGCAGAGCATGATCTTCAGCGGGTGCAGGTGGGCTTTCGGCGTCGTCGGCGGCTCTTCTCCGCGCGGGATCCAGACGGCACGGCGGTGACGTTGTCGTAGAGGACCCAGCTCTCATCCCCAACGACCAGGTCCTCGAGAAACTCCTTGCGATGCCAACGAAGGAGGAGGGACTGGCAGACGGCCACGCGGCTCTGCTTGTTGGTGTCCGTCAGACGGTGGGGGATCCAACGGGCCAGAACTTTGTGGTAGCCGAGTAAGTTGAGTCGATTGTGGATGGTGGACTTGCTGCAGCCGAGCGTCGTCGCCAGTTCATGGGTGGTGGCTTCCGGCTTCTCCTTGATACAGCGAGGGACTTCGTCATCATCCACCGTAGAAGGCCTCCCGCTGTGCTCCCTGTCCTCGAGGCTCGTGTCGCCGCTCTCGAAACGATTGAACCAGCGGCTGACTGTGCGTTGGGACACTGCATCCTCCTTGCACGCTCTGCAGATGTTGGCGACCGCGGTGCCCGTGTCGTTGCCCAGCAGCCACTCGTAGTACACGAACGTACGAATTCGACCTTGGTCCATTTTAGCTTGTACTGGTAGCTAGACGTGGCGACTGCGCCTTACATACTCCTAGCGTAGAAGTTTGGAGAACCTTCTAGAAGGTTCTTACACTTGCCTGATATTATAACACTTCTAAGGAAAATTATAGAATTTTGAAGAATTTCGGACAGGAATTATTGGACGGCCTGGTAAATTAGGAGGACGACCACTATAATAAAAAGAATAGATTTACTTCCATAAAGTATTAAATCGCATCTATCCGCATCTAGAGAAAAAATAGTTGTGGAAGCTGCAGGATCAGCAGAAAAAGATAACGAGAAGTTTTACGAGAAGTGAACCTTTGGGACTTGTGGAAAAATCGCAGCGAAAAATCGTTGATCAGTAGGTTTCTCTTCGAATAGCACAAAAGCGTAGCAGAACAGAACATCTTCGGGGCTATCGCAGTGGGGGTCACATTGGTGTCGCGCTTGGCCACGACCGTTTTTTTCCGCGCCGCTATGACTCCTGATTCTGGTAAGGAAGCAAAACTTTGGGTTGATGTTCAAATCACGCTACATCGCAGAACGCTGGGCGCAGACAAAATAAATTTTTCTGCTTTTCGCACCTTCCAAAACACGCAGTCAGCGATCTTTCAAAAATGTGTGAATGGACCTCATAATCGTGTTCAGGATAAAAATAACCCCTTCAACAAAGTTTGGGTCCATTTTTCAATTATTGAGCAGACTTTGCCTGCTAAATGGTATGGTACATACGCAGCATACAAAAAAAGTCAGATTTTCGGCAAACGGACCCGACATTCGTTTTGAACACCCTAATTGACCCCCCTAAAAGCTTTCAACCGAATCCAAAACTTTACCCCAAGCACGCCAGAAGTGCATGATGAAAAACCTTGCCTTTCGGCGAGGCTCAAAAACCGCTTATAAATTCTTGGAACCAGTAGATCGGGACGGAATGCTGCGCATTTTCAATATGGATAGCGAAGAAATACTAACAAGGAAATTCGTTCTCGCAGATGCCACCTACGCTTTGTATTCTTCCCTTGTAAGAGCTAGACAAAAGGTTGAGACAAAACAGCAAAGTGGGCAGAAAATGAAAAAAAAACAACAAAAGATGAAAAAAAAACGAGAAAAAAATGAAGAAATACAGCTAAAAATGCAGCTGCGCGTCGACGGAAATTTCAAATTCCCTTTTCCCGCGCGTACCCTGCCTGGCACGTAAACACTATGCCCTAAGTCCCCCTGGACGACAATCGATAAGTGAAGTTACTCCACAATATTCTCATTCCGACACAGTGTTCCACATGTGCCAGAGTTGGAACACTGGGCGGAACAAGCACCGCCCTATGCTCTAAGTCCCCCTGGAATCTGAGAGCCCCCCACCAGTCCGTTTCGGAGGTATGCGATCAGTTTTCCCAACGCGTATTTTCAGTTGCTCACTATTTATGGGCAGTCGGATTTGCTCCGATTCTGTGCGGAGCGTGCTATATACCGACTGTCTTGCTCTCAAACGACTCCTGTTCCCAAGAGCCGCTTGTCCGCTTGCGCTGTGAAACCAACCTGTAGGCAATAAGCTTTATTGCCAACGGCTCAGCTAGCCGACACAACAAAATAACTAACATCCTTACTAAGCAACTGGCTTATATAGGGGAGCGGATAAGAAGCCAGCATTATCACCTATACTAACAGGAGTTGGCGGGGTAAACAGGTTGAAGGTTGCTCTCTACATCAACAGGGCGGCTTTGTTTTTTTCTACTCTGGTGAGTCTGTTTCCCCGAAACGCGCAGTTACGGTCCCATCGGGCGTCGTTGCAGCCTGAAAAAATGGGCTTGGCCAAGTGCTATACCACAGCCCTCGCTGCGATAGCACCATTTTTCGATCTCTAGCCCAGCATGGGCGGTTTTGCTTCTCCTTAGTGAGGGTAGTTTATGGAACCGCTAAGCTACGGGCCGATGACACTGGCAGGTCCCCGAAAACTTGTGTTATTTCTACATTTGCAATTTTCTCAAGTGATTGGGTCGCCTGCTGTTGACAAGCAGGTCGGAATAACTGCCGGTCGTGTCACCCTGTGATGAGCTGCTCGTTAACAAAAAAGTAGTATGAGCACTCGCTGTTTCGTCTCCAACCCTCGGGACGAGTTTTCATGGGCGTAGCCGGTGGAACTCCTACAAATTAGGGTGATCCACCTAGGACCCAACGCGCATTCGGAAGTATTTCAATGACGATTGCGTTCAAATCAACTCTAATCTCGGAGGATGTGGAGCTGGAGGTGATGGAAGGAGCTTTCTGGAGCGGGCTAAATAACTGCCTGCTCGCGGCGATCCCTCATCCAGTGATTGACGATAGTCAACATTCATTGAAATTCACAGCCGGAAATAAATTGAAGTTTAGGTAATAAAAACTGTTGAACAATGCCAAGAAGAACTACAGTCAATGATAACTATATGAGGATAGAAATAGAGCTCGCGCTATAATTTTAGTCTGATGAATGACCTGGGCTGCGACGGTGGACCACCCGGCGCAAATCGAAACCCTATTCTCCAGTGAGGCTCCCAACCCCGCACGGCCAGCAGCCTGGTCCATGCGTTGGACTAAATCGAAAAGGGAAACCATATGTGAGCAGGCAAGCGGCCTTCTGGAGCACAGCGTCTTCTCAATTCTCTCATGGATTAAAATCACAAGTTCTCGAATTTCTGACATTAATGGCGAAGGTCAACAGTGGACGTTTTGGGTTCGATTGTAGCTCCCCAACAACAACAAGTTTCGAATTTTACCATCGTGAAGAACAGACTGAGAACGTTTGTGCATACTACGGTTTTTCGTTTACCCTAAAGTTTAACGTTCTTTCCAAGGTTGAAGTAAAATTTCGAAGAAGTAGATGTTATTATGCCATAGAAAGCAGCTCCTTTGCGTGCCTAGACTAGCGTGTATCCTCTTTAGGATGCCTTCCAGGATCGGAATCTGGGAAAAGTTTCAAGTATGGCAACTTTGTGCTAGCTAACGCCATTGCCTTCGAACAACTCGGGAAATGTTCCAAACGCGCGTTAAAGGCATCGTACGCGCTGAAAACCACTCACCGTTTTTTCTGTTCAAATGATTCTCTGGACCCACCTAAGAATTTATTGAGAGTTTGTTCGGTTAAAAACGCTCTATTGTGAAGATAAATGAGGTTGAGTGTCTCAAATTCCGTCAAAAGAGGCCGGCCCTCCGTCAGTCATCTGACACAATTTGCTGTCAGCCATCATATAAGTAAATTTTCAACATTTGATACAGTGCAACTGAGGGAAAGTTGATTGAATATACCAAACAATTACGTGAAGAACGACTTTAATACACACATCGATTAACCTTTCCTTCTCAACAACTTACTTGAAAGAAAGATAAACTTCATTTGATCGTGAGATCGTTGGTCAACGCAGCGATCTCTAACGATCGACTGTTCCTTTGTCAAAAGTCGATTGAGACATTTTGGGTGTAAAAAAGGGGTTTTCAGTAGGTTTTTGGCGATTTTTTCAACGTAGTTGTTATATAGGGAACTATAGCTCTCATTATACATGGAAAACTCGAAAACGAAATCCATCGTGAACGATGCCTTTAAGTTCCCAATGGATTATCCTGATTCGAACTAGTCCCATGGGTGCATACATGAAAACTCGTCCTAAGGAATAGAAACGGAGCAGCGAGTAATACGAACGGAGCTCCAGGGGAAAATCTGAGTGTCAAGTTTAAATTAGCTGCATGTTTTCACCAAGGTTCCTTTTTTTCATTCCAGTGCTGTGATGGCTCTGCCGAGGGTCTCAGAGACGTACATTCTTGGTAACCACGCCAACCGTGCCACTGTCATGCTCAAGGACATCATTCTGGCCAGTCACATGCGCAGTAGCTGTGCATTATGTCCCAGAATCGATTAACCAGTTGTACAGCACTCTTTTCAGCTTTATTTCTGTATTTCAATGGATTACTGTTGTATAAAAGTAATGTTAATGAACAAGATACTGTTGTATGCTTCTTACTCCTGCAAAGGGGGTTGTAGCCAAGAAGACGAGGACCCCGTTTTTCTGAAGGGGAATAAAGGGCCTCAACTTGTTAAGGGCAAGGTTATAACGTCAGATTGTGTTACGGATGCCGGGCGTTTGCATTCTGAGCAGAGGGTTCTTCCTGAAATAGAGAGCCAAAATCAACAAATATTTGTTCACAGAAATGGAAGGAGTCAAAGACTGACGCTTGCCGCCGCAGCAAATGTCACTCTTTGAGCTATATACAACAAACTCAGCGTTCAGGAGTGTTTCTAAATAAGTTGAAAGTGAACTGCTGTCCTCGTGCACATGAGCACGTCCGGCAATATGACCGATTCGACTAAAGGCTCCCAAATAATACTGATAACCATACAGTGAAGTGCGGCAGACATCGCTATGGAGGCGACACTTATTAAGACCATTGTCGCTAGCTAGCAATATGCCCAGCTTGGTAATGAATCCTAGCACGACACAGGCGCTCGCCGCCATTTCTTTTATAGATTAGATACCTGTGTCGTGCGTGGATCCAATTCCGAGCTGGGCATCTTGATGGCTATCTCATGTGTAACGCGCCAGCTATTCACTTCCAGCGGATTTCTTGTTCCCCTCATTTCTGTGAAAAATAATGAATGCCTCCACTTCGTTTATCGAGAAAATAAAAGCTTTCCCGCTTTCTTCAGAGAGAACTCAAGCCCTCCGTGTGATGGAAGTCAAGAAAGTCTTCTGTGGAAGGTTAATACTGCCCTCGCTGAATACGGTCGCATGCAGAAGTGTTCGCCGAATTTGTGTTGTTTGCGTCTGTGCGTGCTCATGCATGCTGCGCGAATCAGCGTTAGAGTTAGGGGAGAAGGAGAGGAGAGCCTACACCCGAAAGCTCATCCACGCGGTGGAAAAGAGTAAATTTCGTTCAACATTAAAGGCAGCATTCTGGATGAGAAAGTTGCTTTCTTTGCAGGAACGCAAGCTTAGGGTCCCTCTTAGAACAGTAAGGAAGGAAGAACTACGAAAAACAGGAAGTGGGAAAAAATCTCGTGTGCCAATCGGCCAATTGGGTCACCCCGCCCACGCCATATAGCAGTTGTCCATCGTTCGTTTCACCAAAAGAACAGTTGCCGAATTTTTGAATGTTCTTCATCCCGGAAAATTCGAAAATTCAAGTATGGGCATTTAACCATCTTATTTTTAAGAGATTTTGGTACATGAACAAAGTCGCCTAAGATTTTCGAAGCTCAAAACCATTCGCGACGTTTGGTCTTACGTTTTGTCCGCAGTGCGTAAAACAGCAACAGGCGTAAATAAACATTGAATAGGTGTTCTGAACAGTTGTTAATTCCGATATTCGAGAGTTTTGTGGTGACTTTTCCCTGTTATCCTCTGCTTCGTGAACTTGTCTTCTCAAGAACATGGAGAACTATAATAAGTATTTTTATTTGGTGAAGACTGCCTTTGAGTGACTGCCACGGCTAAGAGCCCAAAGGGCGACTTGTATAGATAAGAAGACAAATGCAGATTCAATTAGCAGCACAGATTAACAGCTATGACGAGCCATTTGACTCATCGATATTCCTTGGGACCCTGTCCATTTTGCACTGAGTTCGGCACTGCCTTATGTATGTGAGGCCTTATGTAAGGTAACACCGGCATGGATCGTGAAGAGACTTTGTGTTCACTGTTGGAGGTTGGCGCGAGTTCGGTGCACCTATGTTATAGCATATGGCACCGAGTTTACGCCAACCTTCAACAGTGAACGCGAAGTCTCTTCACGGTCCATGCCGACGTTATGTGTCTTGTTAGATATCGCAGTGTGAAATGTATTATCACGCGCCGAACAGGCTGTGGAATCGATTTGCTGACTGTGGCTCTGAATTTTCCAGTCACCATTCCACTACCTTATGTGTGATCGTTCTCGCCACCTGTAACGGCCACAATGGGGCAGTGCGATGTCGGGCCGTTCTCGCTCCTTGTGGGATGACTTGGTTCGCTGCCCGTGGACCCCGTTAGTTTTGTTAACAAAGTGAACCGCTTCTCACGTAATATAGCCGCGACACGTTTCGCTCAGTAAACACTATTCCGTCATGCTTGATCGCTCAGCGCCTTATCGGCTGATAGAACAAATCAGCTCAACTTTCCACCAAAGTTCATTCGAACTTTTCACTCGGCTGAAGGGGGTTTACTACGGGCCCTGTTGTTTCCTCCGATATATCAGCTCACTATACGCATCAATGGTCAAATAAACTTTCCAAAGAAAGCGTAAACGATGGAAAGGTTGTTGTGATAGCGATGCCAACAGACTTGTACAGTCTGTACCAGAACGCTCATGCCTTTGCGAGGTCGATAAAAAGCCAAAATGTTCGGGTTATAGCAGCCCTTAACCTCCACGTCTTACATAATTCTGGCGTCCTCGAACTTTTTGCTAAAACACGGATATTTTGGCATGGTTGTGACGCTTTGCTGACTTCAAATAATTTTTCATGAACTCTGTCTCTCTGGATAGCACAGCTATTTCCAAGCTGCCTTCCATGGGTTTGTGGTGGTACAACTCAGATAAAAACAGCCAACTTCCCGCCGGCCAAGTCGGCCTAGTCGAATTCGCGCGGGCCCCAATTTTGTGGGCGTAGCACAGCTCCCCACTTCCCGCGGAGAGAGAGGCTTTCCCGTCTTTCCGCGGAGTGTCGGCGGGCAGTCGGCTATTCCTAGGGGTCATCGAACACTCACTCATCGATTACCACATTGGAATCATCATTTCACCACATACTAGAGTGGAGCCAATGAACAACTAAGATATTCGTGGGGAAGTTCCCGAGAACGACAGCAGAACTCCCTCGAAAGAAATGGGGAACTTCCCCGAATTGGGGAGGCGAAGGGACCTGTCGACAGCAGAGTAATAGGGGAAGTTCCCACCCACAGTGGGAGTTCTCTTGTTCTCCCGACTGCAGGTCTTCCCGCGACCTTTCCGACTGCAGATCTTCCCATTGTTCAATGATTGATCAAAATCAGCTTGCTAGTATTCGCTGTTTTCGTCCAGTCTCCTGTTCCTGAAAAACTGCGATCGGTCCAAAAATATTCACCTCTGACTAAAGGTTATAGAAAAGCTTATTAGCTCCTCTGAAATCCAGACAGAGATGCCTTACGTAGTCCTTGAATGGCAGATCTACCCCCTCAACTTGCGAAATGCGAGACCACCTCGCGACTAGCCCGTCTGCATCATCGTATACGATGCGGCTTTGTTTTCGCGTTCATCATGTTCGGGGGGAGGCCATGGGAACAACCGTGAAGCGAACTTCCCTTGTTCTCCCCCCGAAATGACTGTTTCGAACGCCTTATCGTTGCATATAATTTGAGGGGAGAGGGGGCTCCCCTCCCCTCGACCGAGTGATAACGACCAAATCAGGTCTATTGTCTTCGGGAACTTCCCCACAAATATCTGAGAATTGCTGAGCAGAGAACGCAGTGTTGAGACTCTTTCCAAAACCCGCGCTGTGTGCGTCGCTGGCGTTGGGCAGGTGAACCACTGTCCGTTAATGGCATCTGCGAATGGGAAGGCTGCAAGAAGCAGTGAGTGTAGGAAGCTCACTCGTAGAAGCTCTCTCCTTATTGTCAAGAGCAGTTCAAGATGAAATCCCCAGGAGCGAATTTTTCAAGTCTTGTTTTAACAGACCTTTACTTTAAAGGAAGTGTTCACGATAATCTTCAATTTTGAAATTATTCGCTATATTGATTAAGTGGCCCCCGGGTAGAACTAAAATGACGTAGAAATTGGGAAAAATGCACCAGAAGTACACGAAATCGTTAAGTATCACCTCGTCTCTTAAGTATCACAAGAACTGTTTGTTGTGACAATGAAATCTTTTGTGGAACCGTCTTTTGCAATCCTCTACTCTATGTTGCTCGGTTCTTTTCTTCGGACCCTAACTAATACTGTTTTGCGTAAAATATTCTTCCATCTTCGAATGACCCCATTTTATTACCAGTGACAACCACCATGAACATGTTAATCCAAACGGACAACTAGTACATGTTATAGAACAATGCAACTAAAATACGACGTTTTAGTGCGTTTTTCGCCGTTTCTTCGCAATTTCGGTAACACTTGGAGGCCAACGCATTGTTTTATGTGAAAAACTCAGGGACGAAAATTATCGTGAACACTGCCTTTAAGGGTGATTTTTAAATGTGCCGCAAACTTCTTCAGGATTGTCTTATGTCAGTCATCAGATTAGCCTTAAGACGGTGGCAGAAGGGCCGCAGAGTGCGTGTCCACCGTGTAAAGGTAGTCAACGAAACAGCGCTGCCGACTGCCCGCGACCGATCTATTGGCCTTCCGCGGTAGGGGTCACGGGACGTCGGCTAGTGGTACCGCGGGAAGTGTGATGTCTCTATCTGAGAAGTTTGTAAGTCCAGGTGAACGATCTCATCTAACAAGGGAAGCGGTAAACGCATCTGGGAAAACGAATTGTATTGTCAGTATCTCTTGAGCATTCATAGTAAAACTGCTTAATATGTCGCCCCTAGCTGCTAGTTCAAAGAAGTTTAAACTCAAGACCATAGTTTTTTGTACCTTTGTATCAGGTTGTTCAATAAGTTTTGTCCTTCGATAAGAAAACCACAAATTTGTGGTTTAAAACGCACTTTATTATTCAGGATAATCTCCCTGAACATTAATACACTTGCTCCAACGATCCTCCAATCTGTGGATCCCATCTCTGAAGTGAGAATCCGGAAGGTCTGCGAAATACGCTTCAACAGCCGTTATGTCCTCTTCATTTGATGAAGAACGCTTGCCACGCATAAATGTTTTGAGTTCTGGAAACAAATGGAAGTCGCTGGGGGCCAAATCTGGTGGATACGGTGGATGCTTCACGAATTTTTCCCTTCAACTGGTCCAAAAGGTTGCAATAATATTCAGAATTGATAGTTTGCAAGTAATCCACTAACAAAATTCCCTTCGCATCCCAAAAACTGAGGCCATAACCTTCTTGGCCGATTTCCGGACACGAACTCGTTTCGAAGCCGAACAACCAGGTTCACACCACTCTTTAGCCTCTTGTTTTAATTCAGCATCACGCTGATAGACCCAAGTCTCATCCGTAGTAACGAATCGACTCACAAAATCCACTTTATCCTTTTTGAAACGCTCCAAATGTTGCTGAGAAAGTCGCATTCGGATGTGTTTTTGTTCCATTGTTAGCGAATGCGGCACCCATTGTGCACACAGCTTTCTAAAACCCAAAATTTCACTTAAAATATGGCTCACACTGCCTAATGAGATGTGTAGAGCCTCTACTAAATCCCTCCCAGTCAATCGACGATCTTCCAAAACCATATCCTGAATTTTGGCTATTATTTCTGGCGTTGATGCGCTTTCTGGACGTCCTTCACGTGGATCGTTTTCTAAACTTGTGCGACCACGTTTAATCCAGGATCGACCCGAAAAGACCACGTTTAAATTCAGCAACCCATCGTTTTACTGTTCTAATTGTAGGTGAACAATCATTATACATTTTTAACATTCGTTCGTGAATTTCTTTTGTTGCTACACCTTCCAAAAATAAGAATTTCATCACTGCACGATATTCAATTTTTTCCATTGCTGAGTCACGGCGACACTAAATGGCTTGTAAACAAAGAATGAATTGACAGATTGAAATGAATTTTCACATACGTTCATATGAAGGGTGTACCAACGAAACAAAAAATTTTTTGGGCTAGTAGCAACGCACTTTCTTATCGAACGACAACACTTATTGAACAACCTGGTAACCTTCTTAACACTTAAGAGACCGCGTGTCCACACTGCGCACCCACGGCTGTTTTGCCCCTCGGACCGCGTGTCCACACTGCGCACCCACGCCATAAAACTGTTAATAATTTTTATATTTCTCAGGCGTGAAGTCTTTCTTAATTACGGATAGGTTCCTTATGATGTAACCTATTTACACTCACAGTGGTCAAGCATTTTCAGTGTTCCTAGTAATTTTACAAGCATCTCCGGAAATGGCACTTTTCGATTTTTCGAGCTTCTTTGGCTGGAAAGAAATCGTCCCAAAGTTTGCTAAGAAGGGGTATCAATGATTCTTATCACGGAACTGATGTTCTACAGTTGATTGTCGAAATATTAGTGCCACCTATTTGAGATATGTAACTGTAGTAGGTCATCTTTCAAAATTTTGCCGCATTGACCTCGAGGTTATTCGAGTTGCTGCACAAGGTTCTGGTTTACTTTTCAATTTCCAATGAACTTTCCTTCGACAGCGGTATATTAGCCATCGGTCAACTTTATTTAAATTTTCGCTAAATTTCGAGTGGAGGGTAACTTGGGGGAAAGGGTGAAAACCTACAAATAGTTCAGTGCTTCAAATTTTACTGAAATTTAACTACGGGGTTTGTTTGGAGGCGCTGAGCAATGAAGTGGTGTATATTTCACAGTTTTCTAAAGCTTCGCTGGCGTCTATCGTTCGTTATCCGTTTGTAAACGTTTCACGTTTTGGTGCGACTTTGCTCACGTGGCCATTGGGGAGGAGGGGGTGCTGATCATGAATCTGATTCCCATTTTGAGATTTCTGATGAAGTTTCTGTTGGTCTCATCAGACGATTTGGTAGATCAAAGTATTTGAGTCCGCCGAAAGTTCTACATGAGGTTTATTAGGGCATCACGAAGGAGAAGTTTGTTCATTTTTCAAATTTTCAATACTCCGGGTCGGCCTAGCACGGCTCAATCCTAACCACTAGCTGTAACCTGAAGAAAATTCCAGAAGTCGACAAACAAACGCTTATTTCGTTACCAGCCTTGTGCATGTAAAGCTGGAATAACTTCCAAAATAAAAAAAAAACAGGTCCTCGAAAAAGCGGTGGATCATTGCTTCACCATGGCCTTACTCCAGATCTCTGTGGAGCGACATACTCTCAGGTGGAGTGGAAACAGAATACTGGCTGTCAAGTAAGAAAGCCTGCTCCGATCAAAATGGTTCCCAGCGGACCGCGTGTCCACCCTGCGCACCCACGGAAACGATTTGCCGTGGAGCGCACCGGTCCGCTGTGGAAATGCGCCGTGGAGCAGGCGGTCTCTTAAGTGTTAAACGCGCATTGTGCTGCACCGGTGGTGACCAATGGGCACGAGTGAAATGAAAGATTAGTGATTTACACATGGAAATTATACGGGGGTTATTGCTGCCGCCGTCGAGTTATTCCCTGGCCCAAAAATCTCTGGTATGGCCGCTGGTGTTACGGTACCTCGCCATGGGTGGTCTTCCACTCCGGCCGCAAATGCAATCATTTGAATGTCGTCAGTCGTCGCGACACAGTGATTTTTCCAAAATCCGGAAACGAATATCATAATCGTTTTTTTAACGCCCAAAATAGCTCTCAGGGCAAAGTTTGGGTGAAATCACATTTCTCGAACTGTGAATAGAGTGATAGCGTTTTCGACTTTCACGGATTGTTGGTTGAGCGTGCACTTCTACCACAGGCTACGGCGCGAGGTGTGACACAAGTGAACATTGGTCCGACCCCCCCCCAACTCCCGTAATTAACTCAGCCCCTCCCCTCGCGAGGAGATAATGACTACACCGTGGGGGGGGGTGGTTCCTCAATCATTACCCTCGATCGATTTTACCATGATTAAAGTAGGAGGCAACTCATGGATGCAGGTGCAAGCTGAGGAGCGCTCCACTACATGAGCAGAGCCTTTTTCGTGCTCTGCTGGCGAACACCTGCAGTTTTGGGTAGAAAAATTAAATTTGAAATATAACAGTCAATATCTGAAAACCTATCCAAAATGTCAAGCACGCAGCTGCAAGCTGAAGAGCGCTACACTTGGAGAGGCTCTTGAAACTGTTCAGGAGTGTAATAAAATTTTTACAAGCATTTTTCGAAATTGCTAGTAGGGGTTTTCGTGTTGCAGCGACGTGTGGAAAGGTTGGTCCGAGACCCAAATAAGAGAGTAAGTTTCTTCGAATCGTTCGAAACGGCCTTTGGAGACTAATTATTAGGCGCGATGCAGTGAATTGTAGCACAACTGAAAATTAGTTTACAAAGGCCGTTTTGAACAATCTAGAAAAACAGATTTCCTTATTCTGGCGCCAACTAACTTTTCCATACGTTGCTGAAACGCGAACGGCCCTAATGAGAGTTTTGAAAAATACTTATATGTACAATTTTCATTGCAATCCCGTACTTGGACCCATTTTCTAAGAGCCCCGCGTAGTGTAGCGCTCTTCAACTTGCATCTGCATTCATGAAATTCCGGGCACGTTTTAAGATACGGAAAGTCATTTTCGTATCAAAAAAGCTTTGTCCAAATAGTGTAGCGCTCTTCAGTTTGCAGCTGCGTTTGTGAAATTTTGGGTACATTTCAGATACGAACAGTCATATTGGATAGTCATCAGTTATATTAATGATGCAGTTTTTTTTTACTTTAAACTGCACCTGTGTGCCTTCAAGAAATCGAAAAGTGTCCAGCCCCGGGCGGGATAATACCCTGTATTAAGCCTAAAAATGCACACTGGTGGACCAAATTTCAAGAGGTATCCCAGTGAACAACGCTTTTCCAAATTTGTCAACTATCCATAGTTTCCCAACCTTGCAAAAAGTTAAGCCCTCTGGCGGCATCGTACCTGTGAGACCTGAATCGCTTGGGAATACATCTTAGTGTGAGAATTTTTAAAGCCTCAATTATTATCTACCTTTCTACGATTATTATCACCAGAATTTCCATCATATGTTGGGTTGGGGAAAAAGTTCGTTCGGTTTTTTTTAAAGAGCTTTATTTAAATTAGTTGTTGGTTGTTTAGCAAAATGTTTGTAATCATTAGAACTAGCTTTTTCTGTTCTACTACAAAAGCGTGTTATTTGTGTTTCCGTATAGTTGATTTTTCTATTTTTAAGGCTTGGAAAATCAGCATTTTTAACACCTACTTTTCTTCGTCTATCATCGCAGTAAAAAAAATGGGATTTGCCAAGTTTGCGAAAAGAGCGAAAAAAACAAAAATGGTCTGCGAAGTTCAAAAACGGCAACTTTGACCTCGGAGACAAGTCTAACAGCAGAATTCGATGAGCGCTTCATAAGGAAGATGGTCGCCAAACAAGTCGTGAATTGGCCGAAAAAAATGAGCTTCAATCATAAGACGATCCTCAAGAATCTCCACTGAATAGGACTTGCAAAAAAAATCGAATCCTGGGTGCCGCACGAGCTTAGCGAAGTCTACAAAGAAAATCGTCTTCAAATCGCTGCTCAACACCTCGCGTGACGCAAATCGGCAGTACCCCGGTCGGTGAGGGACGGGTTCACCCGCTCACCCTACTGTATTATTGCTGTACTATAAATGTATTACCTTCTCTAACCCTGGGGAATTATGACCTAACCCTCCCATTTTCTATGTCCGGGGGGGGACACTTAGGAGTAACACCAAACACAAGAATGCAAACCATTAAGTACGATCGGATGCTATCCGATAATCACAAACAACGACACCAGAACGATTACTGTTTATTAAGTAGGAGTTAATAGGTGAGAGGTGAGTATGGGGTTAATAGAGATACATACAGAATCATGTCTGTAATATTTTATGTATTAAATATAACCTACGGGGCCTACGGGTGCAAGAAGGGCCGGACCAAGGTCCGGCTGGAAGAGAGCTGTAGTACAGATGTAATGTAGAGTTCTAAGGGCTGAATAGCCCCTCGAACCGCGACGAATAATAAGAGGAAGGCAGCAAAGAAAAATGGCCGGCTGCCGACGGCGGTGGGAGAAGGGACGAGACTGGTCGTCCCCCCTCGCCCGAAAGCATCGACCCGGCTCGCCGCTGATCGAAGGGGTGGTCACGCTGCAGACCCACCTTGGGAGCGGAAGCTCGCCTTCGCGACATCGCGCGCCATCGAGCAACACGCGGTAATAAACGCGGTAATTTGTAGCGAATCGTCACGGGAGTTGAAAAATGGTGCCTGCATGTTATTATAAAGCAAAGAAAGAAATGGGTGGCCCCAGGTCTTTTTGACCGCGAAGAAAAGTAGGTGCCGGAAATGCTGATTTTTGCCTACTGGGTATTCCATTTCCAACGCTGAAAAACAGGAAAAAATAAATTCATAAAATAAAACAAATAATACAGTCTTGTTGAGCAGAGCAAACACTTTCCAATAAATGCAAAAACTTTGGTAAATAACCAACAAATCATCGAAATAAAGCTCTCCGAAAAAAACCGAACGAATTTATTTTCCCACCCAATACTTAGAACATACTACTTCATACTAACAGTATAGCTCTCAATACCCCCCCCCTGGTGAGGCCACCACGATTCTGTGTTTACTTGTGAGTTCTCCAGAGTTTTCGACTAAATTCGTTCAAAGCTTACCATCGGGGAAAATTTGAGGGCAAAACGCGATTTGTAACTGTTTTGCTTCGCTACAAAAGGTTTATGATTTGGCATTAAAGAAGTTGTGAGAATCTCGTTAAAAGAAGTGAAATACTTCATGCGTATGATTTGGCATGCAACTTGGAGGAAACGCTAAAAATTCAGTGAAATGATGGACCATTGATTTGGCTGTGCACTTGTTTAATAAACAGCAAAAATTCAGTGTAGCATTGAAAAAGCAAATCAAGCGCGTGCGACTGAGCACCCATTTATATTCGTGTGGTCGCAACCATTTTAGTCGACGGCACTTGTATAAACACGTTGTGTGATGTAGTTTTCATTTTTATTGAAAAATTCCTTCGGATTCGCTGTTCCTGAATATTCAGGTGTAAGCCAAAATTTGGTTCTTAGCTTTGCCAAATTAAAGGCAGTTGTCACGATGATTTTCGTCCTTGAGTTTTTTACATAAAACAATGCGTTGGTCTCCAAGTGTTCCCAAAATTACGAAGAAACGGCGAGAAACCCATCAAAACGTCGCGTTTCTGTGACATTATTTTTTAACATGGAGTAGTTGGAGTTGGATGAACATCTTCATGGTGGTTGTCAATGGTAGGAAATCGGGTCAATCGAAAATAGTAGAATATTTTATGCAAAGCAGTATTAGCTAGGGCCCTAAGGAAAAAACGGAGCAACAGAGAGTAGAGAATTGCAAAGGATGAGTCCACAAAAGATTCATTGTCACAACAAACACTTCCTGTGATACTTAAAGGCAGTGTTCACGATAAAAATCCCTATTCTGTTTTTCTGCCTATCTTGAAAACGGTCCCATGCTGATTCCAATGATGCCCCTGGAATAGTACAAGACCCCCCGGAAACGGAGTTATGGCCCCTCAAAATTCAGCTAGGGAAGCATTGTGAACGAGTTGTCCGAGGCTTGTAACTCCCGTTCTTTTGCAGCCGATGTGTGCGAGCCGACCTGAGTAAAAAGAGACGTTGAGAATGAAGGGATGAACGGGGTTTGATCGGAAACCATCACTCATTTAACCACGAATTCAGGGGAACTGTAATAGGACGTGGGCGGAGTGGCCCAATGGGTCGGCTGGCCCACGAGATTTTCACCCACTTACCGGCCGTTTTTCGTCGCACTTCCGTTCTTAATCTTCTTATGGGGACCCAAAGCTTACGTTTTAGCCAAAAAAGAGGAAACTTTTTCTTCGTGAACACTGCCTTTAAGAAGCGGGGCGATACTTGAGAATTTCGTGTACTTCTGGTGCGTTTTTCCCAATTTCTACGTCATTTTGGTTCTACTAATATAGGAGATAATCTCAAAATTGAAGATTATCGTGAACTCTTCTCACCACTTTATTGGTGAGCTTTCGTCGTTAACGACTTTTTCAAACCTACAAGTATATCCTACAATCTATTACAATACTATATAAATCTTACGTATTGTAAAAATACACCAGTGAACGATCCTTTCTCTTAGCGAGGGACCTACTGCGGCCTTACGGTTGTTTCTGTAAAGGGACAGTAACTCAAGACACAGTGAGAGTACAGAACATTATGGCCTCACCGCTCGCTACTCCCTACGGAACTAACAATTACTGCTTTAGCGGTGGTCTTGATAAGGTGAGGATAAGGTAATCGTAATCGCAGCGCTACGCGATAGGTTTCAAACTCTCCGCCATCTCATCACGGTTATTGATCTCAGGAGTCAGCCGCTTGATAGCAAGTGCCTCATACAAATTCCTTTCCAGTAGGGCCTCCAGAAATCGGTGCAACACAGTGGCTCGTATAGTCGGGGGTTCTTCCTCGGCATGATGTTCAGTGCGATGCCTCGAGAAACCACTTCTTGGATAGAAGGCGGGGTTTCGTAGAGCTCGTTGATGCTCGTCCAAACGTTTATAGCGTGGGCGCATCGTCTCCCCTATATATCTCTGCCCGCATCCTCCACATGTGATCATATATACTGTACCTCGCAGTTGGCAGATTTTCTTATCATTACAGTAACCGCAATTTCTTCTTCCACACTTATCTTCATAGATTTTCGAGCTTGTCAGTAGGTTTTTCAGGTTGGGTGGCGGTCGGAATACGAGCCTCACGGGCAGATTAGCTTCTTTCACAATCCGATTCACCTTCTTAGCAATCGCTTCATTGATATACGGTAAGATAAGTGGCACACCTCCGGGACTGAAAAAGGGACGCCACGATATTGCAGTCGATGTCGTATATCCGCTATCAGTCAGGATTCTTGTTATTTCAGCCTTTACCTCTGGTATCTCTCGGGAGCATATCCTATTCTTCGTCGCTATAAGGTTCTTTACCACCTTCGCTCTCATTTAGAGCGGGTGTGCACTTCTCGAGTGAAGAATGATGTTTCTCGACGCAGCCTTCTTATACCAAACCAAATGTTTGATGCCGCCACTTATCATAACGTTTGTGTTGAGGAATGGAAGCATACCGTTTGCGTCTGGGAGCTCCATCGTGAAGTGAATATTTGTGTCGCAATCGTTAAGGCTGGAGAGTGCGACCTGTAGTTCATGGGATGTAGAAGTAATGACAAATACATCATCTATGTATCGTTTGTAGAATAAGATGGCGTTTGTCAAGGATCGTCGCTCTATTCTGTCCAGATATACAGTGCCGGCATCAAGCATTTGGTTTGGTATAAGAAGGCTGCGTCGAGAAACATCATTCTTCACTCGAGAAGTGCACACCCGCTCTATATGAGAGCGAACGTGGTAAAGAACCTTATAGCGACGAAGAATAGGATATGCTCCCGAGAGATACCAGAGGTAAAGGCTGAAATAACAAGAATCCTGACTGATAACGGGTATACGACATCGACCTATCGTGGCGTCCTCTCTTTCAGTCGGGGGTGTGCCACTTGTCTTACCGTATATCAGTGAAGCGATTGCTAAGAAGGTGAATCGGATTGTGAAAGAAGCTAATCTGCCCGTGAGGCTCGTATTCCGACCGCCACCCAACCTGAAAAACCTACTGACAAGCTCGAAAATCTATGAAGATAAGTGTGGAAGAAGAAATTGCGGTTACTGTAATGATAAGAAAATCTGCCAACTGCGAGGTACAGTATATATGATCACATGTGGAGGATGCGGGCACAGATATATAGGGGAGACGATGCGCCCACTCTATCAACGTTTGGACGAGCATCAACGAGCTCTACGAACCCCCCCCCCCCTCCTATCCAAGAAGTGGTTTCTCGAGGCATCGCACTGAACATCATGCCGAGGAAGAACCCCCACTATACGAGCCACTGTGTTGCACCGATTTCTGGAGGCCCCGCTGGAAAGGAAATTGTATGAGGCACTTGCGATCAAGCGGCTGGCCCCTGAGATCAGTAACCGTGATGAGATGGCGGAGAGTTTGAAACTTATCGCGTAGCGCTGCGATTACGATTACCTTATCCTCACCTTATCAAGACCACCGCTAAAGCAGTAATTGTTAGTTGCGTAGGGAGTAGCGAGCGGTGAGGCCATAATGTTCTGTACTTTCACTGTGTCTTGAGTTACTGTCCCTTTACAGAAACAACCGTAAGGCCGCAGTAGGTCCCTCGCTAAGAGAAAGGATAGTTCACTGGTGTGTTTTTACAATACGTAAGATTTATATAGTATTGTAATAGATTGTAGGATATACTTGTAGGTTTGAAAAAGTCGTTAACGACGAAAGCTCACTAATAAAGTGGTAAGAAGAGATCTCATTCGCACAAAAGAAGGAAACACTGTTAAATATGAGACTCCGGGATGGCAGCATTTTACATTATCGTGAACACTGCCTTTAAGCTGTAACCATTTGCCTGATTCTAGAAAAGACGGGCGTGATTTGGTTTTTCATTACTACATTGAATTTTTTAAACAAGTGCACAGCCAAATCAATGGTCCATCATTTCACTGAGTTTTTGGCGCTTCTTCCGAGTTTATTCCCATGCCAAATCATGCGCATGGAGTGTTTCACTTTTTTTAAAGGCAGGATTCGCGATAAAAACGACTTTCGAGCTCTCTTCATGAGAATGTAGATTTGGTCATCACAAAAGTAAAAATAAGTGAAAAAAAACCGGAAATTCGCCGGAAAAACGCTCAAAAACAAAGTATAACGGCTAATTACCGGTGTCGGCCGGCCCCCTAATTAACGCGATTTTCATTAATGCTTGCTTATCCGCCTTTTATTTTGCTGTTAAAGTAGTCAGTAGATTCCAGAAATGCTCAGAAATTACTTTAGAAGCAAAATAGAAGTTGACAAAACAGGCTTTTACACAAATCTCAATAATTGGGGGCGGGAGGACACGAAGCCATAACTTTTTCCTGAGAGTTTTTTCTCTAATTTTTTACTTATTTTCACTTTTGTGATGGCCAGATCTACCATTCTACGGTGATAGCACAACAACCGATTTTATCGAGAACCCTGCCTTTAACGAGATTCTCTCAATTTCTTTAATCTTTATTCCTCAAATTATAAACCTTTTGTAGCGAAGGAAAACAGTTACTAATTTCATTTTATTTTAGCAAAGGTCCCCTTTGGAGAAAAAGAAGCGAGAGGCCCTGTATGATCCTCCGTCGTTATCTTCCGTAGCCTACCGTGAACATGAAAACGAACTTGCTCTAATTCATATTCGTGTTCATCGCTCCAAATGACTTGTCTAGACGAAGTTTGATCACAATTTGCTTCCATTTTTGAAATTCGCAATTGCTCGGTTTTTTCGATTTACCGGTATTTTCCTTACTTAGCTTAGTATAGAACCTGGAAACAGGCCCCATAATCGTGTGCAGCGCCCCAGATAACGTGCCTAGACGGAGTCGTGAATTATTGAAAACCTGAAGACGGACTCATTTTCATATATTTTCCTATTTGTGGTTTGATTTTTTGCTCCCCTTTTTCCATTTTGGGAAGTCAAACCTTCAGCAGACAATATTATCGGATGGTTACAATTTCAAAACATGTGGTCCACACTCATGCAAAAACGCCACTCATTGTCACATTTTGAGTTACAGGTGAAACATCGATTGTATTAATAAGCTGCGCCGTCAACAATCAACACTCATTGCGGCATTTTTGTGCAGAAGGCCAAACCGATATTATTGACTGGTAATAATCGATAATGGCTGATGAGTGAGATTCCTCAACCAAGAGACCCGCACTCCATCAACAATCACCACTCCCCGCCGCATTTTGCGCAATAAGCGCGAAAGTCGATAGTGTTGATTATCGATCGATAACGGGCCAATAGCACGAATTTTGACAAGTCCAGTACTTTTCCGTACGACCTATCCTCTGGTTCAGAGCCAAATTTACTCTGTTCCCTCGCGCGCTTGTGCGGAGCGATGATAGCGACAGCGTGAAAGTGTGGGAAGAAGGAGACGCAGCGTTTCACATCACATTTTCACTACAAAACCACTCAAGTCAAACACTTGAAGTACATATTCAAAAAAACAAGTTTAACAGCATGAAAAAAATAACAAAGAAGAACAAAATTATCCGCAACGCGCTATCAACGCAGTTTAGCCTTCCAGCAAAAAACATACCAGCGAAACAAATTAATCAGCTAAGATACTCAGAGGTGCCTCCTTGTCAGGATTTCTAGTGTCAGTGATGGCATGGCAATGACGCAGCGATAGGATGATTTCAATAAGATAATCTTTGCATGGGTACTTGGGCCCAGTGGAGACAAAGCTTGAAACAGTAACGCAGGGTTTTCAGAACAGTGGAGCACAAGGTGACGGGAATGGTCGGCCAGGTGGCGAGGAAGTGACGGAAGGATTGTGACAGAAACAGCAGAAACTCTAGACGACAAGGAATGAATGGTCGGATTTCAGAGAGACAGCTAATAGTAAGTAGGGAGAGACTGAGGAGCGAGAGAGCTACATAGGGCCTCAGTGGTGAACGGAAATTTTCAAACACTTCAGAAAACCGAAATTCAAGTTTGGCAGAAAACAGAAAATCCGGAAATAAATCAGACATAGTTGACGAAACTTTTGAATCCTCTGCTTGAACTACATTAGATGATAGCACTAAGGCCCCAGGTCATAGTTGGATGAGCCGACGCCTGCCTCAGCCCGGTCGATACACACAGAATGCGCATTTGAAATGGGATGCAAAAATCACTCTCGGTGTATCCCCCGCACCCGCACCCCCAACACCCCCAACACCCCACCCACCCGGTCGATATGCGGCGTATGAACAACATGTAGTGAGGAATTGAAGCTGAGAAAATCACTCGGTGTCCCCCCAGCCCCCGGCTCCCCCCCGCACCCCCAACACCCCCGCACCCCCCGGTCGATACGTATGTTTAAAATGATGGAGTGAGGTTGAGAAAATCACTCAATGTATCCGACTTGCCCGGTCGATATCCTATGCAATACGTGGATGAGAAAATCACCGGAGTGGAGCGGGTCGAAGATAAACACATTGTGTATCACTAGAAAGCTAACCTTACTGCTACCTCCGTTACTTCTGCCATACTCTCCCTTCACTATTTCTCTGAACAGGTGCAATCCTGTTGGCCACGTAATCATCGTCATATCTGGTTGGATGCATCGAGTGATTTTCCTCAACCTCACTCCATCATTTTAAACATACGTATCGACCGGGGTGGTAAGTTGGGGGGGTGTTAGGGGGTGCGAAGTGCGGGGGGGATGCAGATGCAAATAGCACCAACTATGACCGGGGCCTTAGAAGGTGAATCGGATTGTGAAAGAAGCTAATCTGCCCGTGAGGCTCGTATTCCGACCGCCACCCAACCTGAAAAACCTACTGACAAGCTCGAAAATCTATGAAGATAAGTGTGGAAGAAGAAATTGCGGTTACTGTAATGATAAGAAAATCTGCCAACTGCGAGGTACAGTATATATGATCACATGTGGAGGATGCGGGCACAGATATATAGGGGAGACGATGCGCCCACTCTATCAACGTTTGGACGAGCATCAACGAGCTCTACGAACCCCCCCCCCCCCCCCCCTCCTATCCAAGAAGTGGTTTCTCGAGGCATCGCACTGAACATCATGCCGAGGAAGAACCCCACTATACGAGCCACTGTGTTGCACCGATTTCTGGAGCGCCCCGCTGGAAAGGAAATTGTATGAGGCACTTTGCGATCAAGGGGCTGGCCCCTGAGATCAGTAACCGTGATGAGATGGCGGAGAGTTTGAAACTTATCGCGTAGCGCTGCGATTACGATTACCTTATCCTCACCTTATCAAGACCACCGCTAAAGCAGTAATTGTTAGTTGCGTAGGGAGTAGCGAGCGGTGAGGCCATAATGTTCTGTACTCTCACTGTGTCTTGAGTTACCGTCCCTTTACAGAAACAACCGTAAGGCCGAAGTAGGTCTCTCGCTAAGAGAAAGGACCGTTCACTGGTTTGTTTTAACAATACGTAAGATTTATATAGTATTGTAATAGATTGTAGGATATACTTGTAGGTTTGAAAAAGTCGTTAACGACGAAAGCTCACCAATAAAGTGGTAAGAAGAGATCTCATTCGCACAAAAGAAGGAAACACTATTAAAGATGAGACTCCGGGATGGCAGCATTTTACATTATCGTGAACACTGCCTTTAAGCTGTAACCATTTGCCTGATTCTAGAAAAGACGGGCGTGATTTGGTTTTTCATTACTACATTGAAATTTTTAAACAAGTGCCCAGCCAAATCAATGGTGCATCATTTCACTGAGTTTTTGGCGCTTCTTCCGAGTTTATTCCCATGCCGAATCATACGCATGGAGTGTTTCACTTTTTTTAAAGGCAGGGTTCGCGATAAAAACGACTTTTGAGCTCTCTTCATGAGAATGTAGATTTGGTCATCACAAAAGTAAAAATAAGTGAAAAAACCGGAAATTCGCGGGAAAAACGCTCAAAAACAAAGTATAACGGCTAATTACCGGTGTCGGCCGGCCCCCTAATTAACGAGATTTTCATTAATGCTTGCTTATCCGCCTTTTATTTTGCTGTTAAAGTAGTCAGTAGTCTCCAGAAATGCTCAGAAATTACTTTAGAAGCAAAATAAAAGTTGACAAAACAGGCTTTTACGAAAATCTCAATAATTGAGGGCAGGAGGACACCAAGCAATAACTTGTTCCTGAGCGTTTTTCCTTCATTTTTTTACTTATTTTCACTTTTGTGATGGCCAGATCTACCAATCCATGGGGATAACATAACATCCGATTTTATCAAGAACCCTGCCTTTAACGAGATTCTCTCAATTTCTTTAATCTTTATTCCTCAAATTATAAACCTTTTGTAGCGAAGGAAAACAGTTACTAATTTCATTTTATTTTAGCAAAGGTCCCCTTTGGAGAAAAAGAAGCGAGAGGCCCTGTATGATCCTCCGTCGTTATCTTCCGTAGCCTACCGTGAACATGAAAACGAACTTGCTCTAATTCATATTCGTGTTCATCGCTCCAAATGACTTGTCTAGACGAAGTTTGATCACAATTTGCTTCCATTTTTGAAATTCGCAATTGCTCGGTTTTTTCGATTTACCGGTATTTTCCTTACTTAGCTTAGTATAGAACCTGGAAACAGGCCCCATAATCGTGTGCAGCGCCCCAGATAACGTGCCTAGACGGAGTCGTGAATTATTGAAAACCTGAAGACGGACTCATTTTCATATATTTTCCTATTTGTGGTTTGATTTTTGCTCCCCTTTTTTCCATTTTGGGGAAGTCAAACCTTCAGCAGACAATATTATCGGATGGTTACAATTTCAAAACATGTGGTCCACACTCATGCAAAACGCCACTCATTGTCACATTTTGAGTTACAGGTGAAACATCGATTGTATTAATAAGCTGCGCCGTCAACAATCAACACTCATTGCGGCATTTTGTGCAGAAGGCCAAAAAACCGATATTATTGACTGGTAATAATCGATAATGGCTGATGAGTGAGATTCCTCAACCAAGAGACCCGCACCCATCAACAATCACCACTCCCCGCCGCATTTTGCGCAATAAGCGCGAAAATCGATAGTGTTGATTATCGATCGATAACGGGCCAATAGCACGAATTTTGACAAGTCCAGTACTTTTCCGTACGACCTATCCTCTGGTTCAGAGCCAAATTTACTCTGTTCCCTCGCGCGCTTGTGCGGAGCGATGATAGCGACAGCGTGAAAGTGTGGGAAGAAGGAGACGCAGCGTACGCGCGCAGACGCACGCGAGGAACGGAAATAAATTTCACTCGGAGACAGAGGATATGTTGATTGACTGCAGATGCACCCAACGCACCCTGGTCTCCACAGCTGTAGCATGTCCACGCAGATTTCGTGCTCCAGGGCAAATTCAGTATGTAAACCAACGATTTTGAGGTACCCTTCAAAGTAAAGTTGTCGAATTTAAATTGGAAAAGGAGCGCCCTGCAACCATTTCCAGCCTTCTGTCTAGAAATGAGCTTCTTAGCTCGATTTTAAGTTAACCAACAAGATCGTGAACGCCGTCTGACAAAAAGGAGATTAACGTCATAACTTTGCGGGTTTTTCAATTTTTCTCGAATATCAGCAAACCATTCTGAACCATTTTTGGCAGTTCACCCCAACCTTTTACGATTCTTTCGATGGAAAAAAAAACCATTTCCCCAAGTTTTCTTAGGCGTCATTCAAAGTCCTCACAGCAAGCGCGGCACGCGCGGTAAGAACTTTCATAGTCCACCAGCTCCGCCATGGCGGCGCCGCCCAAACCGCCGTGGCGGTTTTACCGTTTCAATCAATACTCGCTTCCCGATTTGAGTCCACTGCAACATATATAATTCTGGGACTATCCTGCGCTACCGCATATCCAAAAGGAAGCCAGTGATTTCTGCGCATGTCACAGTAAAGGCCCGACTTTCACCTGCACCGCCATGGCGGTGCCGCCGGAGATTCTATTGTGACTTCTTGCTCGTCCCGCGCGTGCCGCGTGGTGAAAAGTTTCATAGTAAACCGCTCCTCCCGCGCGTCACGCGCTTGCCGCGCTTGCGGTGAGGACTATGAATGACGCCTTAGAACGTTGATTTCGGAATTGCGTGTTTGCGCGCGTGCAGTTTAAAACCAAATAAGGTGCGCGCTTGGCGCGCACCACAATTTCTGACAATTTCCGGACACGACAGATATTTCTCAAAATGTTTATCTAGGGTTATTCGAAGCGCTTGATACGAATTGTGGTGCGCGCGAAGCGCGCACCAAATTTGGTTTTGAACTGGCCACGCGCGGAACCGCTTTGTCGAAATCTAAGTTCAGTGTGCACCTAGAAATTAGCTCCAAATTGCAATGAAAAGAGCGCAGAAAGTTGTTAATATCCCCCGAAAATGGTTTGGAATGGTTTGCTGGTTTTCGAGAAAATTAAAAAAAAACCGCTCGATTTTGGTGTTAATCTCCTTTTTTCAGTTGGCGTTCATCAACTTGTGGGTACACTTAAAATTGAGCTAGGAAGCTCTTTTTTGAAAAGGAGACTGGAAATGGATGCAGGTCGCTCCTATCCCAATTTGAACTTGATACATTAACTTTGAAGGGTACCTCAAAATCGTGGGTTTACATACTAAATTAGCCGTGGAGCGCGAAAACTGCTGGGGCATGTTTCGGCTGTGGAGGGCAGGGTATGTATGTGGATCTGCAGCCAATTAACATAGGTCATTATTGGTAAGTACTAAACTTGTCAGATTTCGTACTCATGACACGTCATCGATCGATAATCAATATTATCGATTTTCGCTCTTATTGCACGAAATGCGACGACGAGTGGTAATTGTTAATGGGTATGGATCTCTTGGTTTGGGAATTTTACTCATCAAACATTATCGATTAATACCAATCAATAAGTTCGATTTTTTGCCTGTTGCACAAACTGCCGCAATGAGTGTTGATTGTTGAGGGTCTAGCTAGGGAACCTCGCATGGTGTACCCCGGATGAGAAAGCTGATAGATGTTTTCTAGTTAATTCTCTCAGACTCTGCGGGGGGGGGCAAGCGCCGGACAATAGAGCCCGTTTTTGACTTGGGGGAGCGACAGCGCAGGCCTCCCCCGAGGGGGGGGGCTTCAGGGGAGGCCCCTGCTCTCCTCCGGCGCTTGCCCCCCCCCGAGAGGAAGAGAGGGAAAAGATGGGAAGAAGTCGTAGAAGGTAGGTTACGACAATAGAGGCCAGAGAAGACATAGTAGGCCAAACGCACGCATCGTCATTCACGTCAAGTTTTGTCCCGATTTGATGTGATTTCTCCTGTGATATATCACGTGCTCGACCGGTATAAAAGGCGCCTCACCTCATGGAGAGTCGCATTCGGCCCAACAGGGCCGGCCCTGGACGGCGACTTCGAGTCACTGTCAGAAAGGGATATTTTTGGAGGAGAGCGGAGACGCTTTCCGGGGGGGAGGGTGATGTCACTGCTCCGGTGTCGTGACGTCACTGCTCCGGAGCCGTGACGTCATGGCTCCGGGGCAGTGACGGGGGGGGCTTCAAGGCAGTGACAGGGGGGCTTCAAGGCAGTGACGGGGGGCTTGAAGGCAGTCACAGGGGGGCTTCAGGGCAGTGACGGGGGGGGGCTCCGATCAAGCCAAATTGTCACTCTGGCGGGAGCCCCGATTGGGGGGCAGGCGCCGGTGCCCGGAGGGTTGCCCCCCTGAAGAGCTGCGCTAGCCCCCTCCAGTGTATGAGCTGGCACGCCCTCTTCGAATCTAAACTCGGATTTTACTACAGATATCTACGAAAAAAGTTATAGCCTGTCAAAGTTCGTATTTCCCGCCTTTTTTTCCGAGAAAAACGCGCATTAGGGTTTGCGAAATCCCGAAACGGACCTCATGCTTGTGTTCAGCGCCCAAAACTACCCCACTGAGCAGATTTAGGGTGAGGGCACATTTTCCAAACTGTGCACAGACTGATAGCGTTTTGGACTTGTGCGGATTTCCGGTTGGGCGCTTATTTACCTCTGAAAGCGTTACAAAAAAAAAATGTTGCAGATTTCCCTCAAAATCCTTCCAGGTGTGTTAATTGGGGCGCTGATCATGAATCTGGGCTTTATTTGACGATTTTCCGAGCTTTTCGACTTGATTCGTTCAAAGATTCCCATTTAAGGTAGGTAAAGTCAGTTAAAAGGCATTATGTTTACGGTAACCTACAGTAACCATAATTCTAGCGACAAAGAGACAAGCAGACCACAAACAGGCGCCCTGAATAACCCCCAGTTGAAAGTTTTGAGCTGAATCTGAATTTTTTTAAACACCCTGAAAATTGGCTGATGGGTAGGTACCCTTACCTTTTCACTTAGCTTCAAGAACGCTTATAACTTCGTTCAGCGGTGTCCGCAGCAAAATCCGATGTCAGATTCGGGGACCGCGGAGCAGAATTGACCAAAAAACATTCATCATCTTTTAAAGGCAGTGTTCACGATGAAAATCGTTTTTCTGTTTTTCCGCCTATCTTGAAAACGGCCCCATGCTGATCCCAATGGTGTCTCTGAAATCATACAAGACCTTCTGTGAACGCAGGTATGGTCCCTCAAAGATTGAGCTATGGAAACATGGTGGACGAGTTTTCCGAGGCTTGTAACTTCCGTCTTTTGCAGCCGATCTATGCGAGCTGACCTGAGTAAAGAGAGAAGCTGAGAATGAAGGGAAGAACGGGGCTAATGATTGAAAATCATCGCTCATCTCACGATCTCGAGCATTCATTTGTTCACGTCGGTGGGCGTGTGATGCGCTTTTGGGGTTTTCAATGCGCTCGAAGTTGCAACTTCGGGCTCTTTTGGGGTTCTTCCTGGCTCGTTTTCATGCGTTCTTTCGACGTTAACGTTACAGAGTGTCCCTCCACTACCCAATCCCAGTGGAATTTCGAAAACTTTTTTCATCGTGAACACTGCCTTTAAATGGTGGGGACGGCCATGCGAGATTCCCTAGTGAGTACTTTGCTTGGGAAATTGTTCTCATCATGAAAAATCGAATATCTATGATCAATAATATCGATGTTTCACCTGTTGCGCAAAATGCGGCGATGAGTGGGTTTTTTTATGGTTGTGCGTCACAAGTTCCAGAAGTTGCACTCATACGACAAAATCGTCTGTTAGATGTTTCATCTTTCCAAAATGAAAATCGCTGAGCAAAATTCATGTCAGAAAGGGAACCTTTGGGAAAAATTTGTGAATATTCTGGAAATTTAGCTTCCTGGCAAAAGTAACGATTTGGTAATGATATTTATGAGTCGAAAAAGTTTCAAAAATATCTTGAAATATCGTAAAAAATGATTTGGCGTAAAATAGCCTGAAGTAGTAAAAAAATCATTTTTTACGATATTTCAAGATATTTTTTGAAACTTTTTCGACTCATAAATAGCATTACCAAATCGTTACTTTTGCCAGGAAGCTAAATTTCCAGAAATCTGATGTTTGTTTATCAATTTTTGACAGCCTACGATAAACTACTGTGAGTTTACGGTAGTTCGGTCAAAGTCCCACATTTGACTTAAAATTTCTATGCGGGGTGTCTTCGGGGTGCTAAATACGAACTTAATGTCCATTCGTCGATTTTCGGAGTACTAAGGAAGGTTTTGCCCCCTAAATGTTATGTAATCTGCAGTAAACATCAGAATTTTGACAAGCTGAGCCTCGGAGCATTCGTTTTCAGCACCCTAATTAAACTCAGTACAATATTCAAGTTTTGAGTCAGATCCAATTCTTTTTCTTCAAAACACCCCCAAGAATGCCTGACCCCTACCTTTTCGCGAAGTTTGTAGAACACTCACACCTTCTTGGAAGCAGCAGCTCGGAGCGGGATACTGTGCTTCTACTATTGAAGCCCAGAAGTTACGAACAGTACGATTCGTTTTCGCAGGTGCGTTTAAACGCGGTGTTCACGAATCGGTTTTCTGCTTTTTCGCCTATCTTGAAGACGGTCCCATGCTGATTCCAATGATGTTTTTGGAATCGTACAAGACCTTCTAGGAACGGAGTTATGGTCCCTCAAAGATTGAGCTAAGGAAACATGGTGGACGAGTTGTCCGAGGCTTGTAACTTCCGTCTTTTTCAGCCGATGTATGCGAGCTGACCAGAGTAAAGAGAGAAGTTGAGAACGAAGGAAAGAACGGGCTATTGATCGGAAACCATCGCTCATCTCACAATCTCGAGCATTCATCTCACTTCGGTGGGCGTGGAAAGTGCATCTGGGTGTGACGAGCTGACGGGTGTCCAACTTTGGGGCCGTAGGGGACCGTTCCGAGCTCATTTTTCTTAGTTTTTTCAACGTTAGAGTTGCTCTAGGCCCCGCAGCTGCCGATCTCCACCGAAAAATCAGACATGATTTTTATCGTGGACACTGCCTTTAACACTGTAAACGTAAAACAGGTTTCTACTTGCCTCAATAGGCCAAAGCGCAACTTTAACAGGATTATTCCTGAATGAGAATTTTGTGCCGATGGCAACTTATAACCGCCTGAACTATTGCTCTTGTTTTCCATAATGCCGTCAGGGAAGTCGAAAACCGTGGAAAATTATCAGCCGTTGCGCCGACTTGAGCGACTGATCACCCGATGAAACGTTGTCAATCGAATTAACACGAGGCAGGGGGTGTTTGATTGTGTTAATTTGCGGGCACGGACTGCTCCAGTACGTGCCCGCAAATTAGCGTTGAGGAGCTTCGAGAGGCGCATAACAGCGGGAACGCCCGCCCTCGCCAGGTATAGACGCTGCCTAAGAGACGGCCAGCGTGTTCCAGCTATGATCTCTGTTGCACCATGGCCCATTTTCCTAGCGGCACTCTGGGAGAATCCCCCGCGGTCGTTTACGGATAGAATCCCCTCTGTTTCTGGTAGGGGTCGAGAGGATACAAGCACGGGGCTGTTGCGGGACGATCGCGAGATTCTGCCAGTCTCAAACCGAGAGCGTCCAGTGTTCGCTCATCGATGCTCCACCGCGGAACCTTGAGGAATCGAGCCAGGGACTATCACGCAGCGATCGCGAGATTCTACCAGTTTCAACCTGAGAGCGTATCGCGTCAGTACGTTGTTGATGTATTCGGAGTTTCACATCATGGAAGCGCGATTAGGCACGCCCGGAGCTATCGCGGGACCATCGCGAGATTCTAACAGCCTCCAGCCGTGATCGTGCCGCGTTGTATCAACCGTGCCATCTCGGTATTTCACCCGAGCGAGTCTTGCCTATCAGATCAACACGAAGCTATAAGGTATTTGCCCGCGCCGTATTTCGCGCTGCTTTACAAATCTTCACAGCACGAGAGCGCGGGACCGGGGGGAAACGATCACGCTCCCATAGCTGACCACGAGTGCACCACGGTACTAGCACGGTTAACCTGGTAACCATCGCGGGAACATCACGATACGAGCACGAGAATGTCAGCGGATGAGCGGATCGGGTAACTATCGCGAAACGGACGCAGATCGCGGGACGAGGGGGAGACGAACACGGTACCATCGCGGCACCAGCACGGAAGATTTTCTCAGAGTAACCCTTACAGGATTCTCCCTTTATTATATTTCAGCTTTGGAGAGGGTCTGTCGTTCCAGAATCAAAATTAACCGAGTTATCGTGCCTCATTTTAAGGCAGTGTTCAAGATAAATTTCACTTGCGATATCTCCACGGCTTACGGAAGGTCTGGTGCCCTATATAGCAAGGCATGCTCAAAAATTACAAGAAAGACGCATTTTGAGCAAAGATAGGCTCTCTTTTTTACGTTAACTTTTGAGAGTGGACGAATTGACCGCTAGAAGGATGATACCTATCAGTGCAATGAAGCAAACAGCTCACTTATCAGCACTTCCTTCACTTGATCATTCCTGTAATCTGAGTCTTCATTTGTTCATTCCGATGGGGCGGATCTGGGGCACCAGGCTCGTCTGGGGCACTAAAATGCTTGTTTGCAGCCGTTTATTTGCCGCTCCTGGCTCGTTTTCTACCGTTCTTTCAACACTGGGAGCCTAGGCTCCTTCTCGCCTATCATTTCACTGTGGAAAGTCAACGAGGGTAATCATCGTGAACGCTGCCTTTAATGTTCTAAACACTTCCCTTGTCAGCCTGGTTCCCTCGATCAATACAGAAAATGGTGGTTTTTTACACCGCGAATGATGGCATTGAACATGATGGAATTACCACTTTTTCAGCGTACAATCTTTTCTGAATTGATCTTTCCAAGAGAAAAATGATGGAATGTTGCAGATTCGTGACGACTGGAAGTATGTGGCAATGGTGATCGACCGGTTGCTCCTTCTTCTGTTTTTCGGTGTCACATTAGGTGGAACATTAGGAATCATCTGCTCAGCTCCACACGTGTTTGACTTCGTTGATCAGGAGATGGTTTGTCTTTGTTGAAAGATCTGGATTATTATGGTTTGTCTTTGTTGAAAGATCTGGATTATTACTCTGCTTTTTGGGATCTCATAATTCACACTCCCCACCTTCCTCTTCTCCAGAACGGGCCCTCGCGAGCGAAGAGGTCAGTATGAATGAAATGTCACCCCTTCCCAGAGTCAAACAACCCGCTGGACAAAGTGCGTTCGTTGTTGCGGCCCCCTCCACTCGTGACGGAGCATAGCGACCTCCTTCCTAACCAGGGTTCGGCGCGGGGGTGGATATCCACACCGGGGAGTCTGAGCTGCACAAGGGTGAAGGGAAGGGGTGTGAGCTCCACCGGCAGACCAGGTGAACATTGAGACCGGGGGCAGGTACACTCTTTAAAAATGACGCTAACGTTTTTTACGGTAGCGTCAATTTGAAAAAACAACGCTCCTGGGAGGGGTTCAGAGAAAATCACCAAAATTTGACCTAATAACGCTTCTGGGAGGGGGGTCTGAGAAAATCGCCAAAAGTTTGCTTTTGGAGGAGGGGGTCTGCGTAGATTCAGCCTTGTCCACACCTCGTGCCGTACCCTGTTCCTAACACTGGCGCTCCTGGATTCATGGCAGGCCCCGCCCGATTCGCAGGAAACAAATGCTTGTCAAAATTGCAATTTGCGTTTCGCCGTCTTGATCATGTCCATTGCGCACCAAAAGACGAATACTTTCCACACACGGGTGACACGATGAACAGATCAGCCTCTTGATGTGTTAATAGTCCCGACGCGATTTTCGCTGCTTCTCCGTGTAGGCGGCGAAGATGACAAATCCGACGACGACTGCGACTCCTGCCAAGACGGGGCATTCACAAAGGCCCTCCGCCATGTTAATGAAGAGTAACTGTGAGTGATTGTTCAAATAGCGAAACAATGTTTATTGGGGCCTTCTAGTGTCATCTACATTGCTCTGATGGGCCGTAACTCAGCGGTATGGTAAAATAGACCCAGTGATAAAGTAGAAAAAACAAAGCCGCTCATGTAGATTAAAAAATAGAAAAAAATGCCCGTTGGAAAAGGTTTTGTAAAAAGGCTATTTTTTCAATTGGCCTTTGAGACCTACCTCGCCATGTGCTCTCCCCTTTGCCGCGAGCAGGTTCAAGCGTACACTGGGATGGTCCCAGTGTGGGAAGAGGGGGGGGGGCACAGTTAGGCAGACCGCGCAGTGGGGGAAAGGGCGCAGAATTTGGACGTGTGCGAACAAAAATCATGATCTGCTCTGCTCAGAAAAATATTCTGCTTTTCATATTTCTTTTTAGAACTTCAAGCTTGCACTCTCACAGTAGGGTTCCGACTAGGCCACGAGAACGCCGTGCATAGGCTCGGGTCACGGCCTATGTACGACCAAATGGGCGTTTCTGGGGCGGAGACTTGCCTTCCTAGGCCATCAGCAACACTTTTCCTTGCTAGGCCAAAGTCCGCCTTGCTAGGCACGAGTAGTTTCGTATCGGATACGTTGACTATTTGAATGACTGAATGACATGATTTTCTATTACCTCAACGTAGCAAATAAAGTTCAAATCACTCTCCGTGATACCATACGTCTACATCGTATACGAATTCATTAACATTGTTGTGTGCGCGTAGCGCACACCGATTTGGCTTTGAATCGCTATCGCGCAGCGACGTGATTCGAGAACCGAGGTTCAGAAGAATCCTTTTTTTTCAGCTGGCGTACACGATCTTGTTGGAACACTTATCGTTGAGCTAGAAAGCTCATTTTTGACCAGGGAGCTGGTTATGTTTGCACCTAGCTCCTGTCAAATTTTGAAGTTTGTAGCTCAATTTTTACGGAACCTCAACATTGACGGTCAAGAAAGACAAAAACACTGCGTCTCCTTCTTCCCACACTTTCTCGCTGTCGCTACCCTCGCTCCGCACAAGCGCGCGAGGGGAAAGAGTAGATTTGGCTCTGAACCAGAGGATAGGTCGTACGGGTAAGTACTGGACTTGTCAAAATTCGTGCTAATGGCCCGTTATCGATCGATAATCAACACTATCGATTTTCGCGCTTATTGCGCAAAATGCGGCGGGGAGTGGTGATTGTTGATGGGTGTGGGTCTCTTGGTTGAGGAATCTCACTCATCAGCCATTATCGATTATTACCAGTCAATAATATCGGTTTTTTGGCCTTCTGCACAAAATGCCGCAATGAGTGTTGATTGTTGACGGCGCAGCTTATTAATACAATCGATGTTTCACCTGTAACTCAAAATGTGACAATGAGTGGCGTTTTGCATGAGTGTGGACCACATGTTTTGAAATTGTACCCATCCGATAATATTGTCTGCTGAAGGTTTGACTTCCCCAAAATGGAAAAAGGGGAGCAAAATCAAACCACAAATAGGAAAATATATGAAAATGAGTCCGTCTTCAGGTTTTCAATAATTCACGACTCCGTCTAGGCACGTTATCTGGGGCGCTGAACACGATTATGGGGCCTGTTTCCAGGTTCTATACTAAGCTAAGTAAGGAAAATACCGGTAAATCGAAAAAACCGAGCAATTGCGAATTTCAAAAATGGAAGCAAATTGTGATCAAACTTCGTCTAGACAAGTCATTTGGAGCGATGAACACGAATATGAATTAGAGCAAGTTCGTTTTCATGTTTACGGTAGGCTACGGAAGATAACGACGGAGGATCACACAGGGCCTCTCGCTTCTTTTTCTCCAAAGGGGACCTTTGCTAGAATAAAATGAAATTAGTAACTGTTTTCCTTCGCTACAAAAGGTTTATAAGTTGAGGAATAAAGATTAAAGAAATTGAGAGAATCTCGTTAAAGGCAGGGTTCTCGATAAAATCGGTTGTTCTGCTATCACCATGGAATGGTAGATCTGGCCATCACAAAAGTGGAAATTTTTTTTCACTTATTTTTACTTTTGTGATGACCAAATCTACATTCTCATGAAGAGAGCTCGAAAGTCGTTTTTATCGCGAATCCTGCCTTTAAAAAAAGTGAAACACTCCATGCGTATGATTTGGCATGGGAATAAACTCGGAAGAAGCGCCAAAAACTCAGTGAAATGATGGACCATTGATTTGGCTGTGCACTTGTTTAAAAAATTCAATGTAGCAATGAAAAACCAATTCACGCCCGTCTTTTCTAGAATCAGGCAAACGGTTACAGCTTAAAGGCACAGGACACCCAAAAAATTGATTTTCAGATTTTATGCTTATCTTGGAGAGAGTCACACGCTGATCACAGTGGTATCTCCAAAATCCTCCAAGACCCTCTTTGAACAGAGTTATGGCTCTTCAAATATGCCTAGGTTTGGAGGGTGAAAATTTCGTGGACGAGTTGTCTCAGGCCTGTATTTCTCTTCGTTCGCAATCGTTGCGCGAGAGCGAGTCAGGATGAGGAGATAGCCCAGCAATGGACTGAAGAACGACGAATTATTGAAATTCATCCATCTATCGATCCGCTATCGAGTCCGAAAATCTGTCAGGGGATCGGGCCTGTGGTGGTGAGCGAAGGGGGTCGGGCCTGTGGTGGTAGCTTATATCTCGCTTATTTGGAGGAATTGAGATCTCGCATTTGGTACGTGTTTTACAGGAGAGGTCTTCCACACAATTACATGAAAATCTCAAAATTCATATCTGAGGGTGTACTGTGCCTTTAAAGGCAGTGTTCACGATAAAAGTCGTTTTTCTGTTTTTCCGCCTATCTTGAAAACGGTCCCATGCTGATTCCAATGATGTCCCTGAAATAGTACAAGACTCCCTGGAAACGGAGTTACGGTCCCTCGAAATTCAGCAAGGGAAAATTGTGGACGAGTTGTCCGAGGCTTGTAACTCCCGTTTTTTGCAGCTGATGTGTGCGAGCCGACCTGAGTAAAGAGAGACGTTGAGAATGAAGGGGTGAACGGGGCTTTTGATCGGAAACCACCGCTCATTTAACCACAAATTTAGGGGAACTGTTATAGGACGTGGGCGGAGTGGCCCAATGGGTCGGCTGGCCCACGAGATTTTCACCTACTTACCGGCCGTTTTTCGTCGCACTTCCGTTCTTAATCTTCTTATAAGGACCCAAAGCTTACGTTTTAGCCAGAAAAGGGGAAACTTTTTCTTCGTGAACACTGCCTTTCAAGGCAGTGTTCACGATAATCTTCAATTTTGAGATTATCTCCTATATTAGTAGAACCAAAATGACGTAGAAATTGGGAAAAACGCACCAGAAGTACACGAAATTCTCAAGTGTTGCCCCGCTTCTTAAAGTCAGGGTTCTCGATAAAATCGGTTGTTGTGCTATCACCGTAGAATGGTAGATCTGGCCATCACAAAAGTGAAAATAAGTAAAAAATTGGAGAAAAAACGCTCAGGAGCAAGTTATGGCTTGGTGTCCTCCCGCCCCCAATTATTGAGATTTGTGTAAAAGCCTGTACTGTCAACTTCTATTTTGCTTCTAAAGTAATTTCTGAACACTTCTGGAGACTACTGATTACTTTAGCAGTAAAATAATTGTCGTATAAGCAAGCATTAATAAAAATCGCGTTAATTAGGGGCCGGCCGACACCGGTAATTAGGCGTTATACTTTGTTTTTGAGCGCTTTTCCCGCGAATTTCCGGGTTTTTTCACTTACTTTAACTTTTGTGATGGCCTGATCTACATTCTTATGAAGAGAGCTCAAATTTCGGTTCTATCGCGAACCCTGCCTTTAAGTATCACAGGAAGTGTTTATTGTGACAATGAATCTTTTGTGGACTCATCCTTTGCAATTCTCTACTCTCTGTTGCTCCGTTCTTTCCTTAGGGCCCTAGCTAATATACATTGGATCCGACTCACTCATTTTCGGATATCCATCCGAATGAACCAAAATTTTCATGATTCAAAATCCGATTCACCGAAAAAACGTCAAAATCCGAGTGATCCAAAATCCGGATCACCGAAGCAACGTCAAAATCCGAGTGATCCCAAATCGGATTCACCGAAAAAACGCCAAAATCCGATTGATTCAAAATCTGAATCACCGAAATGTGCTATGAGTTGGATAATGATTCGTATACCGAATATCTGGAATATGTCATGATTCGGATCGGATGATCAGTCGGATATATAGTGGAGTCCACGAAAAATGTCTCATTTACTTATCAATAAGAAGCGGTCTATTGGGGATCAATGAACATTAAACTCATTGCAGCACAACCGCTCTCGCTCAATCGGTGTCGAGCGTGCTGGTATGGGATTCATGCACATTGATCCCCAGCCGACCGCTTCTTATTGATAAGCAAATGAGACACTCTTGGTGGACTCCACTATAAATAGATTCGGCATGTCCTGTTACTCAAAAAAGCGTATTTGATGTCACATTTCATTCTACTGTAGTCATGCAGGTGCGTAATTACACTGCAAACATTTAATTGGCGCGCATTACGAACTTTGCGCATTTAGATTTCGCACAAGATTGGCATTGATCCTCTTCGTTTGATTTGTCTGTGCGAGTATTGGGCCTGTCAGAGTGGCATTGCTGCGAAATTCGCGGCGTCGTTCCCCAGAGCGAGAGAAAGTGGGCGTGACCACGACTTGTCGCCAAATCGTATTTCTGTCCCTGTGTTTCTTACCTCTTCGCCGCTGTTAGTTCGATTGACAAAACAGTGAAATAGGCGAAATAAGCGTTTCTATAGAGGGTTGATGGGCAGATAGTAACAAGGGAACACCAGCAATTACGATGAAACTACGGTGGTACGGCAGCGACAGCGACACAAGTGGTCGAAACCATTAGGTCGGGATAATACTTACCGCGACCAGCGACAGCGACAGTGCACATCATGCATATCGATCTTCGGTCGATATGGATGGTTAACATTGCTTCGCGTCGCTCGGCGCTGGAAGTATGATCCCTGCCTTACCATCGCGTGACGTTGCTGCCGTCGCTGCCAGCTCGCGGCGAGGCTTAGGCGGCGTCTAGAGTTCATTCGCGGCGCGACGCGACGTTATGATTAGCCTACGTATCGATCAAGCGACGTCGCGTCTCGTCGTCGCTAGGTGTTCACAGTGAAGAGGCGCGATACATCGAATTTAACGCGCAAATTATAATCGCCCCGCGATCATCGCGTTGCGTTGCAATGCAACGCGACGCGATGGTAGCGGAGCGATTGTCATCATCTTTTCTTCCATCATCGGAAACTCAAGGAGCGTTTTTAATCTTCTAAAGCCTTTTCAAAGACTAGGACTAGTTTCAAGCCACAACTTGTTCATAGCAGTGCTCTGGAATATCCTTGCTTTTATTTTTTCAGATTCCCGCTGCCAAAAAAAGTTAGAGTAGAGCCGTCTGTTAACGGTTATAAGTAATCAATTTTAAATTGCGTTTGAGGAAATCACAGTCACACCTCCACATAAAAACTGTTCACGTTTCTCACCTCCTACGTGAGCTTCTTTTTCTACTTTCTTCAAACAGTTTTTCCTTGATGCGCTAACATCCCCCCTCCCTAAACCCACCAACCGCTATGCACCATCGCATCCTCAGTTCTGCCTCTCACTTTTTCGCTTATTTTTGTGAAAACTGATAATATGTGGTAAACACTACCTTGAACACAAAGCAACCATAACAACCCAACTCACAAAGGAATGATGAACATTCTCTGCCCATTCGAGACTTGATGCTTTGGGGGAAGCGGCCTTTATCACCCCCTATTATCATTAGGCATCAAATTCACCTTTAGCGCCATCCTCAAAGATCATTCGTGCAAAGGGTAAATTTGCTGAGCGGCTGGATATCAACCAGCGCAAAGGGTGAACTTGCCGCGAGTGATAGTGACCCATCATTATCAATCTTAGCCGAGGTGTGCGGTCTGTTTTTGTATGTGATAAACGATTTTATGAAACCCGCGCTGGATACGCTGCAGACAAAAATGAAGTTGGCTGCTTGCTATCGGGATCAAAATCTAGAGCTCATAGAGAAGGCTCTTGAAATAAGTACCCCGTGAGGGGTAAATTATGTTTCCACAGCAAGGCTGGCCACCTCGCAGTAGGTAGTGGCGGCTCCGGCCAGCTAGGATCCATGGCCGGGAAGGATCAACGAAATCTTGCACCAATTTCACCCCATTTTCGCAGTAAACTCACATCATTTCGCGTAACATTCAGCCTATTTCCGTGGCATATTCATCCCATTCTCACCTATCTTAGCGGCAAATGAACCTGTACAGTGAATTTAGCGCGGCAATTTAGGACTTCATGTCGACTTGTCTATGAGCATCAAGTCCTTTTTGACGAGGCATCAAGTCTCGAATTGGCAGAGTTCGTGTTAATCCCACACATGTATTGAAGGCAGAGATAGTTCGATAACTAAAGTGTGTCCGAATGAGATTGGCGAACGACGCAGCCGGCATGCGTGACAGGCGGCCGTTGCGTGCGCCGCTTCCTGATGAGCATGCGAAACGACGGCGAGCCTTATCCCCCCAGACTTTAATTAGGAGCGGGGCTGGCAGTGGCTGGCAGCAAGCCATTTTCGTAGATCATTCAGCTCTACAGCTGAGGGGTCAGGGGCGGGTGGCAGCCAATTTAATACTCTTCCGAGAGCGACACACGCGACACTCGACTGCCACGCACGCCGGCCGCATGGCTAGCCAGTCCCATTCGGACGCACTTTCGTTAGGTCATGGAATATCGTGACCCCAGAAAGGAGACTAATAGAGTCGAAAAATGAGGAGGCCCAAATTCGGGAGCTTATATGGGATATTACTACGTAATATCAATGTTGTGGTCGTCTGGTCACCGCGTTTGACCTCTGCAATTAGGGGATGCGTTATCGGCAGCCGTGTGGCCCGCGAACGTGCACGTTGAGTATTTCTCGTTGTTCTGTCTACCGATCTAGGTGGTCTAGCGGGAAAACAAGCCGTATAAAAGGCGACCAGGTTAACACTAGGTATGTTAGCTGTGCTCTGGTGTTCTCCTCTGGTGTGCCTGCTGTTGGATATTTCTTCTAATAAACTATTCCTAGTACTCGTTTTCTGCAGCCGCAGTTTCTGAAGGTTTTCTCTCGCTAGAAGAGAGAATTGGCACGGTCGAAAAAAGACCGTTGAAATCTTGTATCCACAGAGATACAACAGTGGCGAACAGGCCATTGTTGCTAAAGGAGCGACTTTGGCACGGAACTCGACGAAGATAGTTCAAGAACTCGACGGAGAGAGTTCTGGCAAGCTGCTAGAAAGCTTCTGAAAGGAATTCGTTTTGTGACATGGGCTTAGAGTGATAGTAAGCAGTCGGTTTTCTGGAAATATGGATCCACAATCAGTCATGTCCATGTTTAAAGAGCTGATGGAAGAGCAGAGAAAGATGGCTCAACAGCAGCAAAAAGAACAGAGAAAAATTGTTGAGAAGCAGCAAAAAGACATGCTAGAAATGGTCCTCAGTCAGGTTGCTGGCAGGAGTGTTACAATTGCTGTACCTGAGGTGGTTTCTGTGCCGAATATGATGGCAGCGCTGAGCAATCGGATTGAGAAAATCATTTCTGATCCAGATTTAGACTTGAGCTTTACCAGGTGGTTCTCAAGGTTTAAGGAAGTATTTGTTGAGGATGCAAAGCGATTATCAGAAAGTGCGAGAGTAAAGCTGCTATGTGAAAAGCTTGATAGGGCTCTTTTTGAAAAGTATCAGAGGCACATACTTCCTAAAGAGGTCACTGACATCGGTTTTGAAGAGGCAGCGCTTACATTGAAGCAGCTGTTTGACCTCAAGGTCTCGGAGTTCACCACGAGATACCAGTGCTTGAAGCCGTAAAAGAACGAGTCCGAGGACTACCTAACGTAAACTGGTAGAGTAAATAAATTTTTCGAGAAATCAAAAATTCATGAGCTAGATTCGGACTGAATCAAGTGTCTATTATGGATTTTCGGTCTCAAGTCAGCGAAAGAGGCTGAAATAAGGCAAAGATTGATAGCAATATTGGACAGAGAGTACAAGGCTAACAAGAAAGTTTCTCTCCAAGAGTTGCACATGGAATGTGAGAATTTTTTGAGTCTTAAAAGGGACAGTGATACCATCGCTGGCAATGCGAAGTTTGTGGAAGCAACAAACAAAGTGGAGAAAAGAGCGATTCAGTGCTGGAATTGCGGCGGTAGCCACATGGCACGCACGTGTAAGTCGAAACCATGGTTTTGCAAGAAGTGCAAAACAACGGGCCATAAGGAGGCATACTGCGAAGTCGCAAATCAGCGGAAAGCTGCAGAGAAGAGTCTGGAACGAAAGCGATGGCAGTAAGAACGCTAAGAAAGGTTCGAAACGCCACGTGCATGTGGTTAGAATATCGAATGCCGCCATCGAGGTTAATTCCACGAGAATATACGTGGAAGCGGTAGTGAACGAACGCCCAGTCGAGTTTCTACTGGAGACTGGGTCCGATATTACCCTGATCAATAAGAGCATTTGGAGAAAAATGAGATCTCCAACTCTTCAAAGCACGAACCTTGCGGTTAAAAATGCCAGTGGAAATTCTATGAAGATTCGTGGCAAGCTAAGATGCGAGTTTGAGGTTAAGGGCTCAATATCGGAAGGTTACGCGTATGTGACGCCCTACAGCTCGCTGTTGGGTCTCGAATGGATCCAAAGGAATGAAGAAATGTCACATCATATCAAAATGATGGTGGCAGAAGTAATGAGTGAACCAAAGTCTGATGTTGGAGACGAGTTAAAGCGAACATATCCACAAGTCTTCGAGGAAGGTTTGGGACACTGCACAAAGGAAAAGCTGAGCTACAGCTTGTGCCAGGCGAACGTCCAGGGTTTCGTGGCTGCAGAACTGTGGCGCATGCTGCAGTTGAAGCTGTCGACAAAGAACTCGACAGGCTTTTGGGAATGGGCGTCATAACTCACGTGAGCTGTAGTGAATGGGCTGCTCCTATCGTGTGTGTCAAGAAATCGAACGGGAAGTTGAGAGTATGCGCTGTTTTCTCGACAGGACTGAACAAAACGTTGCAGTCTTACGATTATCCTTGGCCAGTGCCGGAGGATATTTTCGCGTCTCTCAATGGTGGAACCCTATTTTCACAGATTTATCTCTCAGATGCCTATTTGCAGATAGAATTATCTGAAGAGGCAAGGAAGAAAGTCGTGGTAAACACACACCGCGGATTGTTTCAGTACAATCGCCTCCCATTTGGAATAAAGACCGCACCTGGAATATTCCATCAGATTATGTACAAGATGGTGTCGGGTCTAAGAGGTGTGACGACATACCTGGATGACATACTGGTCTGTGGAAAAACGAACGAAGAGCATAAAGAGAATTCGCTCGCGTTATTCGCAAGGATAGCTGATTACGGATTCAGAGTTTGCTTAGAAAAGCGTGCATTTTCTAAGCCTGAAATACGCTATCTTGGGTTCATTGTGGACAAGAGTGGCAGAAGGCCAAACCCTGAAAAGATCGAAGCGATCAAGATAATGGTCGAGCCAAAGAATGTGACTCAAGTTCGTGCATTTTTGGGAATGGTGACGTACTATTCCGCTTTCATGCCAACAATGAAAGATCTCCGGGGTCCATTGGATGCAATGCTCAAGAAGGATGTAAAATGGGATTGGAACGCAAAACATCAGAGAGCGTTTGAAAGCTTGAAGGCAGCTTTATCTAGTGACCTGAATCTTGTTAACTACGATCCCGAGCAGAAGATAGTAGTTGCAGCTGATGCGTGCGACTACGGTATTGGATGCGTCATTTCGCACAGATATCCAGACGGTTCTGAAAAACCGATAGCACATGCTTCGCGTTCGTTGACGAATGCTGAAAAGAATCACTCCCAGATTGAGAAAGAAGCTCTGGGACTAGTGTTTGCTGTGAAAAAGTTCCGCAAATATGTATACGGAAGAAAGTTTCTGTTGTTGACAGACCACAAACCGTTGTTAGCCATCTTCGGTGACAAGAAGGGAGTGCCAGTGTACTCCGCAAACCGACTCATGAGATGGGCAACAATACTGCTCGGATATGATTTTGACATTCAATATGTCAATACCACAGAGTTTCGACAAGCAGATGGTTTGTCGAGGCTGATGCAGAAGCATCCAGTTACCGAGGAAGATGTGGTTATAGCATCGGTCGAAAATGATGTGTCGACCTTGCTGAGAAATTGCATCAGGAAAGTGCCAGTAACTCACGAAGATGTTGAGTCTCACACAGAAAGGGATATGATTTTGAAGAAAGTCATATCATGCGTGAAAAGTGGACGATGGCCGAAGTCTGACGCTGCACTGGCTACTTTTCACAGCAGAAAAGAGACACTCTCAATGGTTGGAAAAGGCCTCATGACTGGAGAGATGGTGGTGATCCCGTCAAAGCTGCAATCAGAAGTTCTGAAGGAATTGGATGCTGGTCATCCTGGAATTGTACGGACGAAAAAAAATGGCTCGCAGTTACGTTTGCTGGCCAAACATATACAAGGACTGCGAGACTATCGTGCGGCGATGTGAAAACTGCCAGGAAACGGCAAAGAGACCAACGAAGGTGCCGTTGGAAGCGTGGTCATCAGGTAGTAGCGTGTGGAAGCGAATTCACGTAGACTTCGCAGGATCAATGAATGGAATCTACTACATGGTTGTGGTGGATGCCTACAGCAAATGGCCGGAAATGGTTACAATGTTCAACATTTCCGCTGCTCTGACGGTGAAAACGCTCAAGAATTTGTTTGCGAGGTACGGTTTGCCCCAAACAATAGTTAGCGGCAATGGCACGCAGTTCGTGTCAGACCAATTCGAGAAGATGTGCCAAGAAGGAGGAATAGAGCACATCAAAACTGCCCCCTCCCATCCTCAGTCAAATGGACAGGCTGAGCGCTTCGTTGATACGCTGAAGAGAGGTATCAAGAAGCTAAAAGGGGAGGGAAGGCCAACTGAAGAAACGTTGAACGTGGTGTTGCAAGGATATAGGACAACGCCAAACGCAAGTTTAGATGAGAAAACTCCCGCATAGGTTTTCCTGGTGAGAAAACTCAAGACCAGATTGAGTTTATCGCATCCGAAAGTCCAGAGCTCAAATGATCCGCTCAGGAATGAAATCCGAGCGAGAATGAAACGGCAGTTTGACAGAAAACATGGAGCTGTCCACAAAGAATTCACGATTGGCGATGCTGTATATGTACAGCAGTGGAAAGCACCACATTTTGTATGGTCTAAAAGAAAGATCACAAGACGCCTCGGAGCCGTGAATTATGAAGTTGAGTTGTTTGGAAGGACTGTTAGGAAGCATGCAAATCAGATTCGCCGTTGTTATAATGAGGAAGTCCCAGAAGGGAGGGCGCGGCGTTCAAGATTTTGCTTGATGCGCTAGAGCTCGATGATGTATTGTCCTGTAAACCTGCAACCGAGCCGAATGGAATAATCCACGACAACGACTCCACAATGGTCAATCCGACGACGCAACCACAATCTGATGCTACTTCATCAAATCAACCACCTCGACGTTCCACGAGGATAAGACGACCAGTTCAACGATATGGAGTTGAAATATGATATAGTAGTTGAATTGTTGTCTTTTCATAGTAACCTAGGTTTCGTTGTAAAGTAGATTGTACTTATAGTAGTTTTGTCCTTAATTTGTAATAACTTCACTATTAGGGGAGGTGTTGTGGCCGTCTGGTCACCGCGTTTGACCTCTGCATTTAGGGTTATCGGCAGCCGTGTGGCCCGTGGCCGTCCACGTTGAGTATTTCTCGTTGTTCTGTCTACCGATCTAGGTGGTCTAGCGGGAAAACAAGCCGTATAAAAGGCGACCAGGTTAACACTAGGTATGTTAGCTGTGCTCTGGTGTTCTCCTCTGGTGTGCCTGCTGTTGGATATTTCTGCTAATAAACTATTCCTAGTACTCGTCTTCTGCAGCCACAGTTTCTGAAGGTTTTCTCTCGCTAGAAGAGAGAATTGTCACGGTTGGAAAAAGACCGTTGAAATCTTGTATCCACAGGGATACAACAATCAAGAAAAAGTGAACGGTTGTATCAAAAAGGGGTCTTCCAAGCGAAAGTGGCTTGGTTCGCGTCAGAAACCTTTCAGCAAAAAGGGAACAATAGGAAAATGGAGTGAGGAGAGTGTAAAAAAGTGAACAATATTTTTTTCAAAGCGATATTCTTGGTCGACACTTCTGAACAGCGTAATAAACCGTTGCGGTATTTTACTCTGAAGTGCTCCGTGCTTCCGAAAATTACCCTGATTATGCGAGAACCGTTGAAAGTATGTGTATGTGTACCTGATAGCTATCATTCTCGTGAAACAAGTAGAAAGCTTTGGGAAACCATTGAACTCTTACTCGTTAAGTATACCACAACGGTTTGTTTTTCCTGTTCAGAAGTGTCGACCAAGAATATCGCTTTGAAAAAATATTGTTCGCTTTTTGTACACTCTCCTCACTACACTTTCCTATTGTTCCCTTTTTGGTGAAACGTTTCTGACGCGAACCAAGCCTTTTTCGCTTTTTTTCTTTAACTTCCCCTTTTCACTGAGTATATTCCTAGTTTTTCGAAAATGTGGCCATGTTAAATCTTTACTTTTGCCAGGAACCTAAACTTCCAGGAATCGACACTACACTATTGAAACACGCGGTGAAATCGTTGAAAAACAAGAAGAGTTTCGTTGAAAAAAAAACTCATAGGAATCAGATTGGTCGCAAAAAAATATTCCAGGGAATCACACGCGCATTTTACACTGGTGGTTTGGGTCGAGTCACATGACTGTGAGAAATCTCGGCGAACCATCAACTAGTTGAGGGTAAAGCAATGAGATTGACCGGAAGTTGGTGCAAAGTTCACATTCCAAATAACGAGATAGAGGGCTCACATTAGAGAAACGGAGGAGTACGCAATAAAAAATGTACAATTTTCAATTAACCATTAGCGGCACTAAGGAAATGCGACGTGTAACACGGGTGGCTTGAAATGGACGCCATGAAGCAGTGTAGCATATCTCGACGAGGTAGAACTCGTTGTCTCCGTTCGGTTACTAGGCCGAGCAGAGAGCAACCAATCAGAGTCGTGCAGGAACAGGATCTGACACGTCGTCGAGGGTTGGAAGAGCAAGGCCGAGGTGATTTTGCTTCCGTAGCTAGGCTATAGGAACTTGATTGGGCGGCAACGCCTTTTTTCCGATTGACCAATAAAAAAACCGCCCCGTAACTAGGCCGTGTATGTATGTCCTCTACAGAAAGGGGCGGAGGGAGGTGAGACAGGGGCCTTTTCTACGGCCTAGCTAGTACCCGCTTGTCAGAGTGGATTCGCCTTCATTTCAATTTTCTATTTTCTTCATTTTTGGTCCCCGAAATCGGAACATACAAATAAAAAATTTTCATTACAAGAACATTGGTTAAAGGCAGTGTTCACGATAGGAATCGTTTTTCTGATTTTTTTCTGATCTCAAAGACGGTCCCATGCTGATTCCAATGATGTTTTTGGAATCGTACAAGACCTTCTAGGAACGGAGTTATGGTCCCTCAAAAATTGAGCTAGAGAAGCAAGGTGGACGAGTTGTCCGAGGCTTGTAACTTCCGTATTTTGCAGCCGATGTATGCGAGCTGACCTGAGTAAAGAGAGAAGTTGGGAATGAAGGGAAGAACAGGGCTATCAATCAGAAACCATCGCTCATCTTACAATCTCGTGCATTCATTTGTTCACGTCGGTGGGCGTGGAAAGTGCATCTGGGTGTGACGAGCTGACGGGTGTCCAACTTTGGGGCCGTAGGCGACCGTTCCGAGCTCCTTTTTCTCAGTTTTTTCAACGTTAGGGTTGTGCTAGGCCCCGCAGCTGCCCATCTCCACCAAAAAAACAGACATGGTTTTTATCGTGGACACTCCCTTTAAAGGCAGTGTTCGCGATAATCTTCGATTTTGAGATTAATTGCTAAATCGATTGTTTGCCCCCCGAGTAGAACTAAAATGACGAAGAAACCGAGAAAAACGCACCAGATGGGCATGAAATCCTTTACTCTCACCCCGCTTCTTTACTCTCAATGGAACTGTTTGTTGTGACTACGAAATCCTTTGTGGACCCGTTTTTTTGCAATTCTCTATTTTGTGTTGCTTCGTTCTTTCCTTCGGACCCTAACTAATACTGTTTTGCTCAAAATATTCTTCCATATTCGATCAGTCCCATTTTTTAACGGTGACAACCACCGTGAACATGTTCATCCACCCGGACAACTAGTCCAGGCCAGAGAATAATGTCACTGGAATACGGCGTTTTAGCGCGTTTCTCGCCGTTTCTTCGTACTTTTGGTAACACTTGGTAGGCAACGCATTGTTTCGTGGGGAAAACTCGGGAACGAAAATCATCGTGAACACTGCCTTTAAAGGCACAGTCCAACCTCAGAGGTAATTTTTGATATTATGGTCCGGTCGCCGCCTATAGCAACCCTGCCAAGCGCGAAATCTCAATTTGCTCAGGTAAGCGAGAAAAAGCTAGGAAAAAGTCGGCCACGCCCCCTTGGAAGAAAAAATGGGTAACGCCCACAGCCAGGTTTCCGACCTCAATAGCGAAGAAACGCGCGAATGATTCTATTCAAAACCTATGTTCTTCAATTTGTTTTCGGTCTGGTTTAATATTGTGGCCTGCTACAGAACGATGGCTGCTAATAACGACAAAACACAGGCTCGAGACAACTCGTCCGAGAACTCTTAGCCATTCGAAATCGAATTTTTTGAGGAGCCGTAACTCCGTTCGTAGTGAGTTCTCAGCGATTCTAGAGACACCATTGTGATCAGCAAGAAATTTTCTCCGAGATAGGGAGAAAAGCGAAAAATCGATTCTGAGGTTGGACTGTGGCTTTAAGTGAAATGGCCATGCACTTTCCATGTGATTTTTTGAATACTGAAGTGATGCAATATGGATAAATTGCAACAACAAGAGTGCAAACAGGAGAAATCACGTATCCACAGACAAGAGTTTTTTTAAAGTTTCTGTAGTTTGGTAGTAAAAAAAAAACAAAAAAATTGGTGTGGAGATGCTTCACCTTCCTAGGATGAGATACAATAATGTGCCGGAGCTGGTCAAGGTCGGAAAAAGTCGTTTTCTTACGTATACAGAAATGATTTTCGAAAGTTTTGCAGCATTTTGGGATCTACTTCTTTGGTACCAAAAAAAAATTTTCTCAGGTAATCAGAGTCCAGGGGCGGTGAATGTCAGTGAAACTATCGTTTTCTTTAAAGGCACTGTTCGCGATAAAAATCGCTTTTTCTGTTTTTTTGCCTGTCTCGAAACCGGTCCCATTCTGATTCCAATGATGCTTCTGGAATCGTACAAGACCTTCTGGTAATGGAGTTATGGTCCCTCAAAAACTTAGCTAGGGAAAATGGTGGACGAGTTGTCCGAGGCTTGTAACTTCCGTCTTTTGCAGCCAATGTATGCGAGGTGACCTGAGTAAAGAGAGAAGTTGAGAATGAAGGGAAGAACCGGGCTTTTTATCGGAAACCATCGCTCAACTCACGATTTCAAGTGTCCCCTTGTTCACGTCGAGGGGCGGAAAGAGGCGGGACTTGCCCACAGCGGCGGGGTTTGCCCACTTTTCTAAGCCGTTTTGCGGCTCCTGGGTAGCTTTTCTTCGCGTTTTTTTCGACGCTGTTCTGCTTCTGAGAGCCACGAGAAGCTTTTGTCATGAAAAAATCGGGGATGAAGTTTATCGCGAACAGTGCCTTTAACATTTGGGACTTTTTGGACCTACTTTTTTGGTACCAAAATTTTTTTCTCTTGTTATTTTTCGGACTTGTAAGAGTAAGAGAAGAAAAAAACTTCTTTAATGGATCCTGTTCATATGGAGTTTATTTTGAAGCATTTCACAAGAACTGTCCACAGCCCGAGTTTGAGACCCTAGCTCTTCATTGAGCCGACCGATATCGAGCCCCTAGGATGTCCCAATTCGCTCAATGGGATTTGAACCCCTGAAACCGCCACTATCCCATTCGGTTGAAAATTTTCGGTAAACCCTCCTGGAAGGCACTTCGCAATATTTTCTGGGACAACTTTTTGTGGAGAACAACTTGCCACCTGACATCAGATGAGAAAAAGCAGATCAATGTGTGATTTTCAGCGTCAAACTTGCTATAAATCTCTTCCGGACTTGGCAGCTCTCCGGTAAGAGAAAAAACTTTTTTTATGGATCCTGTCCATAAGGGTTTTTTTTCTGAAGCTTTCCACTAGTACTACTGACAACCCAAGTTTGAGACCCCTAGCTCTTCATTGAGCCGGGAACGAGCCAGCAAACAAGAAAAGTATCGGTAAATTTTCTATATAAAAAAACGAAAAACCAAAGTAGAGAAAGAACGGGAAAAAGTTGAGTTTTTGTTCGCTTGTTCGCGAAGGGGGGGGGGCGCAGAAACGAGCCACCCGCTGGAATGGGGAGCTGCGCTCTCCTCCTACCGATCCCATTGCCGCGCCTGACCCTGGGCGCTAGCCCAAGTGGTAGAAAAATCATATTTTTTAGTTTGCTTGATTCTGCATAAAGCACCTTAGAATCACTTCATACGGTTTTTCACACAGTCTCCGCATGCCCAGACCAGTATGTCAACCGCTGGTGACCTAAGTGCTCGTCCGAATTGCGAATGTCCAAACATCGAAAAATTGTTTTTAGGGGACCTTCTAGTGTCAGCTACATTGCTCTGGTGGGGTGTAACTCAGCGGTTCGGTAGAATCGATCTACCAATGAAGTAGAAAATACCAAAGCCGCTTATTTGGAGTGAGGAATAGAGAAAAAAGTGGAGGTAAAAGGCTGTTGCTTCCAAACGGTCTTTTCAGCCTTGGTTTTAACTTCAAGAAGGTTAAAAGGATCATCTACTGATTGGTTATCGAAAACTTCTTTAGCTGGATTTTTTCTATTTTTGTGTGATTTTCTACCTCATCATGTGCTCCTCCCCTTGCCCCGAGCTATGGTTATGTCGAGTCGAGTCATCGAGTCTTGGTTTCGACTGAAATAGTCGACTTCGAGTCACTCGACTACTCTTGTCGAAAACTCGATTATTCGAAATTTTGAAAAATCGAGTTAGTCGATAACTCGATTAATTGAAAAAATTTTAAAGTCGCCGAAGCATACCGCGAGCCCAAATGGTAGGGAAAGTCAATCACGTCGGCTCGATTCTGCACCAAATTATCTCACAAGGGACGACCCCCCGGGGGAGGTGACGTCATGAAAAAAGTTCTTCTAAAAGTTGTGGGGGGAGGATAAAGTAACATTACTGTATGTTGGGTTTTACCTAAGGGCCTTTTGATATTCCAGAAAAAAGAAAAAACTCTTTGAAACTACCTGTAACCTCTTTCTCGGAGCAGCTGGAAAGAGTTCATATGCTCGGCACACATTAAGTTACAACAAAATTGCCCTATACAAGGTTTCACGGTTTGATTCTGGCCCATTCGTGAGATATTCCGAGCTCACTGCGCATTCCATTCCCCGTATCACCTGACTGAAGTTGCCCAAGCCACCATGCAGGGATGGTCGAGAGGATAACGATGGGGAATGCTAAACTACGAAGGCATGCTGGGTTCGGTTCCCGCAATGCAGCTTCTGGAAAAGTTGTTTTGCATTTGTTCGATTGTTTATCCACGAGGTTTCTCATCCACATTTCAATTTGCTCTTTCCAATCTGGCTGGATTTACAATTTCTATCGCGTGAATCCCTGTAGTATATGAGCATTTCCTCACCTTATTCAAAAAATTATCCTTCTCTTCTTCTTGTGCTGGCGTTTCGGGTTCATTGATAAATATTGTAATGCGAGCATCTTCTGAGTTTGTATAACTTTGCTTGAGTAAAAGAGAACACCTTTCTTGAACACATAGAAGTCGTTTCCGAATCATCGGAGAAAAAAGCATTGCCATTGTAAGAAGCAAAGCGATGAACCCTTTCTTAAAAATCATCATCATGACTGCAGTTTTCATTTTCAAAAGGCGACAATTGGTTCCCTAATACATCTGCTAACCCTTCATCGAAAATTACTAAACTCGACTCAATCACGCAGAATTTTTTTTCGATTACATGGAGTTCGGGGGACATATGGCGAAAAAAAAGTCGAAAAAAAATTCTCCATATTGATCCGAAATACAGCAGATTGAGAGATGGGTGTTAGATATAGTAGCCAGCCAATTTTCGCTTCTGAAAAACCGAAAGCACAGCCATGGTGGTCGGTTGAAAAGATTGCACCCGCGAATTTTTCATGTTTTTCCAATTTTTCGCTCTACTGGATGGTCCTTAGGTAAAACCCAACATACAGTGATGTTACTATATCCATTCCCCACAACTTTCAGAAAAACTTTTTTCATGACGTCTCCTCTCACGGGGGGTCGTCCTTTGTCAGAATCACTTTAAACGGTTTTCACACAGTTTTTCTGCAGCGTCCTGCGCGCTCCCACTGGGGTCCCGCACACTTTCTACGGCGCCCGGCTCACTCGTACTCAAAAATTCCTGAACAAGTTACCTAAGACTTTACACAACTGGTATGGTGGCTTCACGCAACTTACTTTAAGTTCACAAGTAACTTGAAGCGACGTCACGTGTAATTTGACCAGATTTTTGATTAAAGTGTCATATAACTTGGGCTAAAAACATATCATTACGAGTAACTTGCAGTGTTGCTACATGTTACTTGGCACCCAAATGCGTTGCGGCTAGTTCCCCGAGCAGGGCTGATGCCGCCAACGGTTAGCCGAAGCCTGCAGCCAGTGTGCATTGCCAAGTACCTCATACTTGGGAAATTGAACCGACGACATTTGTGCAGTGTCGGCCAGAACGCTTCCGCCGTTGTATAACGGACGGGTAAGTGGACTAACTCTGAAATCAAAGCTTGTCAAGACTTCAAAAGTAGTTTTGTTAGATTTTTTATAAGATAATGACGAGATTTTATCTGTAGATCACACTATAGTAGAGTTTTGAATGGGTCACGCTCATTGCAACAATGCAAAAGCTTACGACACCCGGGATTCCCAAGCCGTCCCCGATCCAAGTATTAACCAGCCCAACGTTGCTTAACTTGCCGGATAGGACGGGATGGCGTGCTTTCAACGTGGTATGGCCGTATGCCATTATGATCGCAACTGATATGCTAGACTATTCATGGGAATCACGTCGTGATTGACCAGGAGATCTTCTGATAGCAAGCCCCTTTCCACCCCCTCCCCTCAGGGACAATAGCATTCAATCTATTGATATTTGTCTGTCGATTGATATAGCGTCTTAAAGGCAGCATACACGCTCGTAAACATGATTGAGATAACTACGGAAAAAGAATGGTATGGCTCAGATTGCAACGCCTACGCATTTTGAAGCGTCAAAAACGACCGACAATGCTGTTACAGGGGTAGCAAGTTTGGCCCCGCCCGTATTTTCACGCCCCCTGTATTTGCTTTTTTTCCTTCAACGCAAGGTTGCTGGGTCATCTTCATCGTCGGTGCTGCTGGTGGGTTGCCTAAGAAGAGAAGCACTCGCGTCAGTTACGGCGAAGAAGACCCAGCAACCCTGCATTGGAGGAAAAGGACAAATACAGGGGGCGTGAAAATACGGGCGGGACAAAACTTGCTACACCTGTAACGGCATTGTGGGTCGTTTTTGAAGCTTCAAAATCCGTAGGCGTTGTAATCTGAGCCACACCACTCTATTTCCGTAGTTATCTCAATCACGTTTACGAGCGTGTATGCTGCCTTTAAGTCGGAATTTGCCGGCCGACGTCGGACGACTCGTTATCAAATTTGATAAGTTAAAGGCAGTGTTCACGATGATTCTCGTCCCCGAGTTTTTCACATAAAACAATGCGTTGGCCTCCAAGTGTCACCAAAATTACGAAGAAACGGCGAGAAACGCATTCAACGTCTTATTTCAGTGACATTATTCTGTAACGTGGACTAGTTGTCCGGTTGGATAAACATGATCATGGTTGTTGTCACCGATGGAAAATTGGGTGGACCGAAAATAGAAGAACAGTTTATGCAAAGCAGGACTAGTTAGGACCCTAAAGAAAGAACGGAGCAATAGAGAGTAGAGAATTGCAGTGGACGGGTCCACAAAAGATTTTATTGTCACAACCAACACTTCCTGTGATACTTAAGAGGTGGGGTGATACTTAAAGATTTCGTGTACTTCTGGTGCGTTTTTCTCGATTTCAACGTCGGTTTAGTTCTACCCGGGGGACACTTAATCAATATAGCGAATAATCTCAAAATTGAAGATTGTCGTGAACACTGCCTTTAAGATAGTTAAGATGGATAGGGTAGGGTGGATAGATACTACACATTCGATAACGAGTCGTCCGACGTCGGTCGGGCAAGTGTGAAAGAGCCTTTAAGCTCTGAACAGACTATGGAGTAGGAAAATAGCCTCACCGGTGATGAAGTTATCTAGATATCGGGCCCTAAAAATGGAAAACCTTAAAAAAAAGCTACTTCATTTCATAAAAGAATTTCGTGGTGGTGGAGATTATAAACTTGTCTTGCCGATGGTACATAGATGTGTAAAATTTAGTGGACTGCACTATATAGCAGGAATGTTGGTATTGCCCTTCACTTTAACTAGAGTGATAAGATCCCTTTGACGAACACTATAGTGATTTTCTAGAGAAATGTGCAAACGAATCTTTATTAATTTCAGGTTATCAGACAACTGAACGCGAAATACATGAATGCGACCGAGGAACTTCTCACCGCTCCTGCAACGTTTTGAATCATTTATTGTATTTATATGCATGTTTATATATTTAATAAAACAGTAAAATGTTGTGTCAAAGCATAATAGACATTTGATAACCATCCAACTCGCGCTCTACGAAGACCACCATTGACTGTACCCCATTAAGATTCTCCCGGGACCTATGAGTGGTTGGCCGAATTGTGGATTTGTCCACTCGCGGGTCCAAGGCTCCCCTTGATCTCGCTGGCGGACCTCATGGAATTCGATGCCAGCCTCACGGCTGCCCGTTCCTCTCGGTCGTTCAGCTTCCTTGGTTTTCCAGTTCGTGCGTTATGGAGGTACAAAGCAGGGTCTTCAATGTATTGAGCAGTGCAGCCTTGACTTCTTCCAATACGTTAGCTTATAGATCGAATACGAAGGCCCGCATGGCTTATGAGATCAATCTGAGGTCTTTCGCATTCCGGCAAACTCGTTCCAAGTGACATTTTGTAAGACAAGGAGCAGGAATATCCTATTGTTGAATAGATTTCATTAAACCGTATTTTTTCTCATTGCAAATCTATAGTATTGAAGAAATTCCGAAGATTCACCGGATATGTCATATATAGTTGGTATCTTATCCCCAGAAAGTCGTGTTGTAGCTATTATCTGGGATTGGAGCGGTTATTTCCCCATTGCTACCACTGTGTTTTCTTAGAAGCACCCGCTCTACTCTCATGATAAAGCAATCACAGCAGCGTCGCAGCTTCCCCCGTCCAGTGGTCGACGATATGTAGAGTTCGCGCAATAATTTTAGTCTGATGAATGGACGGGGCTGCGACGGTAGATCACCCCGCGCGAATCGAAACCCCATTCTCCAGTGAGGCCACCGACCCCGCACGGCCAGTCGCCTGGTCCATGCGCCAGACTAAATCGAAAACGAAAACCGTAGTTAAGCATCAGTCGATTTCGACATATTCCGGTGCCAGCCTTTTAAATATTGACGTGTTGTTATGAAAATTTGCCGCTGGGCGTTTTCGGAGGTGTAGCGTCGATTGGCGTTTGCAATTTTCCTGCTTGGCACACGCCGAATCCAGAACCGCAGAAATCGCGGCTTGTCATATAGGTAGTTTTGCCGTGCAGTGTATAGTGGGGAGATGAACAGACTTAATTTCGAAGAGCTCACATGGGATGTTACTGTGTAGCGTCAAGAAAAAACGTAGATTTTTAGGGCCCGATATTTAGATATAGGCTATAAAACGACGAAATTCGCTTGGTTCCTACGCGTGCTGGTGTGGAGGGGGGGGGTTAGAGACAGTGAGAGAGCGTAGGACGAAAGGAGGCCGAGGCGTTCGCGCCTCGAATGATGTGAATTACGTCGTTTTATAGAGGGTACCTTCATCACCGGTGAGGCTATTTTCCTACTCCATAGTCTGTTCAGAGCTTAAAGGCTCTTTCACACTTTTTTTGGCTAAAACGTAAGCTTCGGGTCCCTGAGTTCGGACAACTCGTCCAAAACGATTTTCTTGCTGAACTTTGAGTAGCCATAACTCCGTTCCCAGGGGGTTTTGTACGATTCCAGGGACATCATTGAAATCAGCATGGGACCGTTTTCAAGATAGGAGAGAAAACAGAAAGAAGACTTTCAGCGTAAACACTGCCTCTAAGAGTTATAATACAACTAGTGCCTCCAAGGAAATACAGAATGTGCTTCAAACTTGGGTGATTGAACCGGCGCCAATCTCGCTCTACCACACAGGACAGTGCGTCGTACTCGACACGGGTTCGCTAATGATCCTCGCGGAGCTGGCGCGGTTCTGACACGGAGCGGCGATGTCGCGGCATTGTCGGGGTCGTGGTAATTTCCCGGCACTGGCCCGGCAAACTTTCTCAGATAAATTTCTACGTTTGCAGGTTAAGAGCGTCAAGCGTTTCGTTTTTTTGTTAGAAAAGGAGAATCGGAACCGGTTGGCGAGTACCGACGTGAGTCCCTCTTTGTCCAACAGAATGCCTTCCCCGGTCTGTGGCATGGAATAATATGTCATTGGGCAACCCCTGTGGGTCACCCGTTTTGTCAATATCGAGAACCGAGTGGTTGTTTTGTAGAAAACACAATGGTATAAGTGGAGAAACAACCGCACCGTTTCCAAGATAGCGTGATAATAGCTGAAACGCGGCTTCCTAGAGATAAGATACAGACCATATGTTACAATTCATAAGAATGTCCTCTTGCTGAGTAGTGCACATAAAGTGATAAACCGGGGGAGTTCACAGAATTTGCAATCATGTGTGATTTTAGCAAATTATTCATTAGTGATTTCAGTTTTGAAATGGCCTGTTTCCTGCTCATTTGACGAGGACAGACTCGCTACGGATTTATTCAACGGCTACAATTCACTAATACGTCCCGTACCGAATGCGTCGTCTCCACCTATTGAGGTTGTATTTCTGTTGTTCCATTTTTTACTTTGGGGACATTTTTTCTGAAAGGAGCTAGGGTAGAGATTCGGCGGCCAGCTGTTACCACCGGCTTCTGTTTTCAGCAATATTTGGGGAAAATGAAAATAAAGCCAGAACTTCTTTATAAGCTCTGGGATCTTCTGGGGTCGTATTCGCCATCAACCCGCCGGGGAGTGGAAGGGTAGATGAGGTGAAATTTAGGTACAAAATGCGCTCTCCACGGCCACCTCTCGCCTCCCTTGGCTTCCCTCGCGACCGCCGGAATTTTTCGAATCGCATAGCTGAAGAATGGCCGCTTCGCGATGGAATCTTTATCTTTTCGCAGTGATATCGATACGTAACACAGTTTGCATTTCCATCTTACATGGTGTAAGATGGGTTGATCTGCTCCTCTGCCGCGCGCGGTATCATCCCTTCCGCTTCCCTTCGACTTCCCTCGGCGGGTTGTTGGCGAATACAACCCCTGAAGAGCTCTCGAGTTGAATTACGATTAGCAGCGGAGCGGTGGGACATGAAGAGATACAATTGCTGATAACGATATTTTGACTAGAAAAATGACCGCTTGATGCTGGTGATTACCGAAATCGAGAGGTCTTTAAAACCGCCAGAGCTCAGGGAGCTTCCATATCGTCAATCACTGGTTGAGAGGAAGCCGCGCCGCCGCTATGATAGCTTTATCATAGAAGTCGAGCGGTTGTTTTTGAGAAAACACAATGGTAGAAATGGAGAAACCATCGCTCCGCTTCCAAGATAGCGTGATAAGATTTCCAACGCGGCTACCTAGTAGAGATAAGATACAAACCATACTTAAAACATATTCGCACAGCTTATCACTGATGACACCAAACAAAACACGCGAGTTGATCTATTCTAGAACGATTCCAGCAGACAGGATTGCAACAGTTCCAAATCAGATCAATTTGTAAATTTTGCTTGTATGCTATCAGAGAAAGTGAGTAGTGAAATTCGCTCACGTCTTGTGCGGGTTGGAACATTGAACCTAAAGGTTTGATATGATTCTTTCCAGTCAACAGGTCTCCTTTAGGTTGCCTTCAGTTTGGCGCTGGTGTTGTTGATCAACATAGACGAGAAGAATCAAATAATGCACACAAATGTATGGCCAACAATGGTGAGGGACAAACTATCTTCATTCTGAACATTCTCCTGCATACAGCACGGTTTTATTTTCAGCGTTGGAAAGACTATCAGATGCGATGGGATCCGCGAATGTATGGAGATATTGGTAGGCTAAACCTACTTCACATAAAAAAACGTCAGAAACGAGTATTCGAATTTCTAGAGACTATTCGAGTTCCACCCGACAAGGTCTGGCTCCCTGATATTGTGCTGTTTAACAAGTAAGCATCTATTTGAATGGGGAATCCACTTTTCTTATGCTACACGTTAGTTTGTGGCACTCTGTCAAGGCGTAGCTAGATGCCTCACACGAAAACCGGAGGTGCGCAGGGCATCGGAGGCATCTAGCCTGATTTTGTTGCAAAAGTTAATGTGAACGACGGAAATTCTAGCCTCATTTGGTGAAATTTTAGATACACTCTAGCACCCGCATACTATACGTAAATTTTCGCTACAATACTCGATCGATCGATCTACCGTGTCCTGAATTAGGGATGTGCGGCAATTGCCGTTTGCCGTTTGTCGTTTGCCGGCCATTTTTGGGAATTTTATCGCCGTTCGTCGTTTGCCGAAATTTTTGTTATTTTTCCGGCACAACTCCTCAAAACATTGAAAGGAAATGCCGCCTATGCTCGCGGCCATGTAGGCAGTAGGGGTAATCCGATTATCCGTTGTTCGCTTAACCGTTATCCGTAGTTTTGGCTCATCTGGGGCGATAGTAAATGGATTTGAAAACGCGAGTGAACTAGCGGTAAGTCCGCGGTGAACTGCAGCTGAACTCGAGTTTTTTTATTTGACGATATTCAGGAAAGGGACCAGACATTGCTGAAACTACGCACTCGCATGCCACGTTATGAGCTACTAGATACGCATAGTGTAAACCACCTCTAAGCCCTTCTGGGAGCCTCTATGAACAGCGCTTTGTCTTGATCGCACGCATCACATTACACTGCGCCGCGGCGTTTATGGTATGCTATAGAAGGAAAAGCAGTGTTTCATTATCTGGGTCTACCGTGCCTTCATGGTCGTGAGTATAGGCCACATGGGTTCTTATCCCCCCTCCCACCCTCTATTCATTGAAGCTGTGAGCTGCCATCATTTGATCTGTTAGGACTCAAAAACTGATGGATGACCATACGGAAAGTATTTACCCTGTCGTATGTAGTACAGTAGATAGTGCAATTCCAAAAAGGTGCTTTAGTTTCTGTTCCAGAGTTTCGACAGATTCTAGTGTAGCTAAAAGAAGCGGGAAGCATCTGTGCGACACAGAAGGATTTGTGCGACGCACGTGGGCAGGGACTCTCAAAAACCATGCCGCGGCAGTGCCAGAAAAGTACCGCGACCCTCCATTGTGCCGCTATAATTCCACAGTAGTACCGCAACAGCTCCGTGATGATTACTGTGCTGTGGAGATTCTGTTGCAGTGTCTTGAGGGTCGACAACGCCGCGACATTGCCAGAACCGCGGCAGTTCCGTGTTAGAACCGCGCGAACTCCGCGAGGATGCATGGGCGACCCCGCGTCGACTACGATTCACTTTTCTGTATTGTAGAACGAGATTGTTGCTGGTTCAATAGCCTAAACTTGAAATACATCCCGGATCTGCCAGGTCGCAGTAACGAGGATACCCTCTGTCTATATCAGGTAGAGGACGTAAGCACCGCAGGTGTGCATTTTTGTTCGTGAGCCCATCCAGTTGTATTATGACTCATTTTATATGAGTTACTCGCAGTCCGCCCTATTTTCGTCAGAGCGCAGCCACCGATCGCAGAGCGGCAGCGGCACCATAGCGGAGCCGCAGCTTCACTACCACGGAGCCGCATCGGCGCTACCGCGGAGCCGCAGCGGTACTATCGCAGGGGCGGCATGACATTGCCGCTACGACTCCGCGATAGTGCCGCTTCGGTGCCTCTAGGAGCCGAAGCCGCTTCCTCGCGAAGCCGCAGTGGCGAGTTCCTTGTTATCTACGATGTCCCACATGTCTTGTTTTTGTTCAACTGATGCCTTGAAATGGAGATACTCCCTTGAATTGGAATTATCAAAATGTTGACAAAAGTATTGGAAAAAAACGGAAAAATTAGAGCGGAACATGTGAATAACTTTTGGGTCAATCTAAGGGATGAGGTTTTTTGCCGTTTGCCGGCCATTTTTGGGATTTTCTTGCCGATTGCCGTTTGCCGAAATCTCAAAATCGTTCGCCGCACATCCCTGGTCCTGATCCCTACTAAAAAGGCTATGCCAGTTGCGACCGACCGCATTGCCGTTTCATCCCCATGACCTGCAGCATTCCCATGTTCAAAATTATCCTGGTAACGTCTTCCAGAGAGTGACACGGTGTCACTCTCAACGACCCGTCGCAGAGTGTGGAGTTCAATCCGTGAAATGACTGAGCCAAAGCTGTTGGAACGGCATTCCAGCGTTCAGCGTAGCCTGCGCGGGTTGAGAATGCTGCTGAACATGGGCTGTCTCAGAGAAAACCTCACTTGCTCAAAGACTGCTTGGTCATTTAGTGCTGATGGTAATTACCTGGTGTCGTTTTACTCCAATGTCGTTGTCGAGCATACTGGTGAGATGCTGTGGGTTCCTCCCGCCGTCTACAAATCCAGTTGTATTATCGATGTTGAGTACTTCCCCTTTGACGGTGGGTTAAAATGAAATTTACTACTGGTCAATAACCGATGTTTTCCGTGTTCTGCAGAACAGGTGTGCGCTCTTACGTTTGGGTCATGGACATTCAAGAAAGAGGAAGTGCAGATATCATACTTGATGGGGAAGAAACAGGTAAGGTTCATATCCGCAATCGCGTTCAGTCAGCAAAGTCTCACTATCACAATCGTAGAGGCGAAGAGGTTGTTTTGAGAATGATTTTCTCATTTTCATAGTTGATTTTTTTAAAAACAGCCGCTTCGCTTTTACGATTGTGATAATGAGGACTGAACGCGATTGCGAAACTGAACTATATGCTTCCAAGCATATAGTTCAGTTTCGAAGATTTCCGCAGCCTTTTTTCAAATCTCATTTCACGTTATTGCTGGGTCCACCTCAACAAGTTAAAGGCAGTGTTCGCAATAAAATGAATGGGCGTACTGCCTGTTTATTGCTTCTGACAAGAAATTGTTAATTTCATCCATTGACAAGAATGAGCTACAGTGTCCTCTATCATTATCGCTAGTTAAACATAATGACAGTATTCAATTTCTCGTGAACAATGCCCTTGAAAACTTCAAAATTCGAGTTGGTTTTCTCACAAAGTCCGACAAGAATTGATTAAAAACGTTCTTAATAAGTAATTTGATACTTCCGCCAGTCTTAGACTTGCTATTAAAGGCACAGTCCAAGCTCAGTTGCGAAATCTGAGATTTCCACCTAATTGTGAAGTAGACTCACCCTATATAACATCTGCCAAGTGCGAGCTCTCAATTCCTCAGAATAAGCGAGATATAAGAGGAAGCCACCCTGGGGCGCCCACCTCGGGAAGCCACTTTGGCACGCCCCTTTTACGATCTTCCGAGCTCAACAGTGGCGAGACGAGCGATAATTTTTTATCAATAGCCCCGTTCTTCCCTTCAGTCCCAACTTCTCTCTTTGCTCAGGTCGGCTCGCTTACATCGGTTGCAAATGACGGAAGTTACAAGCCTCGGACAACTCGTCCACAATGCTTTCGTAGCTCAATTTTTTAGGGACCATAACTCCGTTTCTAGGGGGTCTTGTACGATTTCAGAGACACCATTGGAATAGGCGTGAGACCGTTTTCAAGGTAGGCTAAAAAAGAGAAAAATCGTTCTGAGGTTGTACTGTGCCTTTAAGCATAGCATGGCATCGAAAGGTAACTGCCTTTCACCAAGGATGTTATTCGGCAGCAGAGTCGACACTGTATCAATTATGCTTGTAGCTTATAGTTCCCGAAGATGGCAATGCATGGGAGCAATTTCAATTTTCAATCAATATGGTGACAAACGGTACATGTCGCGTCGCATAGGTCGGGTGAAAAAATGCTCGAGCGCTCTATCTATATCACAACAGGCCCATTTACGTGTCCTACCGGTAGGGCACGCTTCGCTTTTCAGAAATCAAATTCTTCGCTGCAGGAAGGAGTGTTTAAACCTGCTGCATCCTTCGTGTCGTTTTTTGCAGGTAGGCCGTAAACACACACGTGGCCCGCTTGGAGACGAAGGGGTGCTGGAGATAGTGACTGTGTATCGGATGATATCACATTGCATTGCTGTCGCAGCCTTCCACAAAAACGACACGGAGGATTTGCTTGGGAGCCGACTAGGTTCTTCCGGCATCGTCTTATACTGACCCTCTTCTCCGCGGTCTCCTTTAGTTTGCTGTCCTTATATGCTTGAATAGAGGCCTTAACAGCAACACTACAGGACTTGTTGATAATTACTCTCCCGAGAACGCTGGTGAACAGTCCTTATAAGTCTGAGCTTGCTGCTTCAGATGTCTTTGGGACTGGTCGTTTCTACGTCCACATGACTTAGAGATTGGCGTGACAATTGATGCTGAAGAACAGTGGTTGAGGCCCTCCACAGAGGACTGGTAGTCTTTTGTAAGATTGTTGCTCTCGCGCCACTGATTTCCAGCACCGGCAGCTTGTAAATGCTAGGCATCACAGTTGAGCAGGTGCTGGGCGATGGCCGTGCTTGTTTTAATCTTCTCACAGAGACAGACTTTCGTTCGGACAAGGCGGCGTTCACTTCCGGTATTGTAGGGTCTCACTACGTCGAAATCAAAGAGGCACCAGCGTCGATTAATCGGGATGTTATCCTATCTTGAGTGCGTTGATTCGAATAATGGCGAGCTTAGGGCTAATAATATCGTGGGAGTCGAGCTTGGGCTTGAGGTTGCGGTGGACAATGAATCCCACAACTCCAATGTTTTCTTGTCAACATTGGCTCCATGTATAATAAAGTCCCGTCCTGATCATACCTGGAGCCTGGCTATAGTCCTTGTGGTACTTTCCGCTTTGACTTCGGTTGTTGCAGAGCCAGCACGTCATAGCGGATTCTCTTGCTGGCTTTCATGAGCATTGCCAGATCAGCATCTTAGCTGTAGACTCTGCTCATTGTAGGTGCAAATCCGTAGACAGTGTTAATGTCTCGTCCGCTGATCCTTGTCCAGTGCACTCCGTTTCCTGCGGCAGTATTGTTCTTCGGGTCTCTTCCGGTTGTTCTAGTGCACGTCTCTGAGAATTTTTCGCATGGTTATTGCATAGCTATGGCACTGAAACGCAGCTCCTTCGCGAAATATCATCCCTATGACATCGAAATCCAGCTCTTCCGCGGAATAGCGTCGCTGTGGCATAGCAAGTCATGCGGTGCCCGAAATAAAATCGCTGTGGCATCGCTATGGTTCTACAATTGTGGTGAGAGCGAAGCTCTCACCAGATTTGGCTTTGATTCGCCATCGCGCAACCATTTTTTTGGTTTCCTGAGAATCGAGAAAAATTGTCGAAACCACGTGATTTTGGTCGAAAAAAGGGTTCATCCCCTTTTTTTTCAGTTGGCGTACACAATCTTGTTGGAACACTTATCGTTGAGCTAGAAAGCTCATTTCTTGCTAGAAGGTTGGTTATTATTGCACCTAGGTCCTGTCAAAATTTGAAATTGGTAGCTCAATTTTTGTGGAACCTCAAGATTGAGGGTCATGAAATAAACACCGTTACTGATAGGCTTTTTCTCAGGATTGAACGCTCCCTGGGTTGGGGCAACGCTTCAATCAATGCGGCGGGATCTTGGAAGTACTTTTTGGAACGCCGCAAGGTGTGAATCAGAAGTGCGCCACAGAACGTGTGTGGGACCCAAGTGGGAGTGCGCAAGACGCCGAAGAACGTATGTGGGACCCAAATGAGTGCGCGCCGGACGCCGTAGAAAGTGCGCGGGACCCAAATGAGTGTGCGCAGAACGCCGTAGAAGGTGTGTGGGACCCAAATAACAATGCGCCGGACGCCGTAGAAAGTGTGCGGGACCCAAATGAGTGTGCGCAGATCGCCGTAGAAAGTGTGTGGGACCCAAGTGAGAGTGCTCAGGATGCCGTAGAAAATGTGTTAGACCCAAATAACAATGCGCCGGACGCCGTAGAAAGTGTGAGGCACCCAAACGAAAGTACGTTGGACGGCGTAGAAACTGTGAGGTGACCAATTGGAAGTGAGCAAGACGCCGTAGAACGTGTGTGGGACCCAAGTGGGATGCGCCGGACGCCGTAGAAAGTTTGCGAGACCCAAATACAAGCACGCCCATGCCGATCGTTTTTTTCGCAGGGCTACCGTAATCATTCTTGAAAAAATGATAACGAACGATAACACACGCTCATAACATGCGGGGTATAAAAGGGCAGAGGAGCGGTACGCATTCATTCACACACCGTTCTCTTCGAGAAGCCACTGGAAAGTGGCTAAGGAGGTCGAAATTGTGCAAACATGATTGTTGGCTATTACGATGTGCTTATATCCAAGCTGACACTTGGTAAATTTTTGAAGGAGGGTTACGGTAGCCCTGCGGAAAAAATGATCGGCATGAGCGTGCTTGTGACCCAAATGGGTGTGCGCAGAACGCCGTAGAAAGTGTGCAGGACATCAGTGGGAGTATGCAGGATGTCACAGAAAGTGTGCAGGATATCAGTGGGAGTGTGCAGGACGCTATAGAAAGTGTGCAGGACATCAGTGGCAGTATACAGGACATTAGTGGGAGTGTGCAGGATGTCACAGAATGTGCGCAGGACATTAGCGGGAGCGTGCAGGACGTCATAGAGGGGGGGGGGCGGCGGGGGCAGGGTATCAGTGGGTTTCCTTTGAATTAACACCACTAGGCATAAACCATGTGAGAAAGGAAACCTTTAGAAAAAACAAATGAAATTTCTGAAAGTTTAGGTTCCTGGCAAAAGTAAAGATTTGGCATGGCCATTTTTTCGAAAAATTAGAAATATACCCAGTTAAAAGGGGAAGGTAAAGAAAAATTTAAAAAAAGTTTTGAAATATTCCTGAGAACGATTTGGCGTAGAATAATTCGATTTTTGGAAATGTAGTGAAATAGTTGAAAGTATGATTTGGCAGTCGAGTTTGAACCAACTATTGATAAGAGTTGTGCAAAATGGGAGATCGCATTGTATAAGCTTATCCGTAGAACATATCGTGGCAAAATCAAGCGTGATAAGGCAAGCAGTAAAGCTTGTTCGGGAGCTGGAATGCCGCGGTCTTCACGTATTAAGTGAAGTAGAATCAACTGTTTGTTCCATATCACGGGTGATTTTGCTTTGATGAGTTCTACGGATAAGCTCATACAATGCGATCTCTCATTTTGCACAACTCTTATCAATAGTTGGTTCAAACTCGACTGCCAAATCATACTTTCAACTATCTCACTAAATTTCTCATAAATCAAATTATCCTACGCCAAATCGTTCTCAGGAATATTTCAAAACTTTTTTCATTTTTCTTTACCTTCCCCTTTTAACTGGGTATATCTCTAATTTTTTTTTCGAAAAAATGGCCATGCCAAATCTTTACTTTTGCCAGGAACCTAAACTTTCAGAAATCTTGAACTTGTTGAGAATCGAGTTCTTTTTGGTATCAGTATCATGCTCAGAGTAAACAAACCGAGGGGTATAAAAGGATGCTCATCTCACCGAATTCTCACTCGGCATTTCGAGGCCGATCCTGGAAGGTGACCTCAAGTCACCTTTGAAGGATCACTCAGAAGCCGAAGAATAATTTTTGGCAGCTGAGGGGATGGTCCCCATGGCTAGGGGGGAGGGGTGGTCCCGCACACCGAAACCGTGGTGGGATCCATCGGAATAACCCACATGTGGCATCGACATAACCCACATAAGACATTGAAATTACTGATTGATATAGTGGATGTGAAGCTCGATAGCAGAGGGTAATGATAAGCCCTTTACTTGCAACGTTTCGGGTCTTAGACCCTTCGTCAGGCGCTTTAAATATTTGCAACACCGTACATGATATCAACATATGACACATAGGAAGAATAATGATAGGGAATGAGTGCTGACCGGGTCCTAAACCAAACGCGGTGGGTCTTCTTCAGGGACAGGACTCGGATAGACCAACTCGCAGCCAACGCACACGACGAATGACAACTGATTGCCCAGATGTTTTAGATCAGCTATCATCTCCTTAATCGCAATGTGATGTCAACAATCGTAATGCCTCTTTCATCTCCTCTCTAATGTTCATCGGCGGTGACCACTTCTTTATCTCTAACGCCTCCCTTATTTTCCTTTCAGCTGTGTTCGGAATATTGCGGTGTAAAAGGGTCACAGTCATACTCGGTACAGCTTCATACGCGTGGCGGAGTGTTCTGTGCCTGGAGAAAGCACTGTTTGGGTAAGAGTTGGGAGAACGTAGTGCCCTCATGTGCTCGTCCAGGCGATAGCGTAGGGGTCTTCCGGTTTCGCCAATATAGTATTCTCCACAGGTCTGGCACAGCACCTTATAAACTACATCACGAATCTGACAAATCTTTTCATCTCCACTGCAGTACGTACAAGTTCTTCTTCCACACCGCTCTTCATACGGCCTTGAGGACGTTAAAAGGTGACGCAACGTGGGTGGGGGACGAAATATGAGACGCAGTGGAAGCGCCGATTTGCGGACGGCAGTATTCACTTCTTTCGCGAATTGTTCGTTAACGAATGGGAGAACGAGGGTTGTGTTCGAGAGGGAGTGCCGGTACGGTTTCCATGAATGATAACTGGTGTCCGTGTAACCGTTATCGTGTAAAATCTCCTTCACTTTTGTCTCCATCGTTGCCTTTCCGTTGGCTGTTAGCTTTCCCGCCGTCTGTATGAAATTGCGAATAACACTGTTCTTCATAAATATCTGGTGACAACTGCGCGAGTGTATCAAGATGTTCTTCGACGCCGGTTTTGTGTACCATATACTCCGGACTTGATGGTTGGATATCTTAATTTTTGCGTTCAAGAACGGAAGGTATCCATCGGGTGCTGGTGCCTCCGCTGTTAAATTGATCGAGGGGTAGCACGAATTGAGATCTAACAGTACTTGGCGTAACGTTCCATGTGAGTTTGCTACTATGAATATGTCGTCAATGTAGCGACCAAAGAATGTAACATCCGTTGTTAACGCACTTCTTTCAAAACTATCCATGAAAACTATTGCCAGCAGTGGTGCGAGCCGATTACCCATTGCCAAACCACGCCGCTGTGTGTAGATAGTATTGTTGAAGCGGAAGAAATTAAAGTCAACAACAACAGATAGTAAGCCTTCGATGCTTTCTGGTTGAATTCCGAACAGGTGGACCTGATGCTGGTGTTGACACAGAAGGTTCATGCAGGCCGTTACTGCCGCTCTGGTGTCTACATTGGTGTACAAAGAAGTCACATCGAAGCTTTGATATACGGTGTCGGGAGCAGTCAAATCGCTGTTTTTCAGATTTCCCAGAAAATGATCCGTGTTCACAAGGTGAGCAGGAACGAAACGTAGGAGGGGTGACAGGATCTGTTGCTGAAACCAGCTGATCGCATCTGTCGGCCCACTGCACGAGGAAACGATGGGTCGAGTTTTGATTCCAGCATTTGTCCGCAGCTCTCCTTCATTAGTGGTCGGAAGTTTATGCGTTTCACCAACTGGTAGTAGGTCGGAATGATTGGATGTGCAGGAATGAGCCTTTTCACAATGTTGCTGTCCACTTTCTTATCCAGTGTTTGCTTGATAATGTTGTTTAAGTTCTTCAAGTTACTGTTGTACTCGTTAGCACTAGAACTTGTGTAAGTCAGAAAGGTCAGAAAGTGATTCTCGGCAGTGCGCAATATCTTTTTCTCTTGACATGACAACGAACCCTCCACATTTGTCACCAATGGAGAATCGTATAGTTGGTTTTAGTTGAAGACCCTTACGCAGTCCAGCTCGTTCCATGATAGCCATATTGTCCTGGTTACTTCTTCGACGATGATTTTCGATTATTCGAAGTAGGTCAGACTCTAGTGTGGTCAGTCTTGTTGTCCATCTAGGAATGTTTGCGGGGGCGTGCGCCTGCTTCCGTTGAAATGGCATTCTTCCTAGCAGATGTTCTTCCAGGGTGGGTACGGTCGGTTCAATTTGCTCTTTCCATCTTTGAGTATACGCATACTTCTGTAGAGCGGTTCTCACCTCCGTCTTCAAATTATCGTTCAAGCGTGGTCGAGGGGCAAAACTGGGGCCGAGATTCAGTACGGCCTCTATTTCAATATCAGCAACGCATTCTTCAATAATGGTGCAACGTTTTGGAGGAATCGCATTAGGGATAATGAAAGGTGGTGTTGATTGATTGTGACTTTGTAAACCCTCTAATTTTCTTCTGAGTCTTTCTCTTGTAGCTGTTCTCAATTCATCACACACTCGCCCATGACACTGTAGCAATGATCTCCAACATTCATTCGACAAACTCCTTTGTAGTGTAGTTTTGAGTGAAACAATGTTCCGTATACATTGCGAGCGGAGCCGCTTTTGTCTCGAAACAGCGGAGGAAAGAAGTGCTGCTCGTAGCTCGTTTGTGGCGTGACGGACAGCGTTGTCTCGATAGGAATCAAAGCGAGTTAGCATGTTGGTAATGAAGCTGGGGGTGAGGTGGTTCGTTGCGCAATTTTGGAGAACCTCGTTCTCCCTTTCGTTAACGAACAATTCGCGAAAGAAGTGAATACTGCCGTCCGCAAATCGGCGCTTCCACTGCGTCTCATTTTTCGTCCCCCACCCACGTTGCGTCACCTTTTAACGTCCTCAATGCCGTATCAAGAGCGGTGTGGAAGAAGAACTTGTACGTACTGCAGTGGAGATGAAAAGATTTGTCAGATTCGTGATGTAGTTTATAAGGTGCTGTGCCAGACCTGTGGAGAATACTATATTGGCGAAACCGGAAGACCCCTACGCTATCGCCTGGACGAGCACATAAGGGCACTACGTTCTCCCAACTCTCACCCAAACAGTGCTTCCTCCAGGCACAGAACACTCCGCCACGCGTATGAAGCTGTACCGAGTATGACTGTGACCCTTTTAAACCGCAATATTCCGAACACAGCTGAAAGGAAAATAAGGATAGGAAAATAAGGACTGAATCGTCCGTAGTCCCACTCGGGCAATACATATGTACATAAGTAAAGCTCTCAAGAATATTTATACCTCGATAGACCGTCCTGGGTCGGCCGTTGTCCCTCTTTGTCCCATGCCCACTCAGACATATAGCGGACTGCAGCCGCGGCCCAAACCGGCTGTTTTGGCAAGCCGCGGGCGAATTTTCGGGACTGAGTGTTAAATGTAAATAAGCCGCGGCCGAAAAATTCGCAAAAATCGCAAGCAGAGAGCCGCGAGCCACAAGCAGGGCTGCAAATGACCAACAACTGACCAACAAATGAGGTGCGTCTTCTTCACGATCATTTCGTGAAGTAAATAGCAATGTCTGTTTCGCGCAAATCCAACAAATCGACGCCAATTTCCACATTTTGTTTCTAAATTGCGTTTTTTCTAGTTTCTTTCTATCATCATCCACTTACCTTTACTTCCATTCTCTGGGAAACTGAACAAGAGCCAACTCTCATTGTTTTATGAAAAGTTAACCCTACTGGGCAATGATTGCGCGAGGAACATTTCGTGGGCAAGTTTTTTTTCACCCCCGAAGTCGAAATACTTGAGCACTACCAAGGAAAAGAAATGATGTTCTCATGGAGCAAAATAGCGTGTTTGGGTCAATGCATGCACTACATAAGGCCTCCGTCATAGTCGGCCGAAAACCGGCCGTCCTAGTCCCACCCGGTCGATATCTATGAGAAACAAGCAGAACGGGAATAAATGAAATGATAAAAATCATCCTCAACTGATAAAAATCCACCTTCTCTATGTCGTCCTTGGTCGTATCAGGTGGATTTTTATCATTCCAGACGGTTTTTATCAGTTGGGCTCAAATTTTATCACATCATAGGGCGATTTTTATCATTCGAGGATGATTTTTATCACTTCATTTCTTCCCGTTTTGCGTGCTTCTCATACCTATCGACCGGGTTTGACTAGGACGGCCGCTTTCCGCCGACTATGACGGGGGCCTGACCTCCATTTCCCGCCTACTCGCAGTTTTCTGTATCATTATCATAACGGTGGTGCGGTTTTGAGAATGATTTCTTTATCTTCATAGTTAAAGTTCGCGGAAAAACAACTGCTTCGCATCTACGATTGTGATAATACGGCTGCGAGTAGTGGTGTAATGAAGGGTACAGCTCATTTCACGACTCCGGAGATGTTTGGCGGTTCCCTAAAGGAACACAAAGTATTGGTGCGATCCGTGCCGACTGTATGATAAACAATGATGAAGCATACAATAAGTATATGAAGTGAGAGACTAAGCAAACGCCATAGATCAAGAGAAGGTAGTGAAAATATGAAACTTGTCGTTCATCCTACCGAATCTAAAAAGGGAACTACTCATAGTCAGCACGGCCATTCCGGATGAAATGTACTTTTCCAGAACCGTCTTTGGCGTAGAATCCGACTTCGGTATACGCAGCTGCTTAAAGCTACTCTAAAAAAAGTAATGGGCGTTTTTTCACCAGATTTCTGTACCTATTGTGCTTTCCAAAACACCCGTTAGTTTATGGAAAATCCAGAAACGGACCTCATAATTGTGTTCAACGCCCAAAACTACCCCTTGGGCAAAGTTTGGGTGAAGACACATTTTCCAAACTGCACAGACTGATAGAGTTTTGGACTTGTGCGGATTTTCGATTGGTCGTTAATTTATACCAATTCGAGTGGTGAATATGAACTGATAGTCTACAGCAATGTAAGTAGGACTTGGGAAGGTTGCGGACTCGTCCTAACATACGGCGTTTTGTTAGTGGTATAACTCATTTTTCCGAAACAGCTGTGGTAGATCGGTAAGTCTGTATTTTAAGAGACATTACTACATTCGTGGATACTAAGAAAACAGGTGAAAATGACACGATTATAATTTGACAACGGCACAAAATTCTCACGGAAGTGTAGAAGTTTTTCTTTCAAGAGTTTTCCATGATTAGGGCCTGATATCGTGATTTCTTTCTCACGGGTGAAGTTGCTTCCCTACTCCCTAGTCTATTCAAAGCTTCAGCCGCTCACCTCTGGAGAAAGACAGTGTGTGAATGTAAAACACCGCTCTTCATTTCTTTTATACCCTACCTTTTATGAATAGGGTATCATCAATTTTGTTTACCGTGAGATCTTTGTGCCGTTGGCAATTTATAATCCTCTGTGAAAATGTGAGAGTGGAAACAAAAACCCACCGACCATTCTCAGTTCTTTTGAAAAAATAAGTGATAACACAATCAGACTACAGTATGTTAGAAAGAGTCCGCGACCTCACCAGGTCCTACTTCCAATGCTGTAGACTATAATTTCCATTTGTAAATTTTAGAAATTTTTAAGTAAAGTCGTCATGGATCGTGGAGAGACTTCGCATTCACTGTTGAACGTTGGCGCAAACTCGGTGCCACATGCTATAACATAGGTGCACCGAGTTTGCGCCAACCTTCAACAGTGAACGCCAAGTCTCTTCACGATCCATGCCGATGTTACTTAGATTTTGTCAACTAAATGACATGGTACCGAACAGTAATCTACTGTAAACCTCAGAATTTTGACACACTATCTCCGGGAAGAATGGAAGGGCGAGGCGCGACGAGACGCTGAGCAGTCTGCTCAAAGTGATAGGAGGCCCGTTGATCGGTATTTGTAACACATCGTGATTTCTGAACTCTTTAATCAAGGAAGTATCTGCAGAGTTTTTGGATTTGATGGGCATAGGGCACGGCGAGTTACAGGCCGGAGTTTTTGTGAATGAATGGCAGTGCGAGCAGGTACAGAATTGCGGTTTCCACTACGACCACTCCAAGCAGCCACGGAAGTCAAATAATGTGAGCCCCGTTAGGCCCCGGTCATAGTTGGATGAGCCGACGCCTCCAGCCCGGTCGATACACACAGAATGCATTGGAAATGGGATGCAAAAATCACTCGGTGTATCCCCCCCGCACCCCCCAACACCCACCCGGTGGATACGTATGAACAACATGGTGAGGTGAAGCTGAGAAAATCACTCGGTGTATCCCCCGCTCCCCCGCACCCCCAACACCCCCCCCCCTCCCGGTCGATACGTATGTTTAAAATGATGGAGTGAAGTTGAGAAAATCACTCAATGTATCCGACGCGGTCGATATCCATGCAATACGTGGATGAGAAAATCAACGGGTGGGCGGGTCGAAGATAAAACATTGCGTATCACTAGAAAGCTAACCTTACTGCTACCTCCGTGACTTCACCATACTCGCCTTCACTATTTCTCTGAACAGGTGCAATCCTGTTGGCCACGTAATCATCGTCATATCTAGTTGGATGCATCGAGTGATTTTCTCAACCTCACTCCATCATTTTAAACATACGTATCGACCGGGGTGGTGTTGGGTGGGAGGTGTTGGGGGTGCGGTGGGGTGTTGGGGGTGCGGGGGTGTTGGGGGTGCAGAGGGATGCAGATGCAAATAGCACCAACTATGACCGGGGCCTTACTGTTCTGATTCATTGTAAGCACATCAAGAGAACTACTTTGTTTTAGGCCCCGGTCAGAGTTGGTGCTATTTGCATCTGTATCCCCCCCCCGCACCCCCCAACACCCCCCCCCGCACCCCCCAACACCCCCAACACCACCCCGGTCGATACGTATGTTTAAAATGATGGAGTGAGGTTGAGAAAATCACTCGGTGCATCCAACTAGATATGACGATGATTACTTGGCCAACAGGATTGCATCTGTTCAGAGATCTAGTGAAGGAGAGTATGGTGAAGTAAAGGAGGTAGCAGTAAGGTTAGCTTTCTAGTGATACGCAATGTTTTATCTTCGACCCGCCCACCCGGTGATTTTCTCGTCCACGTATTGCATGGATATCGACCGCGTCGGATACATTGAGTGATTTTCTCAACCTCACTCCATCATTTTAAACATACGTATCGACCGGGGTGCGGGGGGTGCGAAGTGTTGGGGGTGCGGGGGATACACCGAGTGATTTTCTCAGCTTCACCTCACCATGTTGTTCATACGTATCGACCGGGTGGGTGTTGGGGGTGTTGGGGGTGCGGGGGATACAACGAGTGATTTTTGCATCCCATTTCCGAAGCATTCTGTGTGTATCGACCGGGCTGGAGGCGTCTGCTCATCCAACTATGACCGGGGCCTTAGAAGCAAGCCAAGGAGAAGACCGGCGCTGATACTGCTTGGATCGCAATCCAGCAAAAGGCCGGTTCCAGTTCCTCCCACTGAAGTGCCGAATCAGCGCCATAATTCAGGCTACATTCACACCGCTGGTTGATACTTTTTTAATGGAAGGTACGCTGTGTACATAATTTTGAAAAGCATTTAATCAGTGGCGAGTGAAACTTTCTCATGGTCATGGACCTGTACTTTAATATAAGCTCATTAGGCATAATGTTTATCCTTTCGCATAGAACAAAAAGTTTGTGGAATGCTCGAGTCTCATTTCCTTGCTGAAGTTTGGTTTAAAACACCATCCAGCCTCAAAAAACAGCACGAAAAAAGGAAATTGAATGTCGCAAATCAATTTTTTGAGATCCTTATGCTCTTTTCTCTCATTTATTCGCTTAAAGTGGCCTCTAAAGATGTGACTAAGAAAAATACAGCAAAAAATCGTTCTCACAATCAATTCATTCAGCTTGTATTTGGCAATGAAGGGTATGACCATGCGAAAATTATTGGCGCTACGTGTACAAGATGGTTACGAAGACTGTTGTGTGCTCCTCATGTTTTTAAAGGCAGTGTTCACGAAGAAAAAGTTCCCCTTTTTTGGCTAAAACGTAAGCTTTGGGTCCCCATGAGAAGATTAAGAACGGAAGTGCGACGAAAAACGGTCGGTAAGTGGGTGAAAATCTCGTGGGCCAACCGACCCATTGGGCCACTCCCCCACGTCCTATAACAAATCCCCTGAATTCGTGGTTAAATGAGTGATGGTTTCCGATCAAAAGCCCCGTTCATCCCTTCATTCTCAACGTCTCTCTTTACTCAGGTCGGCTCGCACACATCGGCTGCAAAAAACGGGAGTTACAAGCCTCGGACAACTCGTCCACAATTTTCCCTTGCTGAATTTCGAGGGGCCATAACTCCGTTTCCAGGGGGTCTTGTACTATTCCAGGGACATCATTGGAATCAGCATGGGACCGTTTTCAAGATAGGCGGAAAAACAGAAAAACGACTTTTATCGTGAACACTGCCTTTAAGAGAAAATGCAGTTCTCGTTTATACATGCTCACTCATTCGTTGACACACTGCTAATGTTTGTTTGTAACTAGTCGAGTCTTCCTCGTTCGTTTGGGTCTCTTATCTATGCTTTAACTATGCCGACCGGCTCTGTTGCTGCTCAAAATGATCTAGGTAATAAATTTTTCAGGAAGAATTATCGATAGGTTTTGGGGGGTATCATTACTATCCATCGTCGAGAATATCATGTTAGAGGACATTATTTACTGTGCTTATCTGGGCCACATTCCGGTCCGCAACTGCGTCTCGACACTCTTTGCAGCCGCACGCGCTCGAGTCAGTCGGGTTTCCAGCGCCAAAGCCGACTCGATGTGGCTTTTCTTTACAATTCTCTCCAATTTTTCTAAGTTTCCCTTTTCCGAAACCCACCTAGAGTCCTAGAGTCGGCAGATCGGCGGCTGCGGCGCTGGAAGCTCTTCTGACTCGGGGGCGTGCGGCCGCAAAGCGTGTCGAGACGCAATTGCGGACCGGAATTTGGCCCAGATAGGCACAGCATAGGTGTTGAAGACTATTTATTCATCTATGTCTATAGTTATATGTTATATAGTTATATGTATGTGTCTATATCTGTTCTAAACTGGTACTATTGCTATTCATTGTTGGATGAAATGGTATTGAATAGCGTTAATAATAAATGTATATAACAGCAATAACGTTCCGTCTATCATTTGTATTTCAAATAGCTAATGGAAGGGGAAAATCGACGAATTATATCATGTATTGCAAACGCGCTCCAATGAATAAAGGTGCTCGGATCGGTGAAAAACTTGACGCGGACAAGTGCCTGAATGAGCGAGGGAAGTTGAGAAGACTTGCACGGGAAGTCGCAAAATAGCCCGCGCCTCGACCATTCCACGAGCGCGGATGGCCCAGAAAACGTGCTCGGCTGTCAAGTGCCTGAATGAGCGAGGGAAGTTGAGAAGACTTGCACGGGAAGTCGCAAAATAGCCCGCGCCTCGACCATTCCACGAGCGCGGATGGCCCAGAAAACGTGCTCGGCTGTCAGCGTTCTGCGCCAAACCAGCGAGCCGCGCACAACGATCCAATCAGGCGCGTCAACTATTCGGGCTCGCTGTTTCTTGGGCCGCGCCTGCAGTCCGCTATATGTCTGAGCATCGAAGTTGAATCGATGATTTCATCAACACAGTTGCGGCATCCCGTCGAACTGCCGCCGAGGCTGGCTCATGGAAGACCCAAACAGGAGTATGGACGACCTAACGTTGGCATGAATCCTGAAGAGACTTCGCGTTCACTGTTGAAGGTTGGCGCAAACTCGGAGCCATGTCCTGTAACATACGTGCACCGAGTTTGCGCCAGCCTCCGAAGTTTAACGCAAAGTCTCTTCAAGATCCATGCCGATGTTACCTTCGATGCCCGAGAAGCTCGCAGGGATGGGCTCGGCAGCCCGGTACCTGCGGCTTGGCAGCCCGGTACCTGCGTTTTGATAAGAGGTGATCGGGTGGCCGTGTGGTGTTCCGGCCCCTGCCTGAACATCTGGTAATCGATACGCTGAGGGCCATCACCGCATCGACTACAAGGTGCCCGGGTTACGGGCCGGAACACCACACGGCCACCCGTTCACCTCTTATCAAAACGAGCCGCAACGCAGGCGCCGGACTGCCAAGCTCCTCCCTGCGAGCTGCGCGGGCATCGAGGGTAGGAGGGATTACGTCGGACAATCGTCCAACTATGGCGGGCCATGAGCACAGTACCTGTGAACTCTTTTTCTTTCAGGTTGAACTGAACGACTACTCGTTCAGTGGGATATGGGATGTTATGGAGGTGCCGGGCCTATTAATCGAGGACAGATCGAAAATCTCCTATCAGATCCGGATTCGGAGGTACTTGCTTACTGACTTACTGGTACTTATTTATTTCTATTGTAAAGAGAAATATACTTTTTTCTCGAATTTTTGTGTGCTGAGCGAGGGGAGAAACAACGATACAGTGTTGGATAGAGGGGGAGCAGCATATGCGCGCACACGCATGTGGTGGACCCGAGTAAATCTCGCTCCGAATCAGACGACACCTTTCTCAATGGGCGGTTCTCGAGAGCATGCCATTATGTCATCATTTTATCTAGCTTGTTGCACTTTACTTAGCCTATTTTTAAGTTTTTTTTTGGGTTTAACATTCCTTTGTTAGCTATGGATTGGGCACGCAATAGTGCGTTTTGCACCTACTAGATCCGCAAGTCCCAAGCTGTGACTGAGCATTTCATAACCACCCAACCTCTGAAAAGTTGTTTCCCACAGCATGGGTCCGCAGTTTTATCTTTTAAAGTCGGTGAATCTATAGAACTCTAGGAATTGCTCGACATTCGAAACGCCTCCAACGTTGTGTGAGCAGAGGCCGCTCTGTTTAATGAGGAAAGCAAAAAAGATCAAGGGTGGTAGTAATCTTGTCTTTTAACACGAGTTATCCATTCACTCTTGGCCGTTGGCTAACCTCTTATCAGCCACAGCTCAGTCGCATACTCATTACAATACCCACCCTCGAACTTGACAAATCAGCAGAAAAAACGCGTTTTTTGCGCCCCTTTGAAATAAATCTGCCAGATTTGGGTTTATGGGGAGGGAGTGTGAGCAAGATTTGGCTAGAATGGTCTCATCAAGATCTACAGGATGGTGTTGAAATTTCATTGATATCTTAAACTATACCTTAAAGGCAGTGTTCACGATGATTTTCGTCCCCGAGTTTTTCACATAAAACAATGCGTTGGCCTCGGAGTGTTACCAAAATTACGAAGAAACGGAGAGAAACGCATTAAAACGTCGTATTTCAATGGCATTATTCTATAACATGGACTAGTTGTCCGGTTGGATGAACATGTTCATTGTGGTTGTCACCGGTGGAAAATTGGGTCAATCGAAAATAGGAGGATATTTTATGCAAAGCAGGATTAGTTTGGGCCCTAAGCAAAGAACGGAGCAATAAAGAGTAGAGAATTGCAAAAGACGGGTCCACAAAAGATTTCAATGTCACAACAAACACTTCAAGTGATACTTAAGATGCGGGATGATACTTAAAGGCAGTGTTCACGATAAAAGTCGTTTTTCTGTTTTTCCGCCTATCTTGAAAACGGTCCCATGCTGATTCCAATGATGTCCCTGGAATAGTACAAGACCCCCTGGAAACGGAGTTATGGCCCTTCGAAATTCAGCAAGGGAAAATTGTGGACGAGTTGTCCGAGGCTTGTAACTCCCGTTTTTTACAGCCGATGTGTGCGAGCCGACCTGAGTAAAGAGAGACGTTGAAAATGAAGGGATGAACGGGGCTTTTGATCGGAAACCACCGCTCATTTAACCACAAATTCAGGGGAACTGTTATAGGACGTGGGCGGAGTGGCCCAATGGGTCGGCTGGCCCACGAGATTTTCACCCACTTACCGGCCGTTTTTCGTCGCACTTCCGTTCTTAATCTCCATATAGAGACCCAAAGCTTACGTTTCAGCCAAAAAAAGAGAAACTTTTTCTTCGTGAACACTGCCTTTAAAGGCAGCATACACGCTCGTAAACGTGATTGAGATACCTACGGAAATAGAATGGTATGGCCCAGATTACAACTCCTACGCATTTTGAAGTGTCAAAAACGACCCACAATGCAGCTACATGTGTAAGAAGTTGGCCCCTCCCTGTATTTTCACGCCCCCTGTATTTGCCCTTTTCCTGCAACGCAAGGTTGCTGGGTCATATTCATCGTCGGTTCTGTTGGTAGGTTGCCTAGCAAGTGAACCACACATGTCACTGACGGCAAAGATGACCCAGCAACCCTGCTTTGGAGCAAAAGAGCAAATACAGGGGGCGTGAAAATACAGGGCGGGGCTAACTTCTAACTTATGTAGCGGCATTGTGGGTCATTTGTGACACTTCAAATAGCGTAGGCATTATGTTGTAAGTCATACGGTTAGATTCACATTGTTATCCCAACTACGCTTACGAGCGTGTATGCTGCCTTTAAGGATTTCGTGTACTTGTGGTGCGTTTTTCTCAATTTCAACATCATTTTCGTTCTACCCGGGGGCCACTTAATCAATATAACGGATAATCTCAAAATTGAAGATTATCGTGAACATTGCCTTTAAAGGCATCGTTCGCGCTGAAAATCAATTTTCATTTTTTAGGCTCAATTTCATGATTGAGCCAGGTAGACCACACTGGTAAACTTTGGCGCGTCAAAAACGTTGGGCAATGAGGTTGGAAGGCGTCAAAGATGAAGATCCGCCACCAATTCTCACCAGTCATCTAGCACTTTTTCCTAGAATGCTGGTGTGACCGTAAGACAACATGAAAAATAGTTACGGCACGAACTCCACATGCAGAAAAACTCCGAAAATGACAGTGACGAGGCCTCCGAAAGCGAAAAAACTTTAAAAATAATTTTGGCGCGAAATTCAAATTCGTATTTACAAAGTGTTCCGATTGACTTTTCTTTACAAATAAAGGTTTTTCATGGGCCCCTTCGACATTTTCGTTCACTACAGGGGCCAAGCTACACAGAAGCATGAAAAAATAATATACGGTTTTCTGCGCGTACGATGCCTTTAATTATAGGTATGTTGCTCAAAAAAATGAAAGTGCCGTCGGAGTGTCCTGTCGAGTCAAAACGTGTTATGGAAAGAGCAACACACCTATAATTAAGGTATAGATAAAGAGATCAATGAAATTTCAACACCATCTTGGAGATGTTGATGGGACGATTCTAGCAATATCTTTCTTACCTACAAAACCCCAAATTTCACAGCGTTATTTTAAAGGAGCGCGAAAAAAACGGGCTTTTTGCGAAGTTCGAGGGTGGGTATTGTACCATATCGAGAAAAACAGCATTTTTTATAGGGTAAAGTGTCTGGTACGTAAAAGCAACACAACCACTACACATAAAGTCATATAAAAAGCGATCATCCGCAGCCTCTTTCAAACCTTGAATTCATAACAGTCCGCTGAAGTTTTTAAAGACCACAGGAAACGATACGATCCCTCGGATCAATGAAATATCAGGGCAACATTTGGAGAGTTGGAGATCAGGGGTGGTAGTAATTGAGGTCGGAAAAGCGAGTTTACAGGTGCTAAACTAGCGCTAAATGCGAGTTTTGCCACACCAGATTCCAAGGGAGAACTTCTGAGCGAGAAGAAAGAATTCGCTCTAATTTCACATTACCATCACTCAGCGTTAGGCATTGAATACACTGCGAGTGAAAACGCTTCGAAAAATCGACAATTCTGACGTTTAATAGGAAAATGAGCGATTTCGAAACGTTTTTAAGCCTTTTTTCTAACAAATTTTGGCGTGTAACTACCTCGCCCTGCGGCTTACGAAAAAGTCCTCTGGAGGAGTTTTTTTCTCGCAGCTAGCAGGATACGGTAGAAACAGTTTTGACCATCTATACTGAGGGGCAAATGTAAGTTTAAAGGCAGTGTTCACGATAAAAATCGTTTTTCTGTTTTTCCACCTATCTTGAAAACGGCCCCATGCTGATTCCCATGATATCTCTGAAATCGCACAAGACCTTCAGGGAACGGAGTTATGGTCCCTCAAATATTGAGCTAAGGAAACATGGTGGACGAGTTGTCCGAGGCTTGTAACTTCCGTCTTTTGCAGCCGATGTATGCGAGCTGGCCTGAGTAGAGAGAGAAGTTGAGAATGAAAGGAAGAACGGGGCTGTTGATCGGAAACCATCGCTCATCTCACAATCTCGAGCATTCATTTGTTCACGCCGGTGGGCGTGGAAAGTGCATCTGGGGTGTGACGAGCTGATGGGTGTCCAACTTTGGGGCCTTAGGGGACCGTTCCGAGCTCATTTTTCTGGTTTTTTTTCAACGTTAGGGTTCCGCTAGGCCCCGCAGCTGCCGATCTCCACCAAAAAATCAGACATGGTTTTTATCGTGGACACTGCCTTTAATTAATGCAGTGGGTAGAGGAAGTTTGATAGCACGGTCAGCCATTTTGATTCAGGACGGCAGCCTATCTCTAAAACTGAAAGGTGATTAAAGGGATAATCTTGCAACGGCTACCGCCAGAGAAACAGGCGATGGCGCAACAGAGATCACTGCTGAAACACTTGGGCCATTTTCTAGGGTGGCATTAATCAATGACTTCCAATCACCTGTTTATTTTCCAGCAAGCGCCGGTTTTCCTGCAATTTCCCCTATTTTGTTCCTCTTCTGGGTAATTAGGTTACTTTTGTTTTCATAATTAATTGCATGTCCCAGGTAGTGTCGAGTGTGTAGAACTTTTACTACTCGCGTTTCTAAAGAAATTTCATAATTTTTTTGCACAAAAAGAGGAAAATTTCAAGGGACTTCTTTTGAGTGATCGATGCTTTAAAGGAAGTAGTCGCGATGAAAAATATGCTTGTCGTCTTTCTCCCTCTAAACTCTTTTCTGGGTTTCGAATAGTAGAACCTATAAGAAAAAGTCGCGAAAAAACCAGTTTTGGGCCAAATTCAAAGCCTGAACTTTCTTGTCTTTTGATGGTGGACGAGCCCACTCCACATCATGGGCATCGAAGACCTATTATATCAAGAATATCAGCTGGCTTGAAATTGAGTTTCAATCAATGAACCTTCGGATTTATGTACACATCTAGTCAAAAACATTGACTGGAGTGCTTTCTTTCAATGCTCAACTGTTTTTACCAGGTTGTCCAATAATTCTTGTCCGAAAATATCACCATTTTTAGTTTTTTTTTCAACTTTATTGAAAAACAAGTCTAATCAACAATATAATCACCACAGTTATCCACAACAGTGGCTCATCGATTGGGCAGGTCGCCGATGCCCTTCGCCCAGAACTCCGGGGGCTGCGACTCGAAGAAATCCGCGATGTTGGATTTGAGGTTGTCGTAGTTGATGAATTTTCTTTTAGCCAAATGGTGCTTCAGCGGGCGGAACAAGTGGTAGTTGGAAGGGGCGAGGTCCGAAGAATACGGCGGATGGGCAACCGTCTCCAAGCGGAGCGTCACCAACTTCTGCTGGGTCTCCTTCGCCACGTGAGGGTGCGCGTTGTCGTGCAGCAGGTGGACCGAGGCCCGTTGGGGAAGCTTTTCTCGGAGTGCGGCGGCTAGTGTCTCGATCTGGTCGGTGTAGATGGAGGTGGTGACCGTCCTGCCTTGCGGGAGCAGCTCGAAGTACAGCATGCCCTTGGTGTCCCACCAGCAGCAGAGCAAGATCTTCAGCGGGTGCAGGTCGGCTTTCGGCGTCGTCGGCGGCTCTTCTCCGCGCGGGATCCAGACGGCACGGCGGGAGAAGTTGTCGTAGAGGACCCAGCTCTTATCCCCAGTGACCAGGTTCTCGAGAAACTCCTTGCGATGCGGACGAAGGAGGAGGGACTGACAGACGGCCCCGCGGCTCTGCTTGTTGGCGTCCGTCAGACGGTGGGGGATCCAACGGGCCAGAACTTTGTGGTAGCCGAGTAAGATGAGTCAATTGTGGACGGTGGACTTGCTGCAGCCGAGCGTCGTCGCCAGTTCACGTATGGTGGCTTCCGGCTTCTTCTTGATACAGCGACGGACTTCGTCATCATCCACCGTAGAAGGCCTCCCGCTGTGCTCCCTGTCCTCGAGGCTCATGTCGCCGCTCTCGAAACGATTGAACCAGCGGCTGACTGTGCGTCGGGACACTGCATTCTCCTTGCACGCTCTGCAGATGTTGGCGACAGCGGTGCCCGTGTCGTTGCCCAGCAGCCACTCGTAGTACATGAACGTACGAATTCGACCTTGGTCCATTTTAGCTTGTACTGGTAGCTAGACGCGGCGACTGCGCCTTATATACCCCTAGCGTAGAACTTTGGAGAACCTTCTAGAGGGTGCTTACACTTGCCTGATATTATAACACTTCTAAGGGAAATTATAGAATTTTGAAAGTTTTCGGACAGGAATTATTGGACGGCCTGGTATTAGGTGAATTTGCATTTATTTCTTCCTCTGAATGTCGATGATTTTTGACTGCTTGGCATGAGACTGAGATCTTTTTGGTCGGCGCTGTGCACATGTGCACGAACTGGCTTCTTTGGGACCTAGAAACTCTAATTCTAGCCTGTTTTTCACCGCGCTGCCTTCATAGTCTTTCAGCTGTTTTTGATCTTAGCTGATTTTTGTAGTTTTTTGGATAACGTTTTTCATCGTGACCACTGCCTTTAATAATGCTTGTTCTGATGTAGTGGGGCCATTCGGGGCGCGTTTTGTTGCAAAGAAATGCGATCTTTTTTTCGAGGCCAAGTACCTTTCTGATTCTTGTTTGCATGATTCAAGTGCTCCCTGTTTATTGTTAGAGAAGTGCCATCGATGCTTTGGTGCATTGGTTCAGCCACCCGCAGTGTTTTATTTCTTATTTTACAATATTTGCACAGGATCTTTCCCTTGCATCTTCTAGAGAATAGTGGCACTTTCAAATCGAACACTAGAGGGTGAGAAAACAAAAATTGTACTCGGCCGTTCTCTTACCAGTATGAGGGTGAAATAATTTCCACATTGGGCTGCAAGTGCGTATTTGAAAACCGCGAGATTGGTTACCGGTCGTCTCTCTGAGCCAGTTGAGGCGGCAGGTTTCAAAAATTATATTCTCCTCTGGATATTAACATAATCATTTTTCTCTTTTTTTAGTATAGATCAGTTCGACTTTAGTAGAAATGTTGCTGTTTTTTTTAATTATAGAGTGTTTTTCTATATGTCGTCAACATTTACTCGAGGCTAGTGGTGATTTTCCTTCTGGGAAGACGGCGGACACTTCATTACTTTTATTAGTTAATCCATTATCAATATTATTTCATTATTACTAAAGACCGTTCGGGTCCCTAGCCCGTGGCAGCCATGTGACACGAAGCCGCGTGCCTCCTGGCAGTATTATAGTTGTGTTTTTTTGAAAAACTGGTAGACAGAGAAACATGACGTCGAAAGCCTTTGAACTGTTCAATGTTTCAAATTCTTCAATCGAGCTGCGTTCATACGTGGTGACACGCAAAGAAGGTATGTAATATCTGCACACCCGCAGCTGTGCGCCGCTGCCCACTGAGGCCGGTCACATCTCGCTCACACCCGGGAGGACTACCATTTCATAACTCTTATCAGAGAGCGGGCGTCCCCGATGGCTCCGCCAAACGAAGGGGAGGCGCCGGCCACTTTCTATATGCATAGTATTCCAAAAAATAGGCCGTCTTCGTCGGCCACTCCACATAAAGTAATCTTTTGGTTTCGCCAAACGATGGGCCGTCTCCGCCGATCACTCTACATGTAGTAATCATTTTTTTGCACATCTTTAATTCACACTTCACCTCGATCACGTCTTCTGAAACCCTGCTGAATTCCCACGTCACCCTGACTACTTCTTCCTAAGCCCTACTATGTTCCCACATCACCACGATCACGTCTTCTGAAGCAATACCGAATTCACGCGTCGCCCCCATCACGTCTTCTAAAGCACTATTCAATTCCCACGTCACCCCATCACGTCTTCTTAAGCCCTACCGAATTCCCACAGCACCCTGACAACGTCTTCTTAAAAGCACAGTACACCCTCAGATGTGAATTTTGAGATTTTTATGTAAATGTGTAGAAGACCCTTCGTGTTTAACACGTGCCTAATTCCAGATCTCCTTTCCTCCGAATAACCGAGATATAAGCGACCACCACAGGCCCGACCCCCTTCGCTCACCACCACGGTCCCGACCCCCTAACAGATTTTCGGACTAGATAGTGGCTCGATGAATGGATGAATTCGAACAAGTCGTCGTTCTTCAGTCTATTACCGGACTGTCTCCTTATCCTGGCTTTCTCTCACGTAACGATTGCGAATGAAGAGAATTACAGGCCTGAGACAACTCGTCCACCAATTTTTCACCCTTAAAACCTAGGCATCTTTGAGGAGCCATAACTCTGTTCAAAGGGGGTCTTGGACACTGTGATCAGCGTGTGACTCTCTCCAAGATGAGCATGAAATCTGAAAATTATTTTTTTTTCGGTGTCCTGTGCCTTTGAAGGAACCATATGGAGCTCTTTCGGACTCGTTTTCGTTCGTTCTTTCGACCCCAGGGCTCCAATGAGAAACTGAACTTTCGATTTCCGGCGAAAAACCGAGGACGAACTCTATCGTGGACACTGCCTTTAAGCACCACTGAATTCCCACGTCACCCCGATCACGTCTTCTGGAGCCCTACTAAATTCCCACGTCTTTCCGATCACGTCTTATGAAGCCCTACCAAATTCCCACGTCACCCTGACCACGTCTTCTTAAGCCCCACTGAATTCCCACGTCACCCCGATCACGTCTTCTGAGGCCCTGCTCAATTCCCACGTGACTCCGATCACGTCTTCTGAAGCCCTACTGAACTCCCACGTCACCCAGATCACGTCTTCTAAAGCCCTGCTGACTTCCCACGTCGCTCCGATCACGTCTTCTGAAGCCCCACTGAATTCCCACGTCACCCTGACCACGTCTTCTTGAGCCCTACTGAGTTCCCACGTCTTTCCGATCACGTCTTATGAAGCCCTACCAAATTCCCACGTCACCCTGACAACGTCTTCTTAAGCCCCACTGAATTCCCACGTCACCCCGATCACGTCTTCTGAGGCCCTGCTCAATTCCCACGTGACTCCGATCACGTCTTCTGAAGCCCTACCGGATTCCCACGTCACCCTGACCACGTCTTCTTGAGCCATACCAAAATCCCACGTCATCCTGACCTACGTCTTCTGAAGCCCTGCTAAATTCCCACGTCACTCCGATCATGTCTTCTTAAGGCCCACTGGATTCCTACGTCACCCCGATCTTGTCTTCTGAGGCCCTGCTCAATTCCCACGTCACCCAGATCACGTCTTCTTAAGCCCTGCTGACTTCCCACGTCGCTCCGATCACGTCTTCTGAAGCCCTACTGAATTGCTCACGTCACCCCGATCACGTCTTCTGGAGCCCTACTAAATTCCCACGTCACTCCGATCACGTATTATGAAGCCCTACCGGATTCCTACGTCACCCTGACCACGTCTTCTTGAGCCATACCAAAATCCCACGTCATCCTGACCTACGTCTTCTGAAGCCCTGCTGAATTCCCACGTCACTCCGATCATGTCTTTTTAAGGCCCACTGAATTCCTACGTCACCCCGATCTTGTCTTCTGAGGCCCTGCTCAATTCCCACGTCACTCCGATCACGTCTTCTGGAGCCCTACTGAATTCCCACGTCACCCAGATCACGTCTTCTTAAGCCCTGCTGAATTCCCACGTCGCTCCGATCACGTCTTCTGAAGCCCTACCAAAACCCCACGTCATTCTGACCACGTCTTCTTGAGCCCTACTGAATTGCCCTCGTCACCCCGATCACGTCTTCTGGAGCCCTACTGAATTCCCACGTCTTTCCGATCACGTCTTATGAAGCCCTACCAAATTCCCACGTCACCCTGACAACGTCTTCTTAAGCCCCACTGAATTCCCACGTCACCCCGATCACGTCTTCTGAGGCCCTGCTCAATTCCCACGTGACTCCGATCACGTCTTCTGAAGCCCTACTGAACTCCCACGTCACCCAGATCACGTCTTCTTAAGCCCTGCTGACTTCCCACGTCGCTCCGATCACGTCTTCTGAAGCCCTACTGAATTCCCACGTCACCCTGACCACGTCTTCTTGAGCCCTACTGAATTCCCACGTCACTCCGATCACGTCTTATGAAGCCCTACCGGATTCCCACGTCACCCTGACCACGTCTTCTTGAGCCATACCAAAATCCCACGTCATCCTGACCTACGTCTTCTGAAGCCCTGCTGAATTCCCACGTCACTCCGATCATGTCTTCTTAAGGCCCACTGAATTCCTACGTCACCCCGATCTTGTCTTCTGAGGCCCTGCTCAATTCCCACGTCACTCCGATCACGTCTTCTGGAGCCCTACTGAATTCCCACGTCACCCAGATCACGTCTTCTTAAGCCCTGCTGAATTCCCACGTCGCTCCGATCACGTCTTCTGAAGCCCTACCAAAACCCCACGTCATTCTGACCACGTCTTCTTGAGCCCTACTGAATTGCCCTCGTCACCCCGATCACGTCTTCTGGAGCCCTACCAAATTCCCACGTCACTCCGATCACGTCTTATGAAGCCCTACCAAATTCCCACGTCACCCTGACCACGTCTTCTTGAAACCTACCAAAATCCCACGTCATCCTGGCCACGTCTTCTGAAGCCCTGCTGAATTCCCACGTCACTCCGATCACGTCTTATGAAGCCCTACCGGATTCCCACGTCACCCTGACCACGTCTTCTTGAGCCCTACTGAATTCCCACGTCACTCCGATCACGTCTTATGAAGCCCTACCGAATTCCCACGTCACCCTGACCACGTCTTCTTGAGCCCTACCAAAATCCCACGTCATCCTGACCTACGTCTTCTGAAGCCCTGCTGAATTCCCACGTCACTCCGATCATGTCTTTTTAAGGCCCACTGAATTCCTACGTCACCCCGATCTTGTCTTCTGAGGCCCTGCTCAATTCCCACGTCACTCCGATCACGTCTTCTGGAGCCCTACTGAATTCCCACGTCACCCAGATCACGTCTTCTTAAGCCCTGCTGAATTCCCACGTCGCTCCGATCACGTCTTCTGAAGCCCTACCAAAACCCCACGTCATTCTGACCACGTCTTCTTGAGCCCTACTGAATTGCCCTCGTCACCCCGATCACGTCTTCTGGAGCCCTACCAAATTCCCACGTCACTCCGATCACGTCTTATGAAGCCCTACCAAATTCCCACGTCACCCTGACCACGTCTTCTTGAAACCTACCAAAATCCCACGTCATCCTGGCCACGTCTTCTGAAGCCCTGCTGAATTCCCACGTCACTCCGATCACGTCTTCTTAAGCCCCACTGAATTCCCACGTCACCCCGATCACGTCTTCTGGAGCCCTACTGAATTCCCACGTCACACCGATCACGTTTTATGAAGCCCTACCGAATTCCCACGTCACCCTGACCACGTCTTCTTGAGCCCTACCAAAATCCCACGTCATCCTGACCACGTCTTCTGAAGCCCTGCTGAATTCCCACGTCACTCCGATCACGTCTTCTTAAGCCCCACTGAATTCCCACGTCACCCCGATCACGTCTTCTGAGGCCCTGCTCAATTCCCACGTCACTCCGATCACGTTTTCTTGAGCCCCACTGAATTCCCACGTTACCCCGATCACGTCTTCTGGAGCCCCGCTGAATTCCCACGTCACCCCGATCACGTCTTCTTAAGCCCTGCTGAATTCCCACGTTGCTCCGATCACGTCTTCTGAAGCCCTACCAAAACCCCACGTCATTCTGACCACGTCTTCTTGAGCCCTACTGAATTGCTCACGTCACCCCGATCACGTCTTCTGAAGCCCTGCTGAATTCCCACGTCACTCCGATCACGTCTTCTGGAGCCCTACTGAATTCCCACGTCACCCAGATCACGTCTTCTTAAGCCCTGCTGAATTCCCACGTCGCTCCGATCACGTCTTCTGAAGCCCTACCAAAACCCCACGTCATTCTGACCACGTCTTCTTGAGCCCTACTGAATTGCCCTCGTCACCCCTATCACGTCTTCTGGAGCCATACTAAACTCCCACGTCACTCCGATCACGTCTTATGAAACCCTACCAAATTCCCACGTCACTCCGATCATGTCTTCTTAAGGCCCACTGAATTCCTACGTCACCCCGATCTTGTCTTCTGAGGCCCTGCTCAATTCCCACGTCACTCCGATCACGTCTTCTGGAGCCCTACTGAATTCCCACGTCACCCAGATCACGTCTTCTTAAGCCCTGCTGAATTCCCACGTCGCTCCGATCACGTCTTCTGAAGCCCTACCAAAACCCCACGTCATTCTGACCACGTCTTCTTGAGCCCTACTGAATTGCCCTCGTCACCCCGATCACGTCTTCTGGAGCCCTACCAAATTCCCACGTCACTCCGATCACGTCTTATGAAGCCCTACCAAATTCCCACGTCACCCTGACCACGTCTTCTTGAAACCTACCAAAATCCCACGTCATCCTGGCCACGTCTTCTGAAGCCCTGCTGAATTCCCACGTCACTCCGATCACGTCTTCTTAAGCCCCACTGAATTCCCACGTCACCCCGATCACGTCTTCTGGAGCCCTACTGAATTCCCACGTCACACCGATCACGTTTTATGAAGCCCTACCGAATTCCCACGTCACCCTGACCACGTCTTCTTGAGCCCTACCAAAATCCCACGTCATCCTGACCACGTCTTCTGAAGCCCTGCTGAATTCCCACGTCACTCCGATCACGTCTTCTTAAGCCCCACTGAATTCCCACGTCACCCCGATCACGTCTTCTGAGGCCCTGCTCAATTCCCACGTCACTCCGATCACGTTTTCTTGAGCCCCACTGAATTCCCACGTTACCCCGATCACGTCTTCTGGAGCCCTGCTGAATTCCCACGTTGCTCCGATCACGTCTTCTGAAGCCCTACCAAAACCCCACGTCATTCTGACCACGTCTTCTTGAGCCCTACTGAATTGCTCACGTCACCCCGATCACGTCTTCTGAAGCCCTGCTGAATTCCCACGTCACTCCGATCATGTCTTCTTAAGGCCCACTGAATTCCTACGTCACCCCGATCTTGTCTTCTGAGGCCCTGCTCAATTCCCACGTCACTCCGATCACGTCTTCTGGAGCCCTACTGAATTCCCACGTCACCCAGATCACGTCTTCTTAAGCCCTGCTGAATTCCCACGTCGCTCCGATCACGTCTTCTGAAGCCCTACCAAAACCCCACGTCATTCTGACCACGTCTTCTTGAGCCCTACTGAATTGCCCTCGTCACCCCTATCACGTCTTCTGGAGCCATACTAAACTCCCACGTCACTCCGATCACGTCTTATGAAACCCTACCAAATTCCCACGTCACCCTGACCACGTCTTCTTGAAACCTACCAAAATCCCACGTCATCCTGGCCACGTCTTCTGAAGCCCTGCTGAATTCCCACGTCACTCCGATCACGTCTTCTTAAGCCCCACTGAATTCCCACGTCACCCCGATCACGTCTTCTGGAGCCCTACTGAATTCCCACGTCACTCCGATCACGTTTTATGAAGCCCTACCGAATTCCCACGTCACCCTGACCACGTCTTCTTGAGCCCTACCAAAATCCCACGTCATCCTGACCACGTCTTCTGAAGCCCTGCTGAATTCCCACGTCACTCCGATCACGTCTTCTTAAGCCCCACTGAATTCCCACGTCACCCCGATCACGTCTTCTGAGGCCCTGCTCAATTCCCACGTCACTCCGATCACGTCTTCTTGAGCCCCACTGAATTCCCACGTTACCCCGATCACGTCTTCTGGAGCCCCGCTGAATTCCCACGTCACCCCGATCACGTCTTCTTAAGCCCTGCTGAAGTCCCACGTTGCTCCGATCACGTCTTCTGAAGCCCTACCAAAACCCCACGTCATTCTGACCACGTCTTCTTGAGCCCTACTGAATTGCTCACGTCACCCCGATCACGTCTTCTTGAGCCCCACTGAATTCCCACGTTACCCCGATCACGTCTTCTGGAGCCCCGCTGAATTCCCACGTCACCCCGATCACGTCTTCTTAAGCCCTGCTGAAGTCCCACGTTGCTCCGATCACGTCTTCTGGAGCCCTACTGAATTCCCACGTCACCCGATCCCCTCTTCTGGAGCCCTCCCAAATTCCCACGTCACTCCGATCACGTCTTATGAAGCCCTACCAAATTCCCACGTCACCCTGACCACGTCTTCTTGAAACCTACCAAAATCCCACGTCACCCCGATCACGTCTTCTGGAGCCCTACTGAATTCCCACGTCACACCGATCACGTTTTATGAAGCCCTACCGAATTCCCACGTCACCCTGACCACGTCTTCTTGAGCCCTACCAAAATCCCACGTCATCCTGACCACGTCTTCTGAAGCCCTGCTGAATTCCCACGTCACTCCGATCACGTCTTCTTAAGCCCCACTGAATTCCCACGTCACCCCGATCACGTCTTCTGGAGCCCTACTGAATTCCCACGTCACTCCGATCACGTTTTATGAAGCCCTACCGAATTCCCACGTCACCCTGACCACGTCTTCTTGAGCCCTACCAAAATCCCACGTCATCCTGACCACGTCTTCTGAAGCCCTGCTGAATTCCCACGTCACTCCGATCACGTCTTCTTAAGCCCCACTGAATTCCCACGTTACCCCGATCACGTCTTCTGGAGCCCCGCTGAATTCCCACGTCACCCCGATCACGTCTTCTTAAGCCCTGCTGAATTCCCACGTCACCCCGATCACGTCTTCTTGAGCCCCACTGAATTCCCACGTCACCCCGATCACGTCTTCTGGAGCCCTACTGAGTTCCCACGTCACCCCGATCACGTCTTCTGGAGCCCTACTGAATTCCCACGTCACTCCGATCACGTTTTATGAAGCCCTACCGAATTCCCACGTCACCCTGACCACGTCTTCTTGAGCCCTACCAAAATCCCACGTCATCCTGACCACGTCTTCTGAAGCCCTGCTGAATTCCCACGTCACTCCGATCACGTCTTCTTAAGCCCCGCTGAATTCCCACGTCACCCCGATCACGTCTTCTTAAGCCCTACCAAAATCCCACGTCATCCTGACCACGTCCTCTGAAGCCCTGCCGAATTCCCACGTCACTCCGATCACGTCTTCTTAAGCCCCACTGAATTCCCACGTCATCCTGACCACGTCATCTGAAGCCCTGCTGAATTCCCACGTCACTCCGATCACGTCTTATGAAACCCTACCAAATTCCCACGTCACCCTGACCACGTCTTCTTGAAACCTGCCAAAATCCCACGTCATCCTGGCCACGTCTTCTGAAGCCCTGCTGAATTCCCACGTCACTCCGATCACGTCTTCTTAAGCCCCACTGAATTCCCACGTCACCCCGATCACGTCTTCTGGAGCCCTACTGAATTCCCACGTCACTCCGATCACGTTTTATGAAGCCCTACCGAATTCCCACGTCACCCTGACCACGTCTTCTTGAGCCCTACCAAAATCCCACGTCATCCTGACCACGTCTTCTGAAGCCCTGCTGAATTCCCACGTCACTCCGATCACGTCTTCTTAAGCCCCACTGAATTCCCACGTCACCCCGATCACGTCTTCTGAGGCCCTGCTCAATTCCCACGTCACTCCGATCACGTCTTCTTGAGCCCCACTGAATTCCCACGTTACCCCGATCACGTCTTCTGGAGCCCCGCTGAATTCCCACGTCACCCCGATCACGTCTTCTTAAGCCCTGCTGAATTCCCACGTTGCTCCGATCACGTCTTCTGAAGCCCTACCAAAACCCCACGTCATTCTGACCACGTCTTCTTGAGCCCTACTGAATTGCTCACGTCACCCCGATCACGTCTTCTGGAGCCCTACTAAATTCCCACGTCACTCCGATCACGTATTATGAAGCCCTACCGAATTCCCACGTCACCCTGACCACGTCTTCTTGAGCCCTACCAAAATCCCACGTCATCCTGACCACGTCTTCTGAAGCCCTGCTGAATTCCCACGTCACTCCGATCACGTCTTCTTAAGCCCCACTGAATTCCCACGTCACCCCGATCACGTCTTCTGAGGCCCTGCTCAATTCCCACGTCACTCCGATCACGTCTTCTGGAGCCCTACTGAATTCCCACGTCACCCAGATCACGTCTTCTTAAGCCCTGCTGAATTCCCACGTCGCTCCGATCACGTCTTCTGAAGCCCTACCAAAACCCCACGTCATTCTGACCACGTCTTCTTGAGCCCTACTGAATTGCCCTCGTCACCCCGATCACGTCTTCTGGAGCCCTACTGAATTCCCACGTCACTCCGATCACGTCTTATGAAACCCTACCAAATTCCCACGTCACCCTGACCACGTCTTCTTGAAACCTGCCAAAATCCCACGTCATCCTGGCCACGTCTTCTGAAGCCCTGCTGAATTCCCACGTCACTCCGATCACGTCTTCTTAAGCCCCACTGAATTCCCACGTCACCCCGATCACGTCTTCTGGAGCCCTACTGAATTCCCACGTCACTCCGATCACGTTTTATGAAGCCCTACCGGATTCCCACGTCACCCTGACCACGTCTTCTTGAGCCCTACCAAAATCCCACGTCATCCTGACCACGTCTTCTGAAGCCCTGCTGAATTCCCACGTCACTCCGATCACGTCTTCTTAAGCCCCTCTGAATTCCCACGTCACCCCGATCACGTCTTCTGAGGCCCTGCTCAATTCCCACGTCACTCCGATCACGTCTTCTTGAGCCCCACTGAATTCCCACGTTACCCCGATCACGTCTTCTGGAGCCCCGCTGAATTCCCACGTCACCCCGATCACGTCTTCTTAAGCCCTGCTGAATTCCCACGTTGCTCCGATCACGTCTTCTGAAGCCCTACCAAAACCCCACGTCATTCTGACCACGTCTTCTTGAGCCCTACTGAATTGCTCACGTCACCCCGATCACGTCTTCTGGAGCCCTACTAAATTCCCACGTCACTCCGATCACGTATTATGAAGCCCTACCGAATTCCCACGTCACCCTGACCACGTCTTCTTGAGCCCTACCAAAATCCCACGTCATCCTGACCACGTCTTCTGAAGCCCTGCTGAATTCCCACGTCACTCCGATCACGTCTTCTTAAGCCCCACTGAATTCCCACGTCACCCCGATCACGTCTTCTGGAGCCCTACTGAATTCCCACGTCACTCCGATCACGTTTTATGAAGCCCTACCGAATTCCCACGTCACCCTGACCACGTCTTCTTGAGCCCTACCAAAATCCCACGTCATCCTGACCACGTCTTCTGAAGCCCTGCTGAATTCCCACGTCACTCCGATCACGTCTTCTTAAGCCCCACTGAATTCCCACGTCACCCCGATCACGTCTTCTGAGGCCCTGCTCAATTCCCACGTCACTCTGATCACGTCTTCTTGAGCCCTACCAAAATCCCACGTCATCCTGGCCACGTCTTCTTAAGGCCCACTGAATTCCTACGTCACCCCGATCTTGTCTTCTGAGGCCCTGCTCAATTCCCACGTCACTCCGATCACGTCTTCTGGAGCCCTACCGAATTCCCACATCACCCTGACCACGTCTTCTTGAGCCCTACCAAAATCCCACGTCATCCTGACCACGTCTTCTGAAGCCCTGCTGAATTCCCACGTCACTCCGATCACGTCTTCTTAAGCCCCACTGAATTCCCACGTCACCCCGATCACGTCTTCTTGAGCCCTGCTGAATTCCCACGTCACCCCGATCACGTCTTCTGGAGCCCCACTGAATTTCCACGTCACCCTGATCACGTCTTCTTGAGCCCTGCTGAATTCCCACGTCACCCCGATCACGTCTTCTGGAGCCCTACTGAATTCCCACGTCACCCCGATCACGTCTTCTTGAGCCCTGCTGAATTTCCACGTCACCCTGATCACGTCTTCTAGAGCCCTGCTGAATTCCCACGTCACCCCGATCACGTCTTCTTGAGCCCTGCTGAATTTCCACGTCACCCTGATCACGTCTTCTTGAGCCCTGCTGAATTCCCACGTCACCCCGATCACGTCTTCTGGAGCCCCACTGAATTTCCACGTCACCCTGATCACGTCTTCTTGAGCCCTGCTGAATTCCCACGTCACCCCGATCACGTCTTCTGAGGCCCTACCAAAACCCCACGTCATTCTGACCACGTCTTCTTGAGCCCTACTGAATTGCTCACGTCACCCCGATCACGTCTTCTTGAGCCCTACTGAATTGCGCTCGTCACCCCGATCACGTATTATGAAGCCCTACCGAATTCCCACGTCACCCTGACCACGTCTTCTTGAGCCCTACCAAAATCCCACGTCATCCTGACCACGTCTTCTGAAGCCCTGCTGAATTCCCACGTCACTCCGATCACGTCTTCTTAAGCCCCACTGAATTCCCACGTCACCCCGATCACGTCTTCTGGAGCCCTACTGAATTCCCACGTCACTCCGATCACGTCTTCTTAAGCCCCACTGAATTCCCACGTCACCCCGATCACGTCTTCTGGAGCCCTACTGAATTCCCACGTCACCCCGATCACGTCTTCTTAAGCCCTGCTGAATTCCCACGTTGCTCCGATCACGTCTTCTGAAGCCCTACCAAAACCCCACGTCATTCTGACCACGTCTTCTTGAGCCCTACCAAAATCCCACGTCATCCTGACCACGTCTTCTGAAGCCCTGCTGAATTCCCACGTCACTCCGATCACGTCTTCTTAAGCCCCACTGAATTCCCACGTCACCCCGATCACGTCTTCTGGAGCCCTACTGAATTCCCACGTCACTCCGATCACGTTTTATGAAGCCCTACCGAATTCCCACGTCACCCTGACCACGTCTTCTTGAGCCCTACCAAAATCCCACGTCATCCTGACCACGTCTTCTGAAGCCCTGCTGAATTCCCACGTCACTCCGATCACGTCTTCTTAAGCCCCACTGAATTCCCACGTCACCCCGATCACGTCTTCTGGAGCCCTACTGAATTCCCACGTCACTCCGATCACGTTTTATGAAGCCCTACCGAATTCCCACATCACCCTGACCACGTCTTCTTGAGCCCTACCAAAACCCCACGTCATCCTGACCACGTCTTCTTGAGCCCTACTGAATTCCCACGTCACCCCTATCACGTCTTCTGGAGCCATACTAAACTCCCACGTCACTCCGATCACGTCTTATGAAACCCTACCGAATTCCCACGTCACTCTGATCATGTCTTCTGGAGCCCTACTGAATTCCCACGTCACCCAGATCACGTCTTCTTAAGCCCTGCTGAATTCCCACGTCGCTCCGATCACGTCTTCTTAAGCCCCACTGAATTCCCACGTCACCCCGATCACGTCTTCTGAGGCCCTGCTCAATTCCCACGTCACTCCGATCACGTCTTCTGGAGCCCTACTGAATTCCCACGTCACCCAGATCACGTCTTCTTAAGCCCTGCTGAATTCCCACGTCGCTCCGATCACGTCTTCTGAAGCCCTACCAAAACCCCACGTCATTCTGACCACGTCTTCTTGAGCCCTACTGAATTGCCCTCGTCACCCCGATCACGTCTTCTGGAGCCCTACTAAACTCCCACGTCACTCCGATCACGTTTTATGAAGCCCTACCAAAATCCCACGTCATCCTGACCACGTCTTCTTGAGCCCTACCAAAATCCCACGTCATCCTGACCACGTCTTCTGAAGCCCTGCTGAATTCCCACGTCACTCCGATCACGTCTTCTTAAGCCCCACTGAATTCCCACGTCACCCCGATCACGTCTTCTGGAGCCCTACTGAATTCCCACGTCACTCCGATCACGTTTTATGAAGCCCTACCGAATTCCCACGTCACCCTGACCACGTCTTCTGGAGCCCTACTGAATTCCCACGTCACTCCGATCACGTTTTATGAAGCCCTGCTGAATTCCCACGTCACTCCGATCACGTCTTATGAAACCCTACCAAATTCCCACGTCACCCTGACCACGTCTTCTTGAAACCTGCCAAAATCCCACGTCACCCCGATCACGTCTTCTGAGGCCCTGCTCAATTCCCACGTCACTCCGATCACGTCTTCTTAAGCCCCACTGAATTCCCACGTCACCCCGATCACGTCTTCTGGAGCCCTACTGAATTCCCACGTCACTCCGATCACGTTTTATGAAGCCCTACCGAATTCCCACGTCACCCTGACCACGTCTTCTTGAGCCCTACCAAAATCCCACGTCATCCTGACCACGTCCTCTGAAGCCCTGCCGAATTCCCACGTCACTCCGATCACGTCTTCTTAAGCCCCACTGAATTCCCACGTCACCCCGATCTTGTCTTCTGAGGCCCTGCTCAATTCCCACGTCACTCCGATCACGTCTTCTGGAGCCCTACTGAATTCCCACGTCACCCAGATCACGTCTTCTGAAGCCCTACCAAAACCCCACGTCATTCTGACCACGTCTTCTTGAGCCCTACTGAATTGCTCACGTCACCCCGATCACGTCTTCTTGAGCCCTACTGAATTGCGCTCGTCACCCCGATCACGTATTATGAAGCCCTACCGAATTCCCACGTCACCCTGACCACGTCTTCTTGAGCCCTACCAAAATCCCACGTCATCCTGACCACGTCTTCTGAAGCCCTGCTGAATTCCCACGTCACTCCGATCACGTCTTCTTAAGCCTCACTGAATTCCCACGTCACCCCGATCACGTTTTATGAAGCCCTGCTGAATTCCCACGTCACTCCGATCACGTCTTCTTAAGCCCCACTGAATTTCCACAACACCCTGTTCACGTCTTCTGTAGCCCTACTGAATCCCCACGTGACACTGATCACGTCTTCTGTAGCCCTGCTGAATTCCCACGTCACCCTTATCACGTCTTCTAGCCCTACTGAATTTCCTACGACACCCTGATCACGTCTTCTGGAGCCCTACTGAATTCCCACGTCACTCCGATCACGTTTTATGAAGCCCTACCGAATTCCCACGTCACCCTGACCACGTCTTCTTGAGCCCTACCAAAATCCCACGTCATCCTGACCACGTCTTCTGAAGCCCTGCTGAATTCCCACGTCACTCCGATCACGTCTTCTTAAGCCCCACTGAATTCCCACGTCACCCCGATCACGTCTTCTGGAGCCCTACTGAATTCCCACGTCACTCCGATCACGTCTTCTTAAGCCCCACTGAATTCCCACGTCACCCCGATCACGTCTTCTGGAGCCCTACTGAATTCCCACGTCACTCCGATCACGTTTTATGAAACCCTACCAAATTCCCACGTCACCCTGACCACGTCTTCTTGAGCCCTACCAAAATCCCACGTCATCCTGACCACGTCTTCTGAAGCCCTGCTGAATTCCCACGTCACTCCGATCACGTCTTCTTAAGCCCCACTGAATTCCCACGTCACCCCGATCACGTCTTCTGAGGCCCTGCTCAATTCCCACGTCACTCCGATCACGTCTTCTTGAGCCCCACTGAATTCCCACGTTACCCCGATCACGTCTTCTGGAGCCCCGCTGAATTCCCACGTCACCCCGATCACGTCTTCTTAAGCCCTGCTGAATTCCCACGTTGCTCCGATCACGTCTTCTGAAGCCCTACCAAAACCCCACGTCATTCTGACCACGTCTTCTTGAGCCCTACTGAATTGCTCACGTCACCCCGATCACGTCTTCTGAAGCCCTGCTGAATTCCCACGTCACTCCGATCATGTCTTCTTAAGGCCCACTGAATTCCTACGTCACCCCGATCTTGTCTTCTGAGGCCCTGCTCAATTCCCACGTCACTCCGATCACGTCTTCTGGAGCCCTACTGAATTCCCACGTCACCCAGATCACGTCTTCTTAAGCCCTGCTGAATTCCCACGTCGCTCCGATCACGTCTTCTGAAGCCCTACCAAAACCCCACGTCATTCTGACCACGTCTTCTTGAGCCCTACTGAATTGCCCTCGTCACCCCGATCACGTCTTCTGGAGCCCCACTAAATTCCCACGTCACTCCGATCACGTCTTATGAAGCCCTACCAAATTCCCACGTCACCCTGACCACGTCTTCTTGAAACCTACCAAAATCCCACGTCATCCTGGCCACGTCTTCTGAAGCCCTGCTGAATTCCCACGTCACTCCGATCACGTCTTCTTAAGCCCCACTGAATTCCCACGTCACCCCGATCACGTCTTCTGGAGCCCTACTGAATTCCCACGTCACTCCGATCACGTTTTATGAAGCCCTACCGAATTCCCACGTCACCCTGACCACGTCTTCTTGAGCCCTACCAAAATCCCACGTCATCCTGACCACGTCTTCTGAAGCCCTGCTGAATTCCCACGTCACTCCGATCACGTCTTCTTAAGCCCCACTGAATTCCCACGTCACCCCGATCACGTCTTCTGAGGCCCTGCTCAATTCCCACGTCACTCCGATCACGTCTTCTTGAGCCCCACTGAATTCCCACGTCACCCCGATCACGTCTTCTGGAGCCCCACTGAATTTCCACGTCACCCTGATCACGTCTTCTTGAGCCCCACTGAATTCCCACGTCACCCCGATCACGTCTTCTGAAGCCCTACCAAAACCCCACGTCATTCTGACCACGTCTTCTTGAGCCCTACTGAATTGCTCACGTCACCCCGATCACGTCTTCTGGAGCCCTACTAAATTCCCACGTCACTCCGATCACGTATTATGAAGCCCTACCGAATTCCCACGTCACCCTGACCACGTCTTCTTGAGCCCTACCAAAATCCCACGTCATCCTGACCACGTCTTCTGAAGCCCTGCTGAATTCCCACGTCACTCCGATCACGTCTTCTTAAGCCCCACTGAATTCCCACGTCACCCCGATCACGTCTTCTGGAGCCCTACTGAATTCCCACGTCACTCCGATCACGTTTTATGAAGCCCTACCGAATTCCCACGTCACCCTGACCACGTCTTCTTGAGCCCTACCAAAATCCCACGTCATCCTGACCACGTCTTCTGAAGCCCTACCAAAATCCCACGTCACTCCGATCACGTCTTCTTGAGCCCCACTGAATTCCCACGTCACCCCGATCACGTCTTCTGGAGCCCCACTGAATTTCCACGTCACCCTGATCACGTCTTCTTGAGCCCCACTGAATTCCCACGTCACCCCGATCACGTCTTCTGGAGCCCTACTGAATTCCCACGTCACCCCGATCACGTCTTCTGGAGCCCTACTGAATTCCCACGTCACCCCGATCACGTCTTCTGGAGCCCTGCTGAATTCCCACGTCACCCCGATCACGTCTTCTGGAGCCCCACTGAATTTCCACGTCACCCTGATCACGTCTTCTTGAGCCCCACTGAATTCCCACGTCACCCCGATCACGTCTTCTGGAGCCCTACTGAATTCCCACGTCACCCAGATCACGTCTTCTTAAGCCCTGCTGAATTCCCACGTCGCTCCGATCACGTCTTCTGAAGCCCTACCAAAACCCCACGTCATTCTGACCACGTCTTCTTGAGCCCTACTGAATTGCCCTCGTCACCCCGATCACGTCTTCTGGAGCCCTACTAAATTCCCACGTCACTCCGATCACGTCTTATGAAGCCCTACCAAATTCCCACGTCACCCTGACCACGTCTTCTTGAAACCTACCAAAATCCCACGTCATCCTGGCCACGTCTTCTGAAGCCCTGCTGAATTCCCACGTCACTCCGATCACGTCTTCTTAAGCCCCACTGAATTCCCACGTCACCCCGATCACGTCTTCTGGAGCCCTACTGAATTCCCACGTCACTCCGATCACGTTTTATGAAGCCCTACCGAATTCCCACGTCACCCTGACCACGTCTTCTTGAGCCCTACCAAAATCCCACGTCATCCTGACCACGTCTTCTGAAGCCCTGCTGAATTCCCACGTCACTCCGATCACGTCTTCTTAAGCCCCACTGAATTCCCACGTCACCCCGATCACGTCTTCTGAGGCCCTGCTCAATTCCCACGTCACTCCGATCACGTCTTCTTGAGCCCCACTGAATTCCCACGTCACCCCGATCACGTCTTCTGGAGCCCTACTGAATTCCCACGTCACTCCGATCACGTTTTATGAAGCCCTACCGAATTCCCACGTCACTCCGATCACGTCTTCTTAAGCCCCACTGAATTCCCACGTCACCCCGATCACGTCTTCTGGAGCCCCACTGAATTCCCACGTCACCCCGATCACGTCTTCTGGAGCCCCACTGAATTCCCACGTCACCCCGATCACGTCTGCTTGAGCCCCACTGAATTCCCACGTCACTCCGATCACGTCTTATGAAGCTCTACCGAATTCCCACTTCACCCTGACCACGTCTTCTTGAGCCCTACCAAAATCCCACGTCATCCTGACAACGTCTTCTGAAGCCCTGATGAATTCCCACGTCACTCCGATCACGTCTTTTTAAGCCCCACTGAATTCCCACATCACTTCGATCACGTCTTCTTGAGCCCCACTGAATTCCCACGTCACCCCGATCACGTCTTCTGGAGCCCCACTGAATTCCCACGTCACCCCGATCACGTCTTCTGGAGCCCCACTGAATTCCCACGTCACCCCGATCACGTCTGCTTGAGCCCCACTGAATTCCCACGTCACTCCGATCACGTCTCATGAAGCTCTACCGAATTCCCACGTCATTCTGACCACGTCTTCTTGAGCCCTACTGAATTGCTCACGTCACCCCGATCACGTCTTCTTGAGCCCCACTGAATTCCCACGTCACCCCGATCACGTCTTCTGGAGCCCCACTGAATTTCCACGTCACCCTGATCACGTCTTCTTGAGCCCTGCTGAATTCCCACGTCACCCCGATCACGTCTTCTGGAGCCCCACTGAATTTCCACGTCACCCTGATCACGTCTTCTTAAGCCCCACTGAATTCCCACGTCACCCCGATCACGTCTTCTGGAGCCCCACTGAATTCCCACGTCACCCCGATCACGTCTTCTGGAGCCCTACTAAATTCCCACGTCACCCTGACCACGTCTTCTTGAGCCCTACCAAAATCCCACGTCATCCTGATCACGTCTTCTGAGGCCCTGCTCAATTCCCACGTCACTCCGATCACGTCTTCTTGAGCCCCACTGAATTCCCACGTCACCCCGATCACGTCTTCTGAGGCCCTGCTCAATTCCCACGTCACTCCGATCACGTCTTCTTGAGCCCCACTGAATTCCCACGTCACCCCGATCACGTCTTCTGAGGCCCTGCTCAATTCCCACGTCACTCCGATCACGTCTTCTTGAGCCCTACCAAAATCCCACGTCATCCTGGCCACGTCTTCTGAAGTCCTGCTGAATTCCCACGTCACTCCGATCACGTCTTCTGAAGCCCTACTGAATTCCCACGTCACTCCGATCACGTCTTCTGAAGCCCTACCAAATTCCCACGTCACCCCGATCACGTCTTCTTGAGCCCTGCTGAATTCCCACGTCACCCCAATCACGTCTTCTGAGGCCCTGCTCAATTCCCACGTCACTCCGATCACGTTTTCTTGAGCCCCACTGAATTCCCACGTTACCCCGATCAAGTCTTCTGGAGCCCTGCTGAATTCCCACGTCACTCCGATCACGTCTTCTTAAGCCCCACTGAATTCCCACGTCACCCCGATCACGTCTTCTGGAGCCCTACTGAATTCCCACGTCACTCCGATCACGTTTTATGAAGCCCTACCGAATTCCCACGTCACCCTGACCACGTCTTCTTGAGCCCTACCAAAATCCCACGTCATCCTGACCACGTCTTCTGAAGCCCTGCTGAATTCCCACGTCACTCCGATCACGTCTTCTTAAGCCCCACTGAATTCCCACGTCACCCCGATCACGTCTTCTGAGGCCCTGCTCAATTCCCACGTCACTCCGATCACGTCTTCTGGAGCCCTACTGAATTCCCACGTCACTCCGATCACGTTTTATGAAGCCCTACCGAATTCCCACGTCACCCTGACCACGTCTTCTTAAGCCCTGCTGAAGTCCCACGTTGCTCCGATCACGTCTTCTGAAGCCCTACCAAAACCCCACGTCATTCTGACCACGTCTTCTTGAGCCCTACCGAATTCCCACGTCACCCCGATCACGTCTTCTGGAGCCCTACTAAATTCCCACGTCATCCTGACCACGTCTTCTGAAGCCCTGCTGAATTCCCACGTCACCCCGATCACGTCTTCTTAAGCCCTGCTGAAGTCCCACGTTGCTCCGATCACGTCTTCTGAAGCCCTACTGAATTCCCACGTCACCCCGATCACGTCTTCTGGACCCCCGCTGAATTCCCACGTCACCCCGATCACGTCTTCTTAAGCCCTGCTGAAGTCCCACGTTGCTCCGATCACGTCTTCTGGAGCCCTACTGAATTCCCACGTCACTCCGATCACGTCTTCTTAAGCCCTACTGAATTCCCACGTCACCCCGATCACGTCTTCTGGAGCCCTACTGAATTCCCACGTCACCCTGATCACGTCTTCTGAAGCCCTGCTGAATTCCCACGTCACTCCGATCACGTCTTCTGAAGCCCTACTGAATTCCCACGTCACCCTGATCACGTCTTCTTGAGCCCTGCTGAATTCCCACGTCATCCCGATCACGTCTTCTGAAGCCCTACTGAATTCCCACGTCACTCCGATCACGTCTTCTGGAGCCCTACTGGATTCCCACGTCACCCCGATCACGTCTTCTGGAGCCCTACTGAATTCCCACGTCACTCCGATCACGTTTTATGAAGCCCTACCGAATTCCCACGTCACCCTGACCACGTCTTCTTGAGCCCTACCAAAATCCCACGTCATCCTGACCACGTCTTCTGAAGCCCTGCTGAATTCCCACGTCACTCCGATCACGTCTTCTTAAGCCCCACTGAATTCCCACGTCACCCCGATCACGTCTTCTGGAGCCCTACTGAATTCCCACGTCACTCCGATCACGTTTTATGAAGCCCTACCGAATTCCCACGTCACCCTGACCACGTCTTCTTGAGCCCTACTGAATTCCCACGTTACCCCGATCACGTCTTCTGGAGCCCCGCTGAATTCCCACGTCACCCCGATCACGTCTTCTTAAGCCCTGCTGAAGTCCCACGTTGCTCCGATCACGTCTTCTGAAGCCCTACTGAGATCCCACGTCACCCTGATCATGTCTTTTGAAGCCCTACTGAATTTCCACGTCACCCCGATCACGTCTTCTGAAGCCCTACTGAATTCCCACGTCACCCCGATCACGTCTTCTGAAGCCCTACCAAAACCCCACGTCATTCTGACCACGTCTTCTTGAGCCCTACTGAATTCCCACGTCACCCCGATCGCGTCTTTTGAAGCCCTACTGAATTCCCACGTCACCCCGATCACGTCTTCTGAAGCCCTACTAATTTCCCGCGTCACCCTGATCACGACTTCTGAAGCCCTACTGATTTCCCACGTCACCCCGATCACGTCTTCTGAAGCCCTACTGAATTCCCACGTCACCCTGATCACGTCTTCTGGAGGCCTACTGAGATCCTACGTCACCCTGATCATGTCTTCTGAAGCCCTACCAAATTCCCACGTCACCCTGACCACGTCTTCTTGAGCCCTACTGAATTGCCCACGTCACCCCGATCACGTCTTCTTGAGCCCTACTGAATTGCCCTCGTCACCCCGATCACGTCTTCTGGAGCCCTACCAAATTCCCACGTCACCCTGACCACGTCTTCTTGAAACCTACCAAAATCCCACGTCATCCTGGCCACGTCTTCTGAAGCCCTGCTGAATTCCCACGTCACTCCGATCACGTCTTCTTAAGCCCCACTGAATTCCCACGTCACCCCGATCACGTCTTCTGGAGCCCTACTGAATTCCCACGTCACTCCGATCACGTTTTATGAAGCCCTACCGAATTCCCACGTCACCCTGACCACGTCTTCTTGAGCCCTACCAAAATCCCACGTCATCCTGACCACGTCTTCTGAAGCCCTGCTGAATTCCCACGTCACTCCGATCACGTCTTCTTAAGCCCCACTGAATTCCCACGTCACCCCGATCACGTCTTCTGAGGCCCTGCTCAATTCCCACGTCACTCCGATCACGTTTTCTTGAGCCCCACTGAATTCCCACGTTACCCCGATCAAGTCTTCTGGAGCCCTGCTGAATTCCCACGTTGCTCCGATCACGTCTTCTGAAGCCCTACCAAAACCCCACGTCATTCTGACCACGTCTTCTTGAGCCCTACCAAAATCCCACGTCACCCCGATCACGTCTTCTGAAGCCCTGCTGAACTCCCACGTCACTCCGATCATGTCTTCTTAAGGCCCACTGAATTCCTACGTCACCCCGATCTTGTCTTCTGAGGCCCTGCTCAATTCCCACGTCACTCCGATCACGTCTTCTGGAGCCCTACTGAATTCCCACGTCACCCAGATCACGTCTTCTTAAGCCCTGCTGAATTCCCACGTCGCTCCGATCACGTCTTCTGAAGCCCTACCAAAACCCCACGTCATTCTGACCACGTCTTCTTGAGCCCTACTGAATTGCCCTCGTCACCCCGATCACGTCTTCTGGAGCCCTACTAAATTCCCACGTCACTCCGATCACGTCTTATGAAGCCCTACCAAATTCCCACGTCACCCTGACCACGTCTTCTTGAAACCTACCAAAATCCCACGTCATCCTGGCCACGTCTTCTGAAGCCCTGCTGAATTCCCACGTCACTCCGATCACGTCTTCTTAAGCCCCACTGAATTCCCACGTCACCCCGATCACGTCTTCTGGAGCCCTACTGAATTCCCACGTCACTCCGATCACGTTTTATGAAGCCCTACCGAATTCCCACGTCACCCTGACCACGTCTTCTTGAGCCCTACCAAAATCCCACGTCATCCTGACCACGTCTTCTGAAGCCCTGCTGAATTCCCACGTCACTCCGATCACGTCTTCTTAAGCCCCACTGAATTCCCACGTCACCCCGATCACGTCTTCTGAGGCCCTGCTCAATTCCCACGTCACTCCGATCACGTCTTCTTGAGCCCCACTGAATTCCCACGTTACCCCGATCACGTCTTCTGGAGCCCCGCTGAATTCCCACGTCACCCCGATCACGTCTTCTTAAGCCCTGCTGAATTCCCACGTTGCTCCGATCACGTCTTCTGAAGCCCTACCAAAACCCCACGTCATTCTGACCACGTCTTCTTGAGCCCTACTGAATTGCTCACGTCACCCCGATCACGTCTTCTGGAGCCCTACTAAATTCCCACGTCACTCCGATCACGTCTTCTTAAGGCCCACCGAATTCCCACGTCACCCTGACCACGTCTTCTTGAGCCCTACCAAAATCCCACGTCATCCTGACCACGTCTTCTGAAGCCCTGCTGAATTCCCACGTCACTCCGATCACGTCTTCTTAAGCCCCACTGAATTCCCCTGAATTCCCACGTCACTCCGATCACGTTTTATGAAGCCCTACCGAATTCCCACGTCACCCTGACCACGTCTTCTTGAGCCCTACCAAAATCCCACGTCATCCTGACCACGTCATCTGAAGCCCTGCTGAATTCCCACGTCACTCCGATCACGTCTTATGAAACCCTACCAAATTCCCACGTCACCCTGACCACGTCTTCTTGAAACCTGCCAAAATCCCACGTCATCCTGGCCACGTCTTCTGAAGCCCTGCTGAATTCCCACGTCACTCCGATCACGTCTTCTTAAGCCCCACTGAATTCCCACGTCATCCTGACCACGTCTCCTGAAGCCCTGCTGAATTCCCACGTCACTCCGATCACGTCTTCTTAAGCCCCTCTGAAATCCCACGTCACCCCGATCACGTCTTCTGGAGCCCTACTAAATTCCCACGTCATCCTGACCACGTCTTCTGAAGCCCTGCTGAATTCCCACGTCACCCCGATCACGTCTTCTTAAGCCCTGCTGAAGTCCCACGTTGCTCCGATCACGTCTTCTGAAGCCCCGCTGAATTCCCACGTCACCCCGATCACGTCTTCTTAAGCCCTGCTGAATTCCCACGTCACCCTGATCACGTCTTCTGAAGCCCTACCAAATTCCCACGTCACCCTGATCACGTCTTCTTGAGCCCTACTGAATTGCCCTCGTCACCCCGATCACGTCTTCTGGAGCCCTACTAAATTCCCACGTCACTCCGATCACGTATTATGAAGCCCTACCGAATTCCCACGTGACCCTGACCACGTCTTCTTGAGCCCTACCAAAATCCCACGTCATCCTGACCACGTCTTCTGAAGCCCTGCTGAATTCCCACGTCACTCCGATCACGTCTTCTTAAGCCCCACTGAATTCCCACGTCACCCCGATCACGTCTTCTGAGGCCCTGCTCAATTCCCACGTCACTCCGATCACGTCTTCTGGAGCCCTACTGAATTCCCACGTCACCCCGATCACGTCTTCTGGAGCCCCGCTGAATTCCCACGTCACCCAGATCACGTCTTCTTAAGCCCTGCTGAATTCCCACGTCGCTCCGATCACGTCTTCTGAAGCCCTACCAAAACCCCACGTCATTCTGACCACGTCTTCTTGAGCCCTACTGAATTGCTCACGTCACCCCGATCACGTCTTCTGGAGCCCTACTAAATTCCCACGTCACTCCGATCACGTTTTATGAAGCCCTACCGAATTCCCACGTCACCCTGACCACGTCTTCTTGAGCCCTACCAAAATCCCACGTCATCCTGACCACGTCTTCTGAAGCCCTGCTGAATTCCCACGTCACTCCGATCACGTCTTCTTGAGCCCTACTGAATTGCTCACGTCACCCCGATCACGTCTTCTGGAGCCCTACCGAATTCCCACGTCACCCTGACCACGTCTTCTTGAGCCCTACCAAAATCCCACGTCATCCTGACCACGTCATCTGAAGCCCTGCTGAATTCCCACGTCACTCCGATCACGTCTTATGAAACCCTACCAAATTCCCACGTCACCCTGACCACGTCTTCTTGAAACCTGCCAAAATCCCACGTCATCCTGGCCACGTCTTCTGAAGCCCTGCTGAATTCCCACGTCACTCCGATCACGTCTTCTTAAGCCCCACTGAATTCCCACGTCACCCCGATCACGTCTTCTGGAGCCCTACTGAATTCCCACGTCACTCCGATCACGTTTTATGAAGCCCTACCGAATTCCCACGTCACCCTGACCACGTCTTCTTGAGCCCTGCTGAATTCCCACGTCACCCCGATCACGTCTTCTGGAGCCCCACTGAATTTCCACGTCACCCTGATCACGTCTTCTTAAGCCCCACTGAATTCCCACGTCACCCCGATCACGTCTTCTGGAGCCCCACTGAATTCCCACGTCACCCTGATCACGTCTTCTTGAGCCCTGCTGAATTTCCACGTCACCCTGATCACGTCTTCTGAAGCCCTACCAAAACCCCACGTCATTCTGAGCACCTCTTCTTGAGCCCTACTGAATTGCTCACGTCGCCCCGATCACGTCTTCTTGAGCCCTGCTGAAGTCCCACGTTGCTCCGATCACGTCTTCTGAAGCCCTACCAAAATCCCACGTCATCCTGACCACGTCTTCTTGAGCCCTACCAAAATCCCACGTCATCCTGACCACGTCTTCTGAAGCCCTGCTGAATTCCCACGTCACTCCGATCACGTCTTCTTGAGCCCCACTGAATTCCCACGTCACCCCGATCACGTCTTCTGAAGCCCCACTGAATTCCCACGTCACCCCGATCACGTCTTCTGGAGCCCCACTGAATTCCCACGTCACCCCGATCACGTCTTCTGGAGCCCCACTGAATTCCCACGTCACCCCGATCACGTCTTCTGGAGCCCCACTGAATTCCCACGTCACCCCGATCACGTCTTCTGGAGCCCTACTGAATTCCCACGTCACTCCGATCACGTCTTATGAAGCCCTACCGAATTCCCCGTCACCCTGACCACGTCTTCTTGAGCCCTACCAAAATCCCACGTCATCCTGACCACGTCTTCTGAAGCCCTGCTGAATTCCCACGTCACTCCGATCACGTCTTCTTAAGCCCCACTGAATTCCCACGTCACCCCGATCACGTCTTCTGAGGCCCTGCTCAATTCCCACGTCACTCCGATCACGTCTTCTTGAGCCCCACTGAATTCCCACGTCACCCCGATCACGTCTTCTGGAGCCCCACTGAATTCCCACGTCACCCCGATCACGTCTTCTTAAGCCCTGCTGAATTCCCACGTCGCTCCGATCACGTCTTCTGAAGCCCTATCAAAACCCCACGTCATTCTGACCACGTCTTCTTGAGCCCTACTGAATTGCTCACGTCACCCCGATCACGTCTTCTGGAGCCCTACTAAATTCCCACGTCACTGCGATCACGTATTATGAAGCCCTGCTGAATTCCCACGTCACTCCGATCACGTCTTCTTAAGCCCTACCAAAATCCCACGTCATCCTGACCACGTCTTCTGAAGCCCTGCTGAATTCCCACGTCACTCCGATCACGTCTTCTTAAGCCCCACTGAATTCCCACGTCACCCCGATCACGTCTTCTTAAGCCCCACTGAATTCCCACGTCACCCCGATCACGTCTTCTGGAGCCCTACCAAATTCCCACGTCACTCCGATCACGTCTTCTGAAGCCCTACTGAATTCCCACGTCACCCCGATCACGTCTTCTGAAGCCCTACCAAAACCCCACGTCATTCTGACCACGTCTTCTTGAGCCCTACTGAATTCCCACGTCACCACGATCACGTCTTCTGGAGCCCTACTGAATTCCCACGTCACCCAGATCACGTCTTATGAAACCCTACCAAATTCCCACGTCACCCTGACCACGTCTTCTTGAAACCTGCCAAAATCCCACGTCACCCCGATCACGTCTTCTGAGGCCCTGCTCAATTCCCACGTCACTCCGATCACGTTTTCTTGAGCCCCACTGAATTCCCACGTTACCCCGATCAAGTCTTCTGGAGCCCTGCTGAATTCCCACGTCACACCGATCACGTTTTATGAAGCCCTACCGAATTCCCACGTCACCCTGACCACGTCTTCATGAGCCCTACCAAAATCCCACGTCATCCTGACCACGTCTTCTGAAGCCCTGCTCAATTCCCACGTCACTCCGATCACGTCTTCTTGAGCCCCACTGAATTCCCAGGCCACCCCGCACACGTCTTCTGAGGCCCTCCTGAATTCCCACCTCACTCCGATCACGTCTTCTTGAGCCCCACTGAATTCCCACGTCACCCCGATCACGTCTTCTGAAGCCCCACTGAATTTCCACGTCACCCCGATCACGTCTTCTGGAGCCCCGCTGAATTCCCACGTCACCCCGATCACGTCTTCTGAAGCCCTACCAAAACCCCACGTCATTCTGACCACGTCTTCTTGAGCCCTACTGAATTGCTCACGTCACCCCGATCACGTCTTCTGGAGCCCTACTAAATTCCCACGTCACCCTGACCACGTCTTCTTGAGCCCTACCAAAATCCCACGTCATCCTGACCACGTCTTCTTGAGCCCTACCAAAATCCCACGTCGTCCTGACCACGTCTTCTGAAGCCCTGCTGAATTCCCACGTCACTCCGATCATGTCTTCTTAAGGCCCACTGAATTCCTACGTCACCCCGATCTTGTCTTCTGAGGCCCTGCTCAATTCCCACGTCACTCCGATCACGTCTTCTGGAGCCCTACTGAATTCCCACGTTACCCCGATCACGTCTTCTGGAGCCCCGCTGAATTCCCACGTCACCCCGATCACGTCTTCTTAAGCCCTACCAAAACCCCACGTCATTCTGACCACGTCTTCTTGAGCCCTACTGAATTGCTCACGTCACCCCGATCACGTCTTCTGAAGCCCTGCTGAGTTCCCACGTCACTCCGATCATGTCTTATGAAACCCTACCAAATTCCCACGTCACCCTGACCACGTCTTCTTGAAACCTACCAAAATCCCACGTCATCCTGGCCACGTCTTCTGAAGCCCTGCTGAATTCCCACGTCACTCCGATCACGTCTTCTTAAGCCCCACTGAATTCCCACGTCACTCCGATCACGTCTTCTTAAGCCCCTCTGAAATCCCACGTCACCCCCATCACGTCTTCTGGAGCCCTACCAAATTCCCACGTCACCCTGACCACGTCTTCTTGAGCCCTACCAAAATCCCACGTCATCCTGATCACGTCTTCTGAAGCCCTGCTGAATTCCCACGTCACCCCGATCACGTCTTCTTAAGCCCCACTGAATTCCCACGTCACCCCGATCACGTCTCCTGAAGCCCTACTGAATTCCCACGTCCACCCTGATCACGTCTTCTGAAGCCCTGCTGAATTCCCACATCACTTCCATAACGTCTTCTGAAGCCCTACTGAATTAACATGTCACCCCGATCACGTCTTCTGAAGCCCTACTGTATTCCCACGTCACCCCGATCACGTCTTTTGGAGCCCTACTGAATTCCCACGTCACCCCGATCACGTCTTCTGAAGCCCTACTGAATTCCCACGTCACCAAGATCGCGTCTTTTGGAGCCCTACTGAATTCCCACGTCACCACGATCACGTCTTCTGAAGCCCTACTGAATTCCCACGTCTCCCCAATCACGTCTTCTTAAGCCCTACTGAATTCCCACTTCTCCCCGATCACGTCTTTTGGAGCCCTACCAAAATCCCACGTCATCCTGATCACGTCTTCTGAAGCCCTACTGAACTCCCACGTCACCCCGATCACGTCTTCTAAAGCCGCACTGAATTCCCACGTCACCCCGATCACGACTTTTGGAGCCCTACTGAATTCCCACGTCACCCCGATCACGTCTTCTGAAGCCCTACTGAATTCCCACGTCACCCCGATCACGTCTTCTGAAGCCCTACTGAATTCCCACGCCATCCTGATCACGTCTTCTGAAGCCCTACTGAGATCCCACGTCACCCTGATCACGTCTTCTGAAGCCCTGCAGAATTCCCACGTCACCCTGATTACGTCTTCTGAAGCCCTACTGATTTCCCACGTCACCCTGATCACGTCTTCTGAAGCCCTACTGAGATCCTACGTCACCCTGAGCATGTCTTCTGAAGCCCTGCAGAATTCCCACGTCACCCTGATCACGTCTTCTGAAGCCCTACTGATTTCCCACGTCACCCTGATCACGACTTCTGAAGCCCTACTTATTTCCCACGTAACCCCCATCACGTCTTCTGAAACCCTACTGAATTCCCACGTCACCCCGTCGCGTCTTTTGAAGCCCTACTGAAATCCCACGTCACCCTGATCATGTCTTTTGAAGCCCTACTGAATTCCCACGTCACCCTGATCACGTCTTCTGAAGCCCTACTGAATTCCCAAGTCACCCCGATCACGTCTTTTGAAGCTCTACTGAATTCCCACGTCACCCCGATCACGTCTTCTGAAGCCCTACTGAATTCCCACGTCACCCCGATCACGTCTTTTGGAGCCCTACTGAATTCCCACGCCACCCCGATCACGTCTTCTGAAGCCCTACTGAATTCCCACGTCACCCCGATCAAGTCTTCTGAAGCCCTACTGAGATCCCACACGACACCCCGATCACGTCTTCTGAAGCCCTACTGAATTCCCACGTCACCCCGATCGAGTCTTCTGAAGCCCTACTGAATTCCCACGTCACCCCGATCACGTCTCCTGAAGCCCTACTGCATTAACATGTCCACCCTGATCACGTCTTCTGAAGCCCTACTGAATTCCCACGTCTCCCCAATCACGTCTTCTGAAGCCCTACTGAATTCACACGTCACACCGATCACGTATTCTGAAGCCCTACTGAATTCCCACGTCACCCCGATCACGTCTTCTGAAGCCCTACTGAATTCCCACGTCACCCCGTCGCGTCTTTTGAAGCCCTACTGAAATCCCACGTCACCCTGATCACGTCTTCTGAAACCCTGCTGAATTCCCACGTCACCCCGATCGCGTCTTTTATAGCCCTACTGAATTCCCACGTCACCCTGATCACGTCTTCTGAAGCCCTACTGATTTCCCACGTCACCCTGATCACGACTTCTGAAGCCCTACTTATTTCCTACGTCACCCCGATCACGTCTTCTGAAGCCCTACTGAATTCCCACGTCACCCTGATCAAGTGTTCTGAAGCCCTACTGAGATCCCACGTCACCCCGATCACGTCTTCTGAAACCCTACTGAATTCCCACGTCACCCCGATCGCGTCTTTTGAGGCCCTACTGAATTCCCACGTCACCCTGATCACGTCTTCTGAAGCCCTACTGAGATCCTACGTCACCCTGAGCATGTCTTTTGAAGCCCTACTGAATTCCCACGTCACCCTGATCACCTCTTCTGAAGCCCTACCAAAATCCCACGTCACCCTGATCACGTCTTCTGAAGCCCTACTGAATTCCCACGTCACCCCGATCACGTCTTCTGAAGCCCTACTGAATTCTCACGTCACCCCGATCACGTCTTCTGAAGCCCTACTGAATTCCCACGTCACCCGATCACGTCTTCTGAAGCCCTAATAAATTTCCACGTCACCCCGATCACGTCTTCTGAAGCCCTTCTGAATTCCCACGTCACCCTGATCACGTCTTCTGAAGCCCTACTGAATTCCCACGTCACCCTGATCAAGTCTTCTGAAGCCCTACTGAATTCCCACGTCACCCTGATCATGTCTTTTGAAGTCCTACTGAAATCCCACGTCACCCTGATCGCGTCTTTTGAAGCCCTACTGAATTCCCACGTCACCCCGATCACGTCTTCTGAAGCCCTACTAATTTCCCGCGTCACCCTGATCACGACTTCTGAAACCCTACTGATTTCCCACGTCACCCCGATCGCGTCTTTTATAGCCCTACTGAATTCCCACGTCACCCTGATCTAGTGTTCTGAAGCCCTACTGAGATCCCACGTCACCCCGATCGCGTCTTTTGAAGCCCTACTGAATTCCCACGTCACCCTGATCACGTCTTCTGAAGCCCTACTGAATTTCCACGTCACCCCGATTTCGTCTTCTGAAGCCCTACTGAATTCCCACGTCACCCCGATGACGTCTTCTGAAGCCCTACTGAATTCCCACGTCACCCCGATCACGTCTTCTGAAGCCCTACTGAATTCCCAAGTCACCCCGATCACGTCTTTTGAAGCTCTACTGAATTCCCACGTCACCCCGATCACGTCTTCTGAAGCCCTACTGAATTCCCACGGCACCCGATCACGTCTTTTGGAGCCCTACTGAATTCCCACGTCACCCCGATCACGTCTTCTGAAGTCCTACTGAATTCCCACGTCACCCCGATCACGTCTTCTGTAGCCCTACTGAATTCCCACGTCACCCTGATCACGTCTTCTGAAGCCCTACTGAATTCCCACGTCACCCTGATCACGTCTTCTGAAGCCCTACTGAATTCCCACGTCACCCCGATCATGTCTTCTGAAGCCCTACTGAATTCCCACGTCACCCCGATCACGTCTTCTGAAGCCCTACTGTATTCCCACGTCACCCCGATCACGTCTTCTGAAGCCCTACTGAATTCCCACGTCACCCCTGATCACGTCTTCTGAAGCCCTACCAAAATTCCCACGTCACCCCGATCACGTCTTCTGAAGCCCTACTGAATTCCCACGTCACCCGATCACGTCTTTTGGAGCCCTACTGAATTCCCACGCCACCCCGATCACGTCTTCTGAAGCCCTACTGAATTCCGACGTCACCCCGATCAAGTCTTCTGAAGCCCTACTGAATTCCCACGTCACCCCGATCGCGTCTTTTGAAGCCCTACTGAATTCCCACGTCACCCCGATCACGTCTTCTGAAGCCCTACTAATTTCCCGCGTCACCCTGATCACGACTTCTGAAGCCCTACTGAATTCCCACGTCACCCCGATCGCGTCTTTTACAGCCCTACTGAATTCCACGTCTTCTGAAGCCCTACTGAATTCCCACGTCACCCCGATCGCGTCTTTTACAGCCCTACTGAATTCCCACGTCACCCTGATCTAGTGTTCTGAAGCCCTACTGAGATCCCACGTCACCCCGATCGCGTCTTTTGAAGCCCTACTGAATTCCCACGTCACCCTGATCATGTCTTTTGAAGCGCTACTGAAATCCCACGTCACCCTGATCGCGTCTTTTGAAGCCCTACTGAATTCCCACGTCACCCCGATCACGTCTTCTGAAGCCCTACTGAATTCCCACGTCACCCTGATCACGACTTCTGAAGCCCTACTGAAATCCCACGTCACCCTGATCACGTCTTCTGAAGTCCTACCAAACTCCCACAACACCCTGATCACGTCTTCTGAAGCCCTACTGAATTCCCACGTCACCCCGATCACGTCTTCTGAAGCCCTACTGAATTCCCACGTCACCCCGATCACGTCTTCTAAAGCCCTACTGAATTCCCACGTCACCCCGATCACGTCTTCTGAAGCCCTACTGAATTCCCACGTCACCCTGATTACGTCTTCTGTAGCCCTACCAAAATCCCACGTCATCCTGATCACGTCTTCTGAAGCCCTACTGAATTCCCACGTCACCCCGATCACGTCTTCTGAAGCCCTACTGAATTCCCACGTCACCCCGATCACGTCTTCTGAAGCCCTACTGAATTCCCACGTCACCCCGATCACGTCTTCTGAAGCCCTACTGAATTCCCACGTCACCCCGATCACGTCTTCTGAAGCCCTACTGAATTCCCACGTCACCCCGATCACGTCTTCTGAAGCCCTACTGAATTCCAACGTCACCCCGATCACGTCATCTGAAGCCCTACTGAATTCCCACCTCACCCCGATCACGTCTTCTGAAGCCCTACTGCATTCCACGGTACCCCGATCACGTCTTCTGAAGCCCTACGGGATTCCCACGGCACCCCGATCACCTCTTCTGAAGCCCTACCGAATTCCCACGTCTCCCCGATCACGTCTTCTGAAGCCCTACTGAATTCCCACGTCACCCCCATCACGTCTTCTCAAGCCCTACTGAATTCCCACGTCACCCCGATCACGTCTTCTGAAGCCCTACTGGATTCCCACGTCACCCCGATCACGTCTTCTGAAGCCCTACTGAATTCCCACGTCACTTCGACCACGTCTTCTGAAGCACTCTTGAATTCCCACGTCCCCCCGATCACGTCTTCTGAAGCCCTCCTGAATTCCCACGTCACCCCGATCACGTCTTCTGAAGTCCTACTAAATTCCCACGTCACCCTGATCACGTCTTCTGAAACCCTACTGAATCCCACGTCACCCTGATCACGTCTTCTGAAGCCCTACTGATTTCCCACGTCACCCTGATCACGACTTCTGAAGCCCTACTTATTTCCTACGTCACCCCGATCACGTCTTCTGAAGCCCTACTGATTTCCCACGTCACCCTGATCACGTCTTCTGATGCCCTATTGAATTCCCACGGCACCCCGATCACGTCTTCTGAAGTCCTACTGAATTCCCACGTCTCCCCGATCATGTCTTCTGAAGCCCTACTGAATTCCCACGTCACCCCGATCACGTCTTCTGAAGCCCTACTGAATTCCCACGTCACCCCGATCACGTCTTCTGAAGCCCAACTGAATTCCCACTTCACTTCGATCACGTCTTCTAAAGCCCTACCGAATTCCCACTTCTCCCCGATCACGTCTTCTGAAGCCCTACTGAATTCCCACGTCACCCTGATCACGTCTTCTGAAACCCTACTGAATTCCCACGTCACCCCGATCGCGTCTTTTGAAGCCCTACTGAATTCCCACGTCACCCCGATCACGTCTTCTGAAGCCCTACTAATTTCCCGCGTCACCCTGATCACGACTTCTGAAGCCCTACTAATTTCCCACGTCACCCCGATCGCGTCTTCTGAAGTCCTACTGAATTCCCACGTCACCCCGATCACGTCTTCTGAAGCCCTACTGAATTCCCACGTCACCCTGATCACGTCTTCTGAAGCCCTACTGAATTCCCACGTCACCCCGATCACGTCTTCTGAAGCCCTACTGAATTCCCACGTCACCCCGATCACGTCTTCTGAAGCCCTACTGAATTCCCACGTCACCCCGATCACGTCTTCTGAAGCCCTACTGAATTCCCACGTCACCCCGATCACGTCTTCTGAAGCCCTACTGAATTCCCACGTCACCCCGATCACGTCTTCTGAAGCCCTACTGAATTCCCACGTCACCCCGATCACGTCTTCTGAAGCCCTACTGAATTCCCACGTCACCCCGATCACGTCTTCTGAAGCCCTACTGAATTCCCACGTCACCCCGATCACGTCTTCTGAAGCCCTACTGAATTCCCACGTCACCCCGATCACGTCTTCTGAAGCCCTACTGAATTCCCACGTCACCCCGATCACGTCTTCTGAAGCCCTACTGAGTTCCACGTCACCCCGATCACGTCTTCTGAAGCCCTACTGAATTCCCACGTCACCCCGATCACGTCTTCTGAAGCCCTACTGAATTCCCACGTCACCCCGATCACGTCTTCTGAAGTCCTACTGAATTCCCACGTCACCCCGATCACGTCTTTTGAAGCCCTACTGAATTCCCACGTCACCCTGATCACGTCTTCTGAAGCCCTACTGAATTCCCACGTCACCCCGATCACGTCTTTTGGAGCCCTACTGAATTCCCACGTCACCCCGATCACGTCTTCTGAAGCCCTACTGAATTCCCACGTCACCCCGATCACGTCTTCTGAAGTCCTACTGAATTCCCACGTCACCCCGATCACGTCTTCTGAAGCCCTACTGAATTCCCACGACACCCCGATCACGTCTTCTGAAGCCCTACTGAATTCCCACGTCACCCCGATCGAGTCTTCTGAAGCCCTACTGAATTCCTCGTCACCCCGATCACGTCTCCTGAAGCCCTACTGAATTAACAGGCACCCTGATTACGTCTTCCGAAGTCCTACTGAATTCCCACGTCACCCCGATCACGTCTTCTGAAGCCCTACTAAAATCCCACGTCACCCCGATCACGTCTTCGGAAGTCCTACTGAATTTCCACGTCACCCCGCTCACGTCTTCTGAAGCTCTACTAAATTCCCACGTCACCCCGATCACGTCTTCGGAAGCCCTACTGAATTCCCACGTCATCCCGATCACGTCTTCTGAAGTCCTACTAAAATCCCACGTCACCCTGATCACGTCTTCTCAAGCCGTCCTGAATTCCCCCGTCACCCCGATCACCACCTCTGGAGCCCACCTGAATTCCCCCTCCACCCCGATCACGTCTTCTGAAGCCCTACTGAATTCCCCCGTCACCCCGATCACGTCTTCGGAAGCCCTACTGAATTCCCACGTCATCCCGATCACGTCTTCTGAAAAGCTACTAAGTTCCAACGACACCCCGATCACATCTTCTGATGCCCTACTGAATTCCCACGTCACCCCGATCACGTCTTCTGGAATGCTACTAAATTCCAACGTCACCCCGATCACATCTTCTGATGCCCTACTGAATTCCCACGTCACCCGATCACGTCTTCTGAAGTCCTACTGAATTCCCACGTCACCCCGATCACGCCTTCTGAAGCCCTACTGAATTAACATGTCACCCCGATCACGTCTTCTGAAGCCCTACTGAAATCCCACACGACACCCCGATCACGTTTTCTGAAGCCCTACTGAATTCCACGTCTTCTGAAGCCTTACTGGAATCCCACGTCACCCCGATCACGTCTTCTGAAGCCGTACTAAATTCCCACGTCACCCCGATCACGACTTCTGGAGCCCAACTGAATTCCCCTGTCACCCCGATCACGTCTTCTGAAGCCCTACTGAATTCCCCCGTCACCCCGATCACGTCTTCTGAAGCCCTACTGAATTCCCACGTCACCCCGATCACGTCTTCTGAAGCCCTACTGAATTCCCTCGTCTCCCTGATCACGTCTTCTGAAGCCCTACTGAATCCCCACGTCACCCCGATCACGTCTTCTGAAGCCCTACTGAATTCCCACGTCACCCCGATCACGTCTTCTGAAGCCCTACTGAATTCCCACGTCACCCCGATCACGTCTTCTGAAGCCCTACTAAATTCCCACGTCACCCCGATCACGTCTTTTGGAGCCCTACTGAATTAACACGCCACCCCGATCACGTCTTCTGAAGCCCTACTGAATTAACATGTCACCCCGATCACGTCTTCTGAAGCCCTACTGAAATCCCACGTCACCCCCTCACGTCTTCTGAAGCCCTACTGAATTCTCACGTCACCCGATCACGTCTTCTGGCGCCCCTCTAAATTCTCACGTCACCCCGATCACGTCTTCTGAAGCCCTACTGAATTCCCACGTCACCCCGATCACGTCTTCTGAAGTCCTACTGAGTTTTCACGTCACACCGATCACGTCTTCGGAAGCCCTACTGAATTCCCACGTCACCCCGATCACGTCTTCTGAAGCCCTACTAAAATTCCACGTCACCCCGATCACGTCTTCTGAAGCCCTACTGAATTCCCACGTCACCCCGATCACGTCTTCTGAAGCCCTACTGAATTCCCACGTCACCCCGATCACGTCTTCTGAAGTCCTACTGAATTCCCACGTCACCCCGATCACGTCTTCTGAAGCCCTACTGAATTCCCACGTCACCCCGATCACGTCTTCTGAAGCCCTACTGAATTCCCACGTCACCCCGATCACGTCTTCTGAAGCCCTACTGAATTCCCACTTCACCCCGATCACGTCTTCTGAAGCCCTACTGAATTCCCACGTCACCCCGATCACGTCTTCTGAAGCCCTACTGAATTCCCACGTCACCCTGATCACGTCTTCTGAAGCCCTACTGAATTCCCACGTCACCCCGATCACGACTTCTGAAGCCCTACTGATTTTCCACGTCACCCCGATCACGTCTTCTGAAGCCCTACTGAATTCCCACGTCACCCCGATCGCGTCTTTTACAGCCCTACTGAATTCCTACGTCACCCTGATCATGTCTTTTGAAGCCCTACTGAATTCCCACGTCACCCTGATCACGTCTTCTGAAACCCTACTGAATTCCCACGTAACCCTGATCACGTCTTTTGAAGCTCTACTCAATTCCCACGTCACCCCAATCACGTCTTCTGAATCCCTACTGAATGCCCACGTCACGCCCTTCACGTCTTTTGACGCCCTACTCAATTCCCACGTCACCCCCATCAAGCCTTCTGGAGCCCTTCTGCATTCCCACGTCACCCCGATCACGTCTTCTGAAGTCCTACTGAATTCCCACGTCACCCCGATCACGTTTTCTGAAGCCCTACTGAATTCCCACGTCCCCCCGATCACGTCTTCTGAAGCCCTACTGAAATCCCACGTCACCCCGATCACGTCTTCTGAAGCCCTACTGAATTCCCACGTCACCCCGATCAGGTCTTCTGAAGTCCTACTGAATTCCCACGGCACCCCCAGCACGTCTTCTGAAGTCCTACCGAATTCCCACGTCACCCCGTTCACGTCTTCTGAAGTCCTACTGAATTCCCACGTCCCCGATCACGTCTTCTGAAGCACTACTGAATTCCCACGGCACCCCGATCACGTCTTCTGATGCCCTACTGAATTCCCACGTCACCCCGATCACGCCTTCTGAAGCCCTACTGAATTCCCATGGCACCCCGATCACGTCTTCTGAAGCCCTACTGAATTCCCACGTCACCCCGATCACGTCTTCTGAAGCCCTACTGAGTTCCCACGTCACCCCGATCACGTCTTCTGAAGCCCTACTAATTTTCTACGTCACCCCGATCACGCCTTCTGAAGCCCTACTGAATTCCCATGGCACCCCGATCACGTCTTCTGAAGCCCTACTGAATTCCCACGTCACCCCGATCACGTCTTCTGAAGCCCTACTGAGTTCCCACGTCACCCCGATCACGTCTTCTGAAGCCCTACTGGATTCCCACGTCACCCCGATCACGTCTTCTGAAGCCCTACTGAACTCCCACATCGCCCCGATCACGTCTTCTGAAGTCCTACTGAATTCCCACGCCACCCCGATCACGTCTTCTGAAGCCCTACTGAACTCCCACATCGCCCCGATCACGTCTTCTGAAGTCCTACTGAATTCCCACGTCACCCCGATCACGTATTTTGGAGCCGTACTGAATTCCCATGTCACCCCGATCACGTCTTCTGAAGCCCTACTGAATTCCCACGTCACACCGATCACGTCTTCTGAAGCCCTACTGAACTCCCACGTCACCCCGATCACGCCTTCTGAAGCCCTACTGAATTCCCATGGCACCCCGATCACGCCTTCTGAAGCCCTAATGAATTCCCACGGCACTCCGATCACGTCTTCTGAAGTCCTACTGAGTTCCCACGTCACCCCGATCACGTCTTCTGAAGTCCTACCGAATTCCCACGTCACCCCGTTCACGTCTTCGGAAGTCCTACCGAATTCCCACGTCACTCCGTTCACGTCTTCTGAAGTCCTACTGAATTCCCACGTCCCCGATCACGTCTTCTGAAGCACTACTGAATTCCCACGGCACCCCGATCACATCTTCTGATGCCCTACTGAATTCCCACGTCACCCCGATCACGCCTTCTGAAGTCCTACTGAGTTCCCACGTCACCCCGATCACGTCTTCTGAAGCCCTACTGAATTCCCACGTCACCCCGATCACGTCTTCGGAAGGCCTACTGAATTTCCACGTCACCCCCATCACGTCTTCTGAGCCCCTACTGAATTCCCACGTCACCCCGATCACGTCTTCTGAAGCCCTACTGAATTCCCACGTCACCCCGATCACGTCTTCTGAAGCCCTACTGAATTCCCACGTCACCCCGATCACGTCTTCTGAAGTCCTACTGAATTCCCACGTCACCCCGATCACGTCTTCTGAAGCCCAACTGAATTCCCCCGCCACCCCGATCACGTCTTCTGAAGCCCTACTGAATTCCCCCGTCACCCCGATCACGTCTTCTGAAGCCCTACTGAATTCCCACGTCACCCCGATCACGTCTTGTAAAGCCCTACTGAATTCCCCCGTCACCCCGATCAAGTCTTCTGAAGCCCTACTGAATTCCCACGTCACCCCGATCAAGTCTTCTGAAGCCCTACTGAATTCCCACGTCACTTCGATCACGTCTTCTAAAGCCCTACTGAATTCCCACGTCACACCGATCACGTCTTCTGAAGCCTTACTGGAATCCCACGTCACCCCGATCACGTCTTCTGAAGCCGTACTAAATTCCCACGTCACCCCGATCACGACTTCTGGAGCCCAACTGAATTCCCACGTCACCCCGATGACGTCTGCTGGAGTCCCACTAAGTTCCACCGTCACCCAGATCACGTCTCTGGAAGCCCTACTGAATTCCCACGTCACCCCAATTACGTCTTCTGGAGTCTTACTGAAATCCCTCGTCACACCGATCACGTCTTCTGAAGCCCTCCTGAATTCCCACGTCACCCCGATCACGTCTTCTGAAGTCCTACTGAAATCCCTCGTCACCTTGATGACGTCTTCTGAAGCCCTACTAAATTTCCACGTCACCCCGATCACGTCTTCTGAAGCCCTACTGAATTCCCACGTCACTTCGACCACGTCTTCTGAAGCCCTACCGAATTCCCACGTCTCCCCGATCACGTCTTCTGAAGCCCTACTGAATTCCCACGTCACCCCGATCACGTCTTCTGAAGCCCTACTAAACTCCCACATCGCCCCGATCACGTCTTCTGAAGTCCTACTCTATTCCCACGTAACCACGAGCACGTCTTCTGAAGTCCTACTGAATTCCCACGTCACCCCGATCACGTATTTTGGAGCCGTACTGAATTCCCATGTCACCCCGATCACGTCTTCTGAAGCCCTACTGAATTCCCACGTCACACCGATCACGTCTTCTGAAGCCCTACTGAATTCCCACGTCACCCCGATCACGTCTTTTGGAGCCGTACTGAATTCCCACGTCACCCCGATCACGTCTTCTGAAGCCCTACTAAATTCCCACGTCACCCCGATCACGTCTTCTGGAGCCCTACTGAATTCCCACGTCACCCCGATCACGTCTTCTGAAGCCCTACTGAATTCCCACGTCACCCCGATCACGTCTTCGGAAGCCCTACTGAATTCCCACGTCACCCCGATCACGTCTTCTGAAGCCCTACTGAATTCCCACGTCACCCCGATCACGTCTTCTGAAGTCCTACTGAGTTCACACGTCACCCCGATCACGTCTTCTGAAGCGCTACTGAATTCCCACGTCACCCCGATCACGTCTTCTTAAGCCCTACTGAATTCCTACGTCACCCCGATCACGTCTTCTGAAGCCCTACTGAATTCCCACGTCACCCCGATCACGTCTTCTGAAGTTCTACTGAATTCCCACGTCTCCCCGATCACGTCTTCTGAAGCCCTACTGAATTCCCACGTCACCCCGATCACGTCTTCTGAAGCCCTACTGAATTCCCACGTCACCCCGATCACGTCTTCTGAAGCCCTACTGAATTCCCACGTCACCCCGATCACGTCTTCTGAAGCCCTACTGAATTCCCACGGCACCCCGATCACGTCTTCTGAAGTCCTACTGAATTCCCACGTCACCCCGATCACGTCTTCTGAAGCCCTACTGAATTCCCACGTCACCCCGATCACGTCTTCTGAAGCCCTACTGGATTCCCACGTCACCCCGATCACGTCTTCTGAAGCCCTAATGAACTCCCACATCGCCCCGATCACGTCGTCTGAAGTCCTACTGGATTCCCACGTCACCCCGATCACGTCTTTTGGAGCTGTACTGAATTCCCATGTCACCCCGATCACGTCTTCTGAAGCCCTACTGAATTCCCACGTCACACCGATCACGTCTTCTGAAGTCCTACTGAATTCCCACGTCCCCGATCACGTCTTCTGAAGCACTACTGAATTCCCACGTCACCCCGATCACGTCTTCTGAAGTCCTACTGAGTTCCCACGTCACCCCGATCACGTCTTCTGAAGCCCTACTAAATTCCCATGGCACCCCGATCACGTCTTCTGAAGTCCTACTGAGTTCCCACGTCACCCCGATCACGCCTTCTGAAGTCCTACTGAGTTCCCACGTCACCCCGATCACGTCTTCTGAAGTCCTCCTAAATTCCCACGTCACCCCGATCACGCCTTCTGAAGCCCTACTAAATTTCCACGTCATCCCGATGACGTCTTCTGAAGTCCTACTGAGTTCCCACGTCACCCCGATCACGTCTTCGGAAGCCCTACTGAATTCCCACGTCACCCCGATCACGTCTTCGGAAGCCCTACTGAATTCCCACGTCACCCCGATCACGTCTTCTGAAGTCCTACTGAGTTCCCACGTCACCCCGATCACGTCTTTTGAAGCCCTAGTAACTCTCCACGTCCCCCCGATCCCGCCTTCTGAAGCCCTACTGAATTCCCACGTCACCCCGATCACGTCTTCGGAAGCCCTACTGAATTCCCACGTCACCCCGATCACGTCTTCTGAAGCCCTACTGAATTCCCACGTCGTCCCGATCCCGTCTTCTGAAGCCCTACTGAATTCCCACATCGCCACGATCACGTCTACTGAAGTCCTGCTGAATTCCCACGTCACCCCGATCACGTCCTTTGGAGCCGTACTGAATTCCCATGTCACCCCGATCACGTCTTCTGAAGCCCTACTGAGTTCCACGTCACCCCGATCACGTCTTCTGAAGCCCTACTGAATTCCCACGTCACCCCGATCACGTCATCTGAAGCCCTACTGAAATCCCACGTCACCCCGATGACGTCTTCTGAAGTCCTACTGAGTTCCCACGTCACCCCGATCACGTCTTCTGAAACCCTACTGAAATCCCACGTCACCCCGATCACGTCTTCTGTAGCCCTACTGAATTCCCACGTCACCCCGATCACGTCTTCTGAAGCCCTACTGAATTCCCACGTCACCCCGATCACGTCTTCTGAAGTCCTACTGAAATTCCACGTCACCCCGATCACGTCTTCTGAAGTCCTACTGAATTCCCACGGCACCCCGATCACGTCTTCTGAAGTCCTACTGAATTCCCACGTCACCCCGATCACACCTTCTGAAGCCCTACTAAATTCCAACGTCACCCCGATCACATCTTCTGATGTCCTACTGAATTCCCACGTCACCCCGATCACGTATTCTGAAGCCCTACTGAATTTCCACGTCACCCCGATGACGTCCTCTGGAGTCCTACTGAATTCCCACGTCACCCCGATCACGTCTTCTGAAGTCCTACTGAATTCCTACGTCACCCCGATCACGTCTTCTGAAGCCCTACTGAGCTCCCACGTCACCTTCATCACGTCTTCTGAAGTCCTACTGAATTCCCACGTCACCCCGATCACGTCATCTGAAGCCGTACTGAATTCCCATGTCACCCCGATCACGTCTTCTGAAGCCCTACTGAATTCCCACGTCACCCCGATCACGCCTTCTGAAGCCCTACTGAATTCCCACGTCACCCCGATCACGTCTTCTGAAGCCCTACTGAATTCCCACGTCACCCCGATCACGTCTTCTGAAGTCCTACTGAATTCCCACGTCACCCCGATCACGTCTTCTGAAGCCCTACTGAGTTCCCACGTCACCCCGATCACGTCTTCTGAAGTCCTACTGAATTCCCACGTCACCCCGATCACGTCTTCTGAAATCCTACTGAATTCCCACGTCACCCCGATCACGTCTTCTGAAGCCCTACTGAATTCCCACGTCACCCCGATCACGTCTTCTAAAGCCCTACTAAATTCCCACGACACCCCGATCACGTCTTCTGAAGCCCTACTAAATTCACGACACCTCGATCACGTCTTCTGAAGCCCTACTGAATTCCCACGTCACCCCCATCACGTCTTCTGAGGTCCTGCTAAATTCCCACGGCACCCCGAACACGTCTTCTGTAGCCCTACTGAGTTCCCACGTCACCCCGATCACGTCTTCGGAAGCCCTACTGAATTCCCACGTCACCCAGATCACGTCTTCTGATGCGCTTCTGAATTCCCACGTCACCCCGATCACGTCTTCGGAAGCCCTACTGAATTCCCACGTCACCCCGATCACGTCTTCTGAAGTCCTACTGAGTTCACACGTCACCCCGATCACGTCTTCTGAAGCCCTACTGAATTCCCACGTCACCCCGATCACGTCTTTTGGAGCCCTACTGAATTCCCACGCCACCCCGATCACGTCTTCTGAAGCCCTACTGAATTAACATGTCACCCCGATCACGTCTTCTGAAGCCCTACTGAAATCCCACACGACACCCCGATCACGTCTTCTGAAGCCCTACTGAATTCCCACGTCACCCCGATCAAGTCTTCTGAAGCCCTACTGAATTCCCACGTCACCCCGATCACGTCTCCTGAAGCCCTACTGAATTCCACCCCGATCACGTCTTCTGAAGCCTTACTGGAATCCCACGTCACCCCGATCACGTCTTCTGAAGCCGTACTAAATTCCCACGTCACCCCGATCACGACTTCTGGAGCCCAACTGAATTCCCCTGTCACCCCGACCACGTCTTCTGAAGCCCTACTGAATTCCACGTCACCCCGATCACGTCTTCTGAAGTCCTACTAAATCCCACGTCACCCTGATCACGTCTTCTGAAGTCCTACTGAGTTCCCACGTCACCCCGATCACGTCTTCTGAAGCCCTACTGAATTCCCACGTCACCCCGATCACGTCTTCTGATGTCCTACTGAATTCCTACGGCACCCTGATCACGTCTTCTGAAGCCCTACTAAATTCTCACGTCACCCCGATCACGTCTTCTGAAGTCCTACTGAGTTCCCGCGTCACCCCGATCACGTCTTCTGAAGTCCTACTGAATTCCCACGTCACCCCGATCACGTCATCTGAAGTTCTACTGAGTTCTAACGTCACCCCGATCACGTCTTCTGAAGCCCTACTAAATTCCCACGTCACCCCGATGACGTCTTCTGAAGTCCTACTGAGTTCCCGCGTCACCCCGATCACGCCTTCTGATGCGCTACTGAATTCCCACGGCACCCCCATCACGTCTTCTGAAGTCCTACTGAATTCCCTCGTCACCCCGATCACGTCTTCTGAAGTGCTACTAAATTCCCACGGCACTCCGATCACGTCTTCTGAAGCCCTCCTGAATTCCACGTCACCCCGATCACGTCTTCGGAAGCCCTACTGAATTCCCACGTCACCCCGATCACGTCTTCTGAAGCCCTACTGAAATCCGACGTCACCCCGATCACGTCTTCTGAAGTCCTACTGAGTTCCCACGTCACCCCGATCACGTCTTCTGAAGTCCTACTGAATTCCCACGGCTCCCTGATCACGTCTTCTGAAGTCCTACTGAATTCCCACGTCACCACGATCACGTCTTCTGAAGCACTACTGAATTCCCACGTCACCCCGATCACGTCTTCTGAAGTCCTACTGAGTTCCCACGTCACCCCGATCACGTCTTCTGAAGCCCTACTAAATTCACCCCGATCACGTCTTCCTGATCACGTCTTCTGAAGCCCTACTGAATTTCCACGTCACCCCGATGGCGTCTTCTCAAGTCCTACTGAATTCCCACGTCACCCCGATGACGTCCTCTGAAGTCCTACTGAATTCCCACGTCACCCCGATCACGTCTTCTGAAGTCCTACTGAGTTCCTACGTCACTCTGATAACGTCATCTGAAGCCCTACTGAAATCCCACGTCACCCCTCCCGATCACGTCTTCTGAAGCCCTACTGAATTCCCACGTCACCCCGATCACGCCTTCTGAAGTGCTACTCAATTCCCACGTCACCATGATCACGTCTTCTGAAGTCCTACTGAATTCCCACGTCACCCCGATGACGTCCTCTGAAGTCCTACTGAATTCCCACGTCACCCCGATCACGTCTTCTGAAGTCCTACTGAGTTCCTACGTCACCCCGATCACGTCTTCTGAAGTCCTACTGAGTTCCCACGTCACCCCGATCACATCTTCTGATGTCCTACTGAATTCCCACGGCACCCCGATCACGTCTTCTGAAGCCCTACTGAATTCCCACGTCACCCTGGTCACGTCTTCTGAAGCCCCACTGAATTCCCACGTCACCCCGATCACGTCTTCTGAAGTCCTACTGAATTCCCACGTCACCCCGATCACGTCTTCTGAAGTGCTACTGAAATCCCACGTCACCCCGATGGCGTCTTCCTGAGTCCTACTGGATTCACACGGCACTCCGATCACGTCTTCTGAAGCACTACTGAATTCCTACGTCACCCCGATCACGTCTTCTGAAGTCCTACTGAGTTCCCACGTCACCCCGATCACGTCTTCTGAGGCCCTACTGAATTCCCACGTCACCCCGATCACGTCTTCTGAAGCCTTACTGAATTCCCACGTCTCCCCGATCACGTCTTCTGAAGCCCTACTGAATTCCCACGTCACCCCGATCACGTCTTCTGAAGCCCTACTGAATTCCCACGTCACCCCGATCACGTCTTCTGAAGCCCTACTGAATTTCCCACGTCACCCCGATCACGTCTTCTGAAGCCCTACTGAATTCCCACGTCACCCCGATCACGTCTTCTGAAGCCCTACTGAATCCCACGTCACCCCGATCACGTCTTCTGAAGCCCTACTGAATTCCCACGTCACCCCGATCACGTCTTCTGAAGCCCTACTGAATTCCCACGTCACCCCGATCACGTCTTCTGAAGCCCTACTGAATTCCCACGTCACCCCGATCACGTCTTCTGAAGTCCTACTAAATTCCTTCGTCACCCCGATCGCGTCTTCTGAAGTCCTACTGAATTCCCACGTCACCCCGATCGCGTCTTCTGAAGTCCTACTGAATTCCCACGTCACCCCGATCACGTCTTCTGAAGCCCTTCTGAATTTCCACGTCACCCCGATATCGTCTTCTGAAGCCCTACTGAGTTCCCACGTCACCCCGATCACGTCTTCTGAAGTCCTACTGAATTCCCACGTCACCCCGATCACATCTTCCGAAGTCCTACTAAATTCCCACGTCACCCCGATCACGTCTTCTGAAGCCCTACTGAATTCCACGTCACCCCGATCACGCCTTCTGAAGCCCTAATGAATTCCCACGTCACCCCGATCACATCTTCTGAAGTCCTACTGAATTCCCACGGCACCCCCATCACATCTTCTGAAGTCCTACTGAATTTCCACGTCACCCCGATCACGTCTTCTGAAGTCCTACTGAATTACCACGTCACCCCGATCGCGTCTTCTGAAGTCCTACTGAATTTCCACGTCACCCCGATCACGTCTTCTGAAGCCCTACTGAAATCCCACGTCACCCCGATCACGTCTTCTAAAGTCCTACTGAATTCCCACGTCACCCCGATCACGTCTTCGGAAGTCCTACTGAATTCCCGCGTCACCCCGATCACGTCTTCTGAAGCCCTACTGAAATCCCACGTCACCCCGATCACGTCTTCTGAAGTCCTACTGAGTTCCCACGTCATCCCGATGACGTCTTCTGAAGTCCTACTGAGTTCCCACGTCACCCCGATCACGTCTTCTGAAGCCCTACTGAGTTCCCACGTCACCCCGATCACGTCTTCGGAAGCCCTACTGAATTCCCACGTCACCCAGATCACGTCTTCTGATGCGCTTCTGAATTCCCACGTCACCCCGATCACGTCTTCGGAAGCCCTACTGAATTCCCACGTCACCCCGATCACGTCTTCTGAAGTACTACTAAGTTCCACCGTCACCCAGATCACGTCTTCTGATGCGCTTCTGAATTCCCACGTCACCCCGATCACGTCTTCTGAAGTCCTACTGAGTTCTCACGTCACCCCGATCACGTCTTCTGAAGTCCTACTGAGTTTTCACGTCACACCGATCACGTCTTCTGAAGTCCTACTAAAATCCCACGTCACCCCGATCACGTCTTCGGAAGCCCTACTGAATTCCCACGTCACCCCGATCACGTCTTCTGAAGTCCTACTGAATTCCCACGTCACCCCGATCACGTCTTCTGAAGTCCTACTGAATTCCCACGTCACCCCGACGACGTCTTCTGAAGTCCTACTGAGTTCCCGCGTCACCCCGATCACGTCTTCTGAAGTCCTACTGAATTCCCACGTCACCCCAATCACGTCATCTTAAGTTCTACTGAGTTCTCACGTCACCCCGATCACGTCTTCTGAAGCCCTACTAAATTCCCATGGCACCCCGATCACGTCTTCTGAAGCCCTACTGAATTTCCACGTCACCCCGATGACGTCTTCTGAAATCCTACTGAGTTCCCACGTCACCCCGATCACGTCTTCTGAAGTCCTACTGAATTCCCACGTCACCCCGATCACGTCTTCTGAAGTCCTACTAAGTTCCCACGTCACCCCGATCACGTCTTCTGAAGTCCTACTGAATTCCCACGTCACCCCGATCACGTCTTCTGAAGTCCTACTGAGTTCCCACGTCACCCCGATCACGTCTTCTGAAGTCCTACTGAATTCCCACGTCACCCCGATCACGTCTTCTGAAGCCCTACTAAATTTCCACGTCACCCCGATCACCCCTTCTGAAGCCCTACTGAATTCCAACGTCACCCCGATCACGTCTTCTGAAGTCCTACTGAGTTCCCACGTCACCCCGATCACGTCTTCTGAAGTCCTACTGAATTCCCACGGCACCCCCATCACGTCTTCGGAAGTCCTACTGAATTCCCACGTCACCCCGATCACGTCTTCTGAAGTCCTACTGAATTCCCACGTCACCCCGACGACGTCTTCTGAAGTCCTACTGAGTTCCCGCGTCACCCCGATCACGTCTTCTGAAGTCCTACTGAATTCCCACGTCACCCCGATCACGTCATCTGAAGTTCTACTGAGTTCTAACGTCACCCCGATCACGTCTTCTGAAGCCCTACTAAATTCCCACGTCACCCCGATGACGTCTTCTGAAGTCCTACTGAGTTCCCGCGGCACCCCGATCACATCTTCTGATGCCCTACTGAACTCCCAGGGCACCCCCGATCACGTCTTCTGAAGTCCTACTGAATTAACACGTCATCCCGATCACGTCTTCGGAAGCCCTATTGAATTCCCACGTCACCCCCATCACGTCTTCTGGAGTGCTACTAAATTCTAACGTTACCCCGATCACATCTTCTGATGCCCTACTGAATTCCCACGTCACCCGATCACGTCCTCTGAAGTCCTACTGAATTCCCACGTCACATCGATCACGTCTTCTGAAGTCCTACTAAATTCCTTCGTCACCCCGATCGCGTCTTCTGAAGTCTTAATGAATTCCCAAGTCACCCCGATCACGTCTTCTGAGATCCTACTGAATTCCCACGTCACCCCGATGACGTCCTCTAAAGTCCTACTGATTTCCCACGTCACCCCGATCACGTCTTCTGAAGCCCTACTGAATTTTCACGGCACCCCCATCACGTCTTCTGAAGGCCTACTGAATTCCCACACCACCCTGATCACGTGTTCTGAAGTCCTACTGAGTTCCCACATCACGCCGATCACGCCTTCTGAAGTCCTACTGAATTCCCACGTCACCCCGATCACGTCTTCTGAAGCCCTACTGAATTCCCACGGCACCCCGATCACGTCTTCTGAAGCCCTACTGAATTTCCACGTCACCCCGATCACGTCTTCTGAAGTCCTACTGAGTTCCCACGTCACCCCGATCACATCTTCTGATGTCCTACTGAACTCCCACGGAACCCGATCACGTCTTCTGAAGCCCTACTGAATTCCCACGTCACCCCGATCACGTCGTCTGAAGCCCTAATAAATTTCCACGTCCCCCCGATCACGGCTTCTGAAGTCCTACTGAGTTTCCACGTCACCCCGATCACGTCTTCTGAAGTCCTACTAAATTCCCACGTCACCCCGATCACGTCTTCTGAAGCCCTACTAAATTCCTGCGGCACCCCCATCACGTCTTCTGAAGCCCTACTAAATTTCCACGTCACCCCGATCACATCTTCTGATGCCCTACTGAATTCACACGTTCCCCCGATCACGTCCTCTAAGTCCTACTGTGTTCCCACGTCACCCCGATCACGTCTTCTGAAGTCCTACTGAGTTCCCACGTCACCCCGATCAAGTCTTCTGAAGTCCGACTAAATTTCCACGTCACCCCGATGACGTCTTCTGAAGTCCTACTGAGTTCCCACGTCACCCCGATCACGTCTTCTGAAGCCCTACTGAAATCCCACGTCAGCCCGATCACGTCTTCTGAAGTCCTACTGAGTTCCCACGTCACCCCGATCACGTCTTCTGAAGCCCTACTGAAATCCCACGTCAGCCCGATCACGTCTTCTGAAGTCCTACTGAGTTCATACGTCACCCCGATCACGTCTTCTGAAGCCCTACTGAGTTCCCACGTCACCCCGATCACGTCTTCTGAAGTCCTACTGAGTTCCCACGTCACCCCGATCACGTCTTCTGAAGCCCTACTAAATTTCCACGTCATCCCGATGACGTCTTCTGAAGTCCTACTGAGTTCCCACGTCACCCCGATCACGTCTTCTGAAGTCCTACTGAGTTCCCACGTCACCCCGATCACGTCTTCTGAAGCCCTACTGAAATCCCACGTCACCCCGATCACGTCTTCTGAAGCCCTACTGAGTTCCCACGTCACCCCGATCACGTCATTGGGAGCCCTACTGAATTCCCACGTCACCCCGATCACGTCTTCTGAAGTCCTACTGAAATCCCTCGTCACCCCGATCACGTCTTCTGAAGTCCTACTGAGTTCCCACGTCACCCCGATCACGTCTTCTGAAGCCCTACTAAATTTCCACGTCACCCCGATCACGTCTTCTGAAGCCCTACTGAATTCCCACGTCACCCCGATCACGTCTTCTGAAGTCCTACTGAGTTCCCACGTCACCCCGATCACGTCTTCTGAAGTCCTACTGAGTTCCCACGTCACCCCGATCACGTCTTCTGAAGCCCTACTGAAATCCCACGTCACCCCGATCACGTCTTCTGAAGTCCTACTGAGTTCCCACGTCACCCCGATCACGTCTTCTGAAGTCCTACTGAGTTCCCACGTCACCCCGATGACGTCTTCTGAAGTCCTACTGAGTTTTCACGTCACATCGATCACGTCTTCTGAAGTTCTACTAAGTTCCACCGTCACCCCGATCACGTCTTCTGAAGTCCTACTAAAATCCGACGTCACCCCGATCACGTCTTCTGAAGTCCTACTGAGTTCCCACGTCACCCCGATCACGTCTTCTGAAGTCCTACTGAAATCCCTCGTCACCCCGATCACGTCTTCTGAAGTCCTACTGAGTTCCCACGTCACCCCGATCACGTCTTCTGAAGCCCTACTGAAATCCCACGTCACCCCGATCACGTCTTCTGAAGTCCTACTGAGTTCCCACGTCACCCCGATCACGTCTTCTGAAGCCCTACTAAATTTCCACGTCACCCCGATCACGTCTTCTGAAGCCCTACTGAGTTCCCACGTCACCCCGATCACGTCTTCTGAAGCCCTACTGAGTTCCCACGTCACCCCGATCACGTCTTCTGAAGTCCTACTGAGTTCCCACGTCACCCCGATCACGTCTTCTGAAGCCCTACTGAAATCCCACGTCACCCCGATCACGTCTTCTGAAGTCCTACTGAGTTCCCACGTCACCCCGATCACGTCTTCTGAAGCCCTACTGAGTTCCCACGTCACCCCGATCACGTCTTCTGAAGTCCTACTGAGTTCCCACGTCACCCCGATCACGTCTTCTGAAGCCCTACTAAATTTCCACGTCACCCCGATCACGTCTTCTGAAGTCCTACTGAGTTCCCACGTCACCCCGATCACGTCTTCTGAAGCCCTACTGAAATCCCACGTCACCCCGATCACGTCTTCTGAAGTCCTACTGAGTTCCCACGTCACCCCGATCACGTCTTCTGAAGTCCTACTGAAATCCCTCGTCACCCCGATCACGTCTTCTGAAGTCCTACTGAGTTCCCACGTCACCCCGATCACGTCTTCTGGAGTCCTACTAAGTTCCCACGTCACCCGATGACGTCTTCTGAAGTCCTACTGAGTTCCCACGTCACCCCGATCACGTCTTCTGAAGCCCTACTGAATTCCCACGTCACCCCGATCACGTCTTCTAAAGTCCTACTTAGTTCCCACGTCACCACGATCACGTCTTCTTAAGCCCTACTGAATTTTCCACGTCACCCCGATCACGTCTTCTGAAGTCCTACTTAGTTCCCACGTCACCACGATCACGTCTTCTGAAGCCCCACTAAATTTCCACGTCACCCCGATCACGTCTTCTGAAGCCCTACTGAATTCCCACGTCACCCCGATCACGTCTTCTGAAGTCCTACTGAGTTCCCACGTCACCCCGATCACATCTTCTGAGATCCTACTGAAGTTCCACGTCACCCCGATGGCGTCTTCTGAAGCCCTACTGAGTTCCCACGTCACCCCGATCACGTCTTCTGAAGCACTACTGAAATCCCACGTCACCCCGATCACGTCTTCTGAAGCCCCACTGAATTTCCACGTCACCCCGATCACGCCTTCTGAAGCCCTACTGAAATCCCACGTCACCCCGATCACGTCTTCTGAAGTCCTACTGAGTTCCCACGTCACCCCGATCACGTCTTCTGAAGCCCTCCTGAATTCCACGTCACCCCGATCACGTCTACTGAAGTCCTACTGAGTTCCCACGTCACCCCGATCACGTCTTCAGAAGCCCTACTGAGTTTTCACATCACACCGATCACGTCTTCTGAAGTCCTACTGAGTTCCCACGTCACCCCGATCACGTCTTTTGAAGCCCTAGTAAATTTCCACGTCACCCCGATCACGTCTTCGGAAGCCCTACTGAATTCCCACGTCACCCCGATCACGTCTTCTGAAGTCCTACTGAGTTCCCACGTCACCCCGATCACGTCTTTTGAAGCCCTAGTAAATTTCCACGTCACCCCGATCACGTCTTCTGAAGCCCTACTGAATTCCCACGTCACCCCGATCACGTCTTCGGAAGCCCTACTGAATTCCCACGTCACCCCGATCACGTCTTCTGAAGTCCTACTGAGTTCCCACGTCACCCCGATCACGTCTTCTGAAGCCCTACTGAATTCCCACGTCACCCCGATCACGTCTTCTGAAGTCCTACTTAGTTCCCACGTCACCACGATCACGTCTTCTGAAGCCCTACTAAATTTCCACGTCACCCCGATCACGTCTTCTTAAGCCCTACTGAATTTTCCACGTCACCCCGATCACGTCTTCTGAAGTCCTACTGAGTTCCCACGTCACCCCGATCACGCCTTCTGAAGTGCTACTAAATTCCAACGTCACCCCGATCACATCTTCTGAAGTGCTACTAAATTTCCACGTCACCCCGATCACGTCCTCTGGAGTCCTACTGAGTTCCCACGTCACCCCGATCACGTCTTCTGAAGTCCTACTGAGTTCCCACGTCATCCCGATCACGCCTTTTGAAGTGCTACTGAGTTCCCATGTCACCCCGATCACGTCTTCTGGAGTCCCACTGAAATCCTACGTCACCCCGATCACGTCTTCTGAAGTCCTACTGAGTTCACACGTCACCCCGATCACGTCTTCTGAAGCACTACTGAATTCCCACGTCACCCCGATCACGTCTTCTGAAGTCCTACTGAGTTCCCATGTCACCCCGATCACGTCTTCTGAAGCACTACTGAACTCTATCGTCACCCCGATCACGTCTTCTGAAGTCCTACTGAATTCCCACGTCACCCCGATGACGTCCTCTGAAGTCCTACTAAATTCCCACGTCACCCCGATCACGTCTTCTGAAGTCCTAATGAATTCCCACGTCACCCCGATCACGTCTTCTGAAGTCCTACTGAGTTCCCACGTCACCCCGATCACATCTTCTGATGCCCTAATGAATTCCCACGTCACCCCGATCACGCCTTCTGAAGTCCTACTGAGTTCCCACGTCACCCCGATCACGTCTTCTGAAGCCCTACTAAATTTCTACGTCACCCCGATCACGTCTTCTGAAGTCCTACTGAATTCCCACGTCACCCCGATCACGTCTTCTGAAGTCCTACTGAGTTCCCACGTCACCCCGATCACGTCTTCTGAAGCCCTACTGAATTTCTATGTCACCCCGATCACGTCTTCTGAAGTCCTACTCAGTTCCCTCGTCACCCCGATGACGTCTTCTGAAGTCCTACTGAGTTCCCACGTCACCCCGATCACGTCTTCTGAAGCCCTACTGAATTTCTACGTCACCCCGATCACGCCTTCTGAAGCCCTAATGAATTCCCACGTCACCCCGATCACGTCTTCTGAAGTCCTACTGAAATCCCACGTCACCCCGATGACGACTTCTGAAGTCCTACTGAATTCACACGTCACTCCGATCACGTCTCCTGAAGCCCTACTAAATTTCCACGTCACCCCGAACACGCCTTCTGAAGTGCTACTAAATTTCCACGTCACCCCGATCACGTCCTCTGAAGTCCTACTGAGTTCCCACGTCACCCCGATCACGTCTTCTGAAGCCCTACTGAAATCCCACGTCACCCCGATCACGTCTTCTGAAGTCCTACTGAGTTCCCACGTCACCCCGATCACGTCTTCTGAAGTCCTACTGAGTTCCCACGTCACCCCGATCACGTCTTCTGAAGCCCTTCTAAAATCCGACGTCACCCCGATCACGTCTTCTGAAGTCCTACTGAATTCCCACGTCACCCCGATCACGTCTTCTGAAGTCCTTCTGAAATCCCTCGTCACCCCGATCACGTCTTCCGAAGCCCTACTAAGTTCCACCGTCACCCAGATCACGTCTTCTGATGCGCTTCTGAATTCCCACGTCACCCCGATCACGTCTTCGGAAGCCCTACTAAATTTCCACGTCACCCCGATCACGTCTTCTGAAGTCCTACTGAGTTCCCACGTCACCCCGATCACGTCTTCTGAAGCCCTACTGAAATCCCACGTCACCCCGATCACGTCTTCTGAAGTCCTACTGAGTTCCCACGTCACCCCGATCACGTCTTCTGAAGCCCTACTAAATTTCCACGTCACCCCGATGACGTCTTCTGAAGTCCTACTGAGTTTTCACGTCACACCGATCACGTCTTCTGAAGTTCTACTAAGTTCCCACGTCACCCAGATCACGTCTTCTGAAGTCCTACTGAGTTCCCACGTCACCCCGATCACGTCTTTGGAAGCCCTACTGAATTCCCACGTCACCCCGATCACGTCTTCTGAAGTCCTACTGAAATCCCTCGTCACCCCGATCACGTCTTCTGAAGCCCTCCTGAATTCCACGACACCCCGATCACGTCTTCTGTAGCCCTACTGAGTTCCCACGTCACCCCGATCACGTCTTCTGAAGTCCTACTGAAATCCCTCGTCACCCCGATCACGTCTTCTGAAGCCCTCCTGAATTCCACGGCACCCCGATCACGTCTTCTGAAGCCCTCCTGAATTCCACGGCACCCCGATCACGTCTTCTGCAGCCCTACTAAATTTCCACGTCACCCCGATCACGTCTTCGGAAGCCCTACTGAATTCCCACGTCACCCCGATCACGTCTTCTGAAGTCCTACTGAGTTCCCACGTCACCCCGATCACGTCTTTTGAAGCCCTAGTAAATTTCCACGTCACCCCGATCACGTCTTCTGAAGCCCTACTGAATTCCCACGTCACCCCGATCACGTCTTCGGAAGCCCTACTGAATTCCCACGTCACCCCGATCACGTCTTCTGAAGTCCTACTGAGTTCCCACGTCACCCCGATCACGTCTTCTGAAGTCCTACTGAGTTCCCACGTCACCCCGATCACGTCTTCGGAAGCCCTACTGAATTCCCACGTCACCCCGATCACGTCTTCTGAAGTCCTACTGAGTTCCCACGTCACCCCGATCACGTCTTTTGAAGCCCTAGTAAATTTCCACGTCACCCCGATCACGTCTTCTGAAGCCCTACTAAATTTCCACGTCACCCCGATCACGTCTTCTGAAGTCCTACTAAATTTCCACGTCACCCCGATCACGTCTTCTGAAGTCCTACTGAGTTCTCACGTCACCCCGATCACGTCTTCTGAAGTCCTACTGAGTTTTCACGTCACACCGATCACGTCTTCTGAAGTCCTACTGAGTTTTCACGTCACACCGATCACGTCTTCTGTAGCCCTAATAAATTTTCACGGCACCCCGATCACGTCTTCTGAAGTCCTACTAAATTTCCACGTCACCCCGATCACGTCTTCTGAAGTCCTACTGAGTTCTCACGTCACCCCGATCACGTCTTCTGAAGTCCTACTGAGTTCCCACGTCACCCCGATCACGTCTTCTGAAGTCCTACTAAGTTCCACCGTCACCCCGATCACGTCTTCGGAAGCCCTACTGAATTCCCACGTCACCCCGATCACGTCTTCTGAAGTCCTACTGAGTTCCCACGTCACCCCGATCACGTCTTTTGAAGCCCTAGTAAATTTCCACGTCACCCCGATCACGTCTTCTGAAGCCCTACTGAATTCCCACGTCACCCCGATCACGTCTTCGGAAGCCCTACTGAATTCCCACGTCACCCCGATCACGTCTTCTGAAGTCCTACTGAGTTCCCACGTCACCCCGATCACGTCTTCTGAAGTCCTACTGAGTTCCCACGTCACCCCGATCACGTCTTCTGAAGCCCTACTGAATTCCCACGTCACCCCGATCACGTCTTCTGAAGTCCTACTGAGTTCCCACGTCACCCCGATCACGTCTTCTGAAGCCCTACTAAATTTCTACGTCACCCCGATCACGTCTTCTGAAGTCCTACTGAATTCCCACGTCACCCCGATCACGTCTTCTGAAGCCCTACTAAATTTCTACGTCACCCCGATCACGTCTTCTGATGTCCTACTGAATTCCCACGGCACCCCGATCACGTCTTCTGAAGTCCTACTGAGTTCCCACGCCACCACGATCACGTCTTCTGGAGCCCTACTAAATTTCTACGTCACCCCGATCACGTCTTCTGAAGTCCTACTGAGTTCCCACGTCACCCAGATCACGTCTTCTGAAGCCCTACTAAATTTCCACGTCACCCCGATCACGTCTTCTGAAGTCCTACTGAACTCCCACGGCACCCTCATCACGTCTTCTAAAGTTCTACTGAGTTCCCACGTCACCCCGATGGCGTCTTCTGAAGTCCTACTGAGTTCCCACGTCACCCCGATCACGTCTTCTGAAGTCCTACTGAGTTCGCACGTCACCCCGATCACGTCTTCTGAAGCCCTACTAAATTTCTACGTCATCCCGATCACGCCTTCTGATGCGCTACTGAATTCCCACGGCACCCCCATCACGTCTTCTAAAGTCCTACTGAGTTCTCACGTCACCCCGATGACGTCTTCTGAAGTCCTACTGAGTTCCCACGTCACCCCGATCACGTCTTCTGAAGTGCTACTGAATTCCCACGTCACCCCGATCACGTCTTCTGAAGCCCTACTAAATTTCTACGTCATCCCGATCACGTCTTCTGAAGTCCTACTGAGTTCCCACGTCACCCCGATCACGTCTTCTGAAGTGCTACTGAATTCCCACGTCACCCCGATCACGTCTTCTGAAGTCCTACTGAGTTCCCACGTCACCCAGATCACGTCTTCTGAAGCCCTACTAAATTTCCACGTCACCCCGATCACGTCTTCTGAAGTCCTACTGAACTCCCACGGCACCCTCATCACGTCTTCTAAAGTTCTACTGAGTTCCCACGTCACCCCGATGGCGTCTTCTGAAGTCCTACTGAGTTCCCACGTCACCCCGATCACGTCTTCTGAAGCCCTACTAAATTTCTACGTCACCCCGATCACGCCTTCTGATGCGCTACTGAATTCCCACGTCACCCCCATCACGTCTTCTGAAGTCCTACTGAGTTCCCACGTCACCCCGATCACGTCTTCGGAAGCCCTACTGAATTCCCACGTCACCCCGATCACGTCTTCTGAAGTCCTACTAAGTTCCACCGTCACCCAGATCACGTCTTCTGAAGTCCTACTGAGTTCCCACGTCACCCCGATCACGTCTTCTGAAGTCCTACTGAGTTTTCACGTCACACCGATCACGTCTTCTGAAGTCCTACTAAGTTCCACCGTCACCCAGATCACGTCTTCTGAAGTCCTACTGAATTTCCCACGTCACCCCGATCACGTCTTCTGAAGCCCTACTGAAATCCCACGTCACCCCGATCACGTCTTCTGAAGTCCTACTGAGTTCCCACGTCACCCCGATCACGTCTTCGGAAGCCCTACTGAATTCCCACGTCACCCCGATCACGTCTTCGGAAGCCCTACTGAATTCCCACGTCACCCCGATCACGTCTTCTGAAGTCCTACTGAGTTCCCACGTCACCCCGATCACGTCTTCTGAAGTCCTACTGAGTTCCCACGTCACCCCGATCACGTCTTCGGAAGCCCTACTGAATTCCCACGTCACCCCGATCACGTCTTCTGAAGTCCTACTGAGTTCCCACGTCACCCCGATCACGTCTTCTGAAGCCCTACTAAATTTCCACGTCACCCCGATCACGTCTTCTGAAGCCCTACTAAATTTCCACGTCACCCCGATCACGTCTTCTGAAGTCCTACTGAGTTCCCACGTCACCCCGATCACGTCTTCTGAAGTCCTACTGAGTTCCCACGTCACCCCGATCACGTCTTCTGAAGTCCTACTGAGTTCCCACGTCACCCCGATCACGTCTTCTGAAGTCCTACTGAGTTCCCACGTCACCCCGATCACGTCTTCTGAAACCCTACTGAATTCCCACGTCACCCCGATCACGTCTTCTGAAGTCCTACTGAGTTCCCACGTCACCCCGATCACGTCTTTTGAAGCCCTAGTAAATTTCCACGTCACCCCGATCACGTCTTCTGAAGCCCTACTAAGTTTCCACGTCACCCCGATCACGTCTTCTGAAGTCCTACTAAATTTCCACGTCACCCCGATCACGTCTTCTGAAGTCCTACTGAGTTCTCACGTCACCCCGATCACGTCTTCTGAAGTCCTACTGAGTTTTCACGTCACCCCGATCACGTCTTCTGAAGTCCTACTAAGTTCCACCGTCACCCAGATCACGTCTTCTGAAGCCCTACTGAATTCCCACGTCACCCCGATCACGTCTTCGGAAGCCCTACTGAATTCCCACGTCACCCCGATCACGTCTTCTGAAGTCCTACTGAGTTCCCACGTCACCCCGATCACGTCTTCTGAAGTCCTACTGAGTTCCCACGTCACCCCGATCACGTCTTCTGAAGTCCTACTGATTTCCCACGTCACCCCGATCACGTCTTCTGGAGTCCTACTGAAATCCTACGTCACCCCGATCACGTCTTCTGAAGTCCTACTGAGTTCACACGTCACCCCGATCACGTCTTCTTAAGCCCTACTAAATTTCCACGTCACCCCGATCACGCCCTCTGAAGTCCTACTGAGGTCCCACGTCACCCCGATCACGTCTTCTGAAGTCCTACTGAGTTCCCACGTCACCCCGATCACGTCTTCTGGAGCCCTACTGAATTCCCACGGCACCCCGATCACATCTTCTGAAGCCCTACTGAATTCCCACGTCACCCCGATCACGTCTTCTGAAGTCCTACTGAAATCCCTCGTCACCCCGATCACGTCTTCTGAAGTTCTACTAAGTTCCACCGTCACCCCGATCACGTCTTCTGAAGTCCTACTGAGTTCCCACGTCACCCCGATCACGTCTTCTCAAGCCCTACTGAATTTCCACGTCACCCCGATCACGTCTTCTGAAGTCCTACTGAGTTCCCACGTCACCCCGATCACGTCTTCTGAAGCCCTACTAAATTTCCACGTCATCCCGATGACGTCTTCTGAAGTCCTAGTGAGTTCCCACGTCACCCCGATCACGTCTTCTGAAGCCCTACTAAGTTCCCACGTCACCTGATCACGTCTTCTGAAGCCCTACTGAAATCCCACGTCACCCCGATCACGTCTTCTGAAGCCCTACTGAATTCCCACGTCACCCCGATCACGTCTTCTGAAGTCCTACTGAAATCCCTCGTCACCCCGATCACGCCTTCTGAAGTCCTAGTCAGTTCCCACGTCACCCAGATCACGTCTTCTGAAGTCCTACTGAGTTCCCACGTCACCCCGATCACGTCTTCTGGAGTCCTACTGATCCCCACGTCACCCCGATCACGCCTTCTGAAGTCCTACTGAGTTCCCACGTCACCCCGATCACGTCTTCTGAAGCCCTACTAAATTTCTACGTCACCCCGATCACGTCTTCTGAAGCCCTACTAAATTTCTACGTCACCACGATCACGCCTTCTGAAGCCCTAATGAATTCCCACGGCACTCCGATCACGTCTTCTGAAGTCCTACTGAGTTCCCACGTCACCCCGATCACGTCTTCTGAAGCCCTACTAAATTTCTACGTCACCCCGATCACGTCTTCTGAAGTCCTACTGAATTCCCACGTCACCCCGATCACGTCTTCTGAAGTCCTACTGAATTCCCACGTCACCCCGATGACGTCTTCTGAAGTCCTACTGAGTTCCCACGTCACCCCGATCACGTCTTCTGAAGTCCTACTGAATTCCCACGTCACCCCGATCACGTCTTCTGAAGCCCTACTGAATTCCCACGTCACCCCGATCACGTCTTCTGAAGTCCTACTGAGTTCCCACGTCACCCCGATCACGTCTTCTGAAGCCCTACTAAATTTCCACGTCACCCCGATCACGTCTTCTGAAGCCCTACTGAATTTCCACGTCACCCCGATGGCGTCTTCTTAAGCCCTACTGAATTTTCCACGTCACCCCGATCACGTCTTCTGAAGTCCTACTGAGTTCCCACGTCACCCCGATCACGTCTTCTGAAGTCCTACTGAGTTCCCACGTCACCCCGATCACGTCTTCTGAAGTCCTACTGAGTTCCCACGTCACCCCGATCACGTCTTCTGAAGCCCTACTAAATTTCCACGTCACCCCGATCACGTCTTCTGAAGTCCTACTAAATTTCCACGTCACCCCGATCACGTCTTCTGAAGTCCTACTGAGTTCTCACGTCACCCCGATCACGTCTTCTGAAGTCCTACTGAGTTTTCACGTCACACCGATCACGTCTTCTGAAGTCCTACTAAGTTCCACCGTCACCCAGATCACGTCTTCTGATGCGCTTCTGAATTCCCACGTCACCCCGATCACGTCTTCTGAAGTCCTACTGAGTTCCCACGTCACCCCGATCACGTCTTTTGAAGCCCTAGTAAATTTCCACGTCACCCCGATCACGTCTTCTGAAGCCCTACTGAATTCCCACGTCACCCCGATCACGTCTTCGGAAGCCCTACTGAATTCCCACGTCACCCCGATCACGTCTTCTGAAGTCCTACTGAGTTCCCACGTCACCCCGATCACGTCTTCTGAAGTCCTACTGAGTTCCCACGTCACCCCGATCACGTCTTCTGAAGTCCTACTGAGTTCCCACGTCACCCCGATCACGTCTTCTGAAGCCCTACTAAATTTCCACGTCACCCCGATCACGTCTTCTGAAGCCCTACTAAATTTCCACGTCACCCCGATCACGTCTTCTGAAGTCCTACTGAGTTCCCACGTCACCCCGATCACGTCTTCTGAAGTCCTACTGAGTTCCCACGTCACCCCGATCACGTCTTCTGAAGCCCTACTAAAATCCGACGTCACCCCGATCACGTCTTCTCAAGTCCTACTGAGTTCCCACGTCACCCCGATCACGACTTCTGAAGCCCCACTAAATTTCCACGTCACCCCGATCACGCCTTCTGAAGCCCCACTGAATTTCCACGTCACACCGATCACATCTTCTGATAACCTACTGAATTCCCACGGCACCCCGATCACGTCTTCTGAAGCCCTACTGAGTTCCCACGTCACCCCGATCACGTCTTCGGAAGCCCTACTGAATTCCCACGTCACCCCGATCACGTCTTCTGAAGTCCTACTGAGTTCCCACGTCACCCCGATCACGTCTTTTGAAGCCCTAGTAAATTTCCACGTCACCCCGATCACGTCTTCTGAAGCCCTACTAAATTTCCACGTCACCCCGATCACGTCTTCTGAAGTCCTACTAAATTTCCACGTCACCCCGATCACGTCTTCTGAAGTCCTACTGAATTCCCACGTCACCCCGATCACGTCTTCTGAAGTCCTACTAAATTTCCACGTCACCCCGATCACGTCTTCTGAAGTCCTACTAAATTTCCACGTCACCCCGATCACGTCTTCTGAAGTCCTACTGAGTTCTCACGTCACCCCGATCACGTCTTCTGAAGTCCTACTGAGTTTTCACGTCACACCGATCACGTCTTCTGAAGTCCTACTAAGTTCCACCGTCACCCAGATCACGTCTTCTGATGCGCTTCTGAATTCCCACGTCACCCCGATCACGTCTTCGGAAGCCCTACTGAATTCCCACGTCACCCCGATCACGTCTTCTGAAGTCCTACTGAGTTCCCACGTCACCCCGATCACGTCTTCTGAAGCCCTCCTGAATTCCACGGCACCCCGATCACGTCTTCTGTAGCCCTACTGAGTTCCCACGTCACCCCGATCACGTCTTCTGAAGTCCTACTGAAATCCCTCGTCACCCCGATCACGTCTTCTGAAGCCCTCCTGAATTCCACGGCACCCCGATCACGTCTTCTGTAGCCCTACTAAATTTTCACGGCACCCCGATCACGTCTTCTGAAGCCCTACTAAATTTCTACGTCACCACGATCACGCCTTCTGAAGCCCTAATGAATTCCCACGGCACTCCGATCACGTCTTCTGAAGTCCTACTGAGTTCCCACGTCACCCCGATCACGTCTTCTGAAGCCCTACTAAATTTCTACGTCACCCCGATCACGTCTTCTGAAGTCCTACTGAATTCCCACGTCACCCCGATGACGTCTTCTGAAGCACTACTGAATTCCCACGTCGCCCCGATCACGTCTTCTGAAGTCCTACTGAGTTCCCACGTCACCCCGATCACGTCTTCTGAAGCCCTACTGAGTTCCCACGTCACCCCGATCACGTCTTCTGAAGCCCTACTGAATTCCCACGTCACCCCGATCACGTCTTCTGAAGTCCTACTGAGTTCCCACGTCACCCCGATCACGTCTTCTGAAGCCCTACTGAATTCCCACGTCACCCCGATCACGTCTTCTGAAGTCCTACTGAGTTCCCACGTCACCCCGATCACGTCTTCTGAAGCCCTACTAAATTTCCACGTCACCCCGATCACGTCTTCTGAAGCCCTACTAAATTTCCACGTCACCCCGATCACGTCTTCTGAAGTCCTACTGAATTCCCACGTCACCCCGATCACGTCTTCGGAAGCCCTACTGAATTCCCACGTCACCCCGATCACGTCTTCTGAAGTCCTACTGAATTCCCACGTCACCCCGATCACGTCTTCTGAAGTCCTACTAAATTTCCACGTCACCCCGATCACGTCTTCTGAAGTCCTACTGAGTTCTCACGTCACCCCGATCACGTCTTCTGAAGTCCTACTGAGTTTTCACGTCACACCGATCACGTCTTCTGAAGTCCTACTAAGTTCCACGTCACCCCGATCACGTCTTCTGAAGTCCTACTGAGTTTTCACGTCACACCGATCACGTCTTCTGATGCGCTTCTGAATTCCCACGTCACCCCGATCACGTCTTCGGAAGCCCTACTGAATTCCCACGTCACCCCATCACGTCTTCGGAAGCCCTACTGAATTCCCACGTCACCCCGATAACGTCTTCTGAAGTCCTACTGAGTTCCCACGGCACCCCGATCACGTCTTCTGAAGTCCTACTGAAATTTCCACGTCACCCCGATCACGTCTTCTGAAGTCCTACTGAGTTCCACCGTCACCCCGATCACGTCTTCTGAAGCCCTACTAAATTTCCACGTCACCCCCATCACGCCTTCTGAAGCCCTACTAAATTTCCACGTCACCCCGATCACGTCTTCTGAAGCCCTACTGAATTATCACGTCACCCCGATCACGTCTTCTGAAGTCCTACTTAGTTCCCACGTCACCACGATCACGTCTTCTGAAGCCCTACTGAATTTCCACGTCACCCCGGTGACGTCTTCTGAAGTCATACTGAGTTCCCACGTCACCCCGGTTACGTCTTCTGAAGCCCTACTGAATTTCCACGTCACCCCGATCACGTCTTCTGAAGTCCTACTGAGTTCCCACGTCACCCCGATCACGTCTTCTGAAGTCCTACTGAGTTCCCACGTCACCCCGATCACGTCTTCGGAAGCCCTACTGAATTCCCACGTCACCCCGATCACGTCTTCTGAAGTCCTACTGAGTTCCCACGTCACCCCGATCACGTCTTTTGAAGCCCTAGTAAATTTCCACGTCACCCCGATCACGTCTTCTGAAGCCCTACTAAATTTCCACGTCACCCCGATCACGTCTTCTGAAGTCCTACTAAATTTCCACGTCACCCCGATCACGTCTTCTGAAGTCCTACTGAGTTCTCACGTCACCCCGATCACGTCTTCTGAAGCCCTACTGAGTTCCCACGTCACCCCGATCACGTCTTCTGAAGTCCTACTGAGTTCCCACGTCACCCCGATCACGTCTTCTGAAGTCCTACTGAGTTCCCACGTCACCCCGATCACGTCTTCTGAAGTCCTACTGAGTTTTCACGTCACACCGATCACGTCTTCTGAAGTCCTACTAAGTTCCACCGTCACCCAGATCACGTCTTCTGATGCGCTTCTGAATTCCCACGTCACCCCGATCACGTCTTCTGAAGTCCTACTGAAATCCCACGTCACCCCGATCACGTCTTCTGAAGTCCTACTGAGTTCCCACGTCACCCAGATCACGTCTTCTGATGCACTTCTGAATTCCCACGTCACCCCGATCACGTCTTCGGAAGCCCTACTGAATTCCCACGTCACCCCGATCACGTCTTCTGAAGTCCTACTGAGTTTTCACGTCACACCGATCACGTCTTCTGAAGTCCTACTGAGTTCCCACGTCACCCCGATCACGTCTTCGGAAGCCCTACTGAATTCCCACGTCACCCCGATCACGTCTTCTGAAGTCCTACTGAGTTCCCACGTCACCCCGATCACGTCTTCTGAAGCCCTAGTAAATTTCCACGTCACCCCGATCACGTCTTCTGAAGTCCTACTAAATTTTCCCGTCACCCCGATCACGTCTTCTGAAGTCCTACTAAATTTCCACGTCACCCCGATCACGTCTTCTGAAGTCCTTCTGAGTTCCCACGTCACCCCGATCACGTCTTCTGAAGTCCTACTGAGTTTCCACGTCACCCCGATCACGTCTTCTGAAGTCCTACTGAGTTCCACGTCACCCCGATCACGTCTTCTGAAGCCCTACTGAAATCCCTCGTCACCCCGATCACGTCTTCTGAAGCCCTCCTGAATTCCACGGCACCCCGATCACGTCTTCTGTAGCCCTACTGAGTTCCCACGTCACCCCGATCACGTCTTCTGAAGTCCTACTGAGTTTTCACGTCACACCGATCACGTCTTCTGAAGTTCTACTAAGTTCCACCGTCACCCCGATCACGTCTTCTGAAGTCCTACTGAGTTCCCACGTCACCCCGATCACGTCTTCGGAAGCCCTACTGAATTCCCACGTCACCCCGATCACGTCTTCTGAAGTCCTACTAAGTTCCACCGTCACCCAGATCACGTCTTCTGAAGTCCTACTGAGTTCCACCGTCACCCAGATCACGTCTTCTGATGCCCTACTAAATTTCCACGTCACCCCGATCACGTCTTCTGAAGTCCTACTAAATTTCCACGTCACCCCGATCACGTCTTCTGAAGTCCTACTGAGTTCTCACGTCACCCCGATCACGTCTTCTGAAGTCCTACTGAGTTTTCACGTCACACCGATCACGTCTTCTGAAGTCCTACTGAGTTCCCACGTCACCCCGATCACGTCTTCTGAAGCCCTACTAAATTTCCACGTCACCCCGATCACGTCTTCTGAAGCCCTACTGAATTTCCACGTCACCCCGATCACGTCTTCTGAAGTCCTACTGAGTTCCCACGTCACCCCGATCACGTCTTCTGAAGTCCTACTGAGTTCCCACGTCACCCCGATCACGTCTTCTGAAGTCCTACTAAGTTCCACCGTCACCCAGATCACGTCTTCTGAAGCCCTACTAAATTTCCACGTCACCCCGATGACGTCTTCTGAAGTCCTACTGAAAATCCTCGTCACCCCGATGACGTCTTCTGAAGTCCTACTGAGTTCCCACGTCACCCCGATCACGTCTTCTGAAGCCCTACTGAAATCCCACGTCACCCCGATCACGTCTTCTGAAGTCCTACTGAGTTCCCACGTCACCCCGATCACGTCTTCTGAAGCCCTAGTAAATTTCCACGTCACCCCGATCACGTCTTCTGAAGCCCTACTAAATTTCCACGTCACCCCGATCACGTCTTCTGAAGTCCTACTGAATTCCCACGGCACCCCCATCACGTCTTCTAAAGTCCTACTGAGTTCCCACGTCACCCCGATGGCGTCTTCTGAAGTCCTATTGACTTCCCACGTCACCCCGATCACGTCTTCTGAAGCCCTACTGAGTTCCCACGTCACCCCGATCACGTCTTCTGAAGCCCTACTAAATTTCCACGTCACCCCGATCACGTCTTCTGAAGTCCTACTAAATTTCGACGTCACCCCGATCACGTCTTCTGAAGTCCTACTGAGTTCTCACGTCACCCCGATCACGTCTTCTGAAGTCCTACTGAGTTTCACGTCACCCCGATCACGTCTTCTGAAGCCCTACTAAGTTCCACGTCACCCCGATCACGTCTTCTGAAGTCCTACTGAATTTCCACCTCACCCCGATGGCGTCTTCTGAAGCCCTACTGAGTTCCCACGTCACCCCGATCACGTCTTCTGAAGTCCTACTGAGTTCCTACGTCACCCCGATCACGTCTTCTGAAGTCCTACTAAATTTCCACGTCCCCCCGATCGCGTCTTCTGAAGCCCTACGAAATTCCCACGTCACCCTGGACACGTCTTCTGAAGTCCTACTGAATTCCCACGTCACCCCGATCACGTCTTCTGAAGTCCTACTAAGTTCCACCGTCACCCCGATCACGTCTTCTGAAGCCCTACTGAATTCCCACGTCACCCCGATCACGTCTTCGGAAGCCCTACTGAATTCCCACGTCACCCCGATCACGTCTTCTGAAGTCCTACTGAGTTCCCACGTCACCCCGATCACGTCTTCTGAAGTCCTACTGAGTTCCCACGTCACCCCGATCACATCTTCTGATGCCCTACTGAATTCCACGTCACCCCGATCACGTCTTCTGAAGTCCTCCTGAGTTCCCACGTCACCCCGATCACGTCTTCTGAAGCCCTACTAAATTTCCACGTCACCCCGATCACGTCTTCTGAAGCCCTACTAAATTTCCACGTCACCCCGATCACGTCTTCTGAAGTCCTACTAAATTTCCACGTCACCCCGATCACGTCTTCTGAAGTCCTACTGAGTTCCCACGTCACCCCGATCACGTCTTCTGAAGTCCTACTGAGTTCCCACGTCACCCCGATCACGTCTTCTGAAGTTCTACTAAGTTCCACCGTCACCCCGATCACGTCTTCTGAAGTCCTACTGAGTTCCCACGTCACCCCGATCACGTCTTCTGAAGTCCTACTGAGTTCCCACGTCACCCCGATCACGTCTTCTGAAGCCCTACTAAACTTCTACGTCACCCCGATCTCGTCTTCTGAAGCCCTACTAAATTTCTTCGTCACCCCGATCACGTCTTCTGAAGTCCTACTAAATTTCCACGTCACCCCGATCACGTCTTCTGAAGTCCTACTAAGTTCCACCGTCACCCAGATCACGTCTTCTGAAGTCCTACTGAGTTCTCACGTCACCCCGATCACGTCTTCTGAAGTCCTACTAAGTTCCACCGTCACCCCGATCACGTCTTCTGAAGTCCTACTAAATTTCCACGTCACCATGATCACGTCTTCTGAAGTCCTACTGAGTTCTCACGTCACCCCGATCACGTCTTCTGAAGTCCTACTGAGTTTTCACGTCACACCGATCACGTCTTCTGAAGTCCTACTGAGTTTCCACGTCACCCCGATCACGTCTTCTGAAGTCCTACTGAGTTCCACGTCACCACGATCACGCCTTCTGAAGCCCTTATGAATTCCCACGGCACTCCGATCACGTCTTCTGAAGTCCTACTGAGTTCCCACGTCACCCCGATCACGTCTTCTGAAGCCCTACTGAATTTCTACGTCACCCCGATCACGTCTTCTGAAGTCCTACTGAGTTCCACGTCACCCCGATCACGTCTTCGGAAGCCCTACTGAATTCCCACGTCACCCCGATCACGTCTTCTGAAGTCCTACTGAGTTCCCACGTCACCCCGATCACGTCTTCTGAAGTCCTACTGAGTTCCCACGTCACCCCGATCACGTCTTCTGAAGCCCTACTGAATTCCCACGTCACCCCGATCACGTCTTCTGAAGTCCTACTGAGTTCCCACGTCACCCCGATCACGTCTTCTGAAGCCCTCCTGAATTCCACGTCACCCCGATCACGTCTTCTGAAGCCCTACTAAATTTCCACGTCACCCCGATCACGTCTTCTGAAGTCCTACTAAATTTCCACGTCACCCCGATCACGTCTTCTGAAGTCCTACTGAGTTCTCACGTCACCCCGATCACGTCTTCTGAAGTCCTACTGAGTTTTCACGTCACACCGATCACGTCTTCTGAAGTCCTACTAAGTTCCACCGTCACCCAGATCACGTCTTCTGATGCCCTACTAAATTTCCACGTCACCCCGATCACGTCTTCTGAAGTCCTACTAAATTTCCACGTCACCCCGATCACGTCTTCTGAAGTCCTACTGAGTTCTCACGTCACCCCGATCACGTCTTCTGAAGCCCTACTAAATTTCCACGTCACCCCGATCACGTCTTCTGAAGCCCTACTAAATTTCCACGTCACCCCGATCACGTCTTCTGAAGTCCTACTGAAATCCCTCGTCACCCCGATCACGTCTTCTGAAGTCCTACTGAGTTCCCACGTCACCCCGATCACGTCTTCTGAAGTCCTACTGAGTTCCCACGTCACCCCGATCACGTCTTCTGAAGTCCTACTGAGTTCCCACGTCACCCCGATCACGTCTTCTGAAGCCCTACTGAGTTCCCACGTCACCCCGATCACGTCTTCTGAAGTCCTACTGAGTTCCCACGTCACCTCGATCACGTCTTCTGAAGTCCTACTGAGTTCCCACGTCACCTCGATGACGTCTTCTGAAGCCCTACTGAGTTCCCACGTCACCCCGATCACGTCTTCTGAAGTCCTACTAAGTTCCAGCGACACCACGATCACATCTTCTGATGCGCTACTGAATTCCCACGTCACCCGATCACGTCCTCTGAAGTCCTACTGAGTTCCCACGTCACCCCGATCACGCCTTCTGAAGTCCTACTGAAATTTCACGTCACCCCGATCACGTCTTCTGAAGTCCTACTGAATTCCCACGTCACCCGGATCACATCTTCTGATGCCCTGCTGAATTCCCACGTCACCCCGATCACGTCTTCTGAAGTCCTACTGAGTTCCCACGTCACCCCGATCACGTCTTCTGAAGTCCTACTGAGTTCCCACGTCACCCCGATCACGTCTTCTGAAGTCCTACTGAATTCCCACGTCACCCCGATCACGTCTTCTGAAGTCCTACTTAGTTCCCACGTCACCACGATCACGTCTTCTGAAGCCCTACTAAATTTCCACGTCACCCCGATCACGTCTTCTGAAGTCCTACTAAATTCCAACGTCACCCCGATCACGTCTTCTGATGCCCTACTAAATTTCCACGTCACCCCGATCACGTCTTCTGAAGTCCTACTGAGTTCTCACGTCACCCCGATCACGTCTTCTGAAGTCCTACTGAGTTCTCACGTCACCCCGATCACGTCTTCTGAAGTCCTACTGAGTTTTCACGTCACACCGATCACGTCTTCTGAAGCCCTACTTAATTTCCACGTCACCCCGATCACGTCTTCTGAAGTCCTACTAAATTTCCACGTCACCCCGATCACGTCTTCTGAAGTCCTACTGAGTTCTCACGTCACCCCGATCACGTCTTCTGAAGTCCTACTGAGTTTTCACGTCACACCGATCACGTCTTCTGAAGTCCTACTAAATTTCCACGTCACCCCGATCACGTCTTCGGAAGCCCTACTGAATTCCCACGTCACCCCAATCACGTCTTCTGAAGTCCTACTGAATTCCCACGTCACCCCGATGACGTCCTCTGAAGTCCTACTGAATTCCTACGTCACCCCGATCACGTCTTCTGAAGTCCTACTGAGTTCCCATGTCACCCCGATCACGTCTTCTGAAGCACTACTGAAGTTCCACGTCACCCCGATCACGTCTTCTGAAGTCCTACTGATCCCCAGGTCACCCCGATGACGTCTTCTGAAGTCCTACTGAATTCCCACGTCACCCCGATGACGTCTTCTGAAATTCTACTGAGTTCCCACGGCACCCCGATCACGTCTTCTGAAGTCCTATTGAGTTTCCACGTCACACCGATCACGTCTTCTGAAGCCCTCCTGAATTCCCACGGCACCCCGATCACGTCTTCTGAAGTCCTACTAAATTTCCACGTCACCCCGATCACGTCTTCTGAAGTCCTATTGAGTTTCCACGTCACACCGATCACGTCTTCTGAAGCTCTCCTGAATTCCCACGTCACCCCGATCACGTCTTCTGAAGTCCTACTAAGTTCCACCGTCACCCAGATCACGTCTTCTGATGCGCTTCTGAATTCCCACGTCACCCCGATCACGTCTTCGGAAGCCCTACTGAATTCCCACGTCACCCCGATCACGTCTTCTGAAGTCCTACTAAGTTCCACCGTCACCCAGATCACGTCTTCTGAAGTCCTACTGAGTTCCCACGTCACCCCGATCACGTCTTCTGAAGTCCTACTGAGTTTTCACGTCACACCGATCACGTCTTCTGAAGTCCTACTAAGTTCCACCGTCACCCAGATCACGTCTTCTGAAGCCCTACTAAATTTCCACGTCACCCCGATCACGTCTTCTGAAGCCCTACTGAAATCCCTCGTCACCCCGATCACGTCTTCTGAAGCCCTACTAAATTTCCACGTCATCCTGATGAAGTCTTCTGAAGCCCTACTGAAATCCCACGTCACCCCGATCACGTCTTCTGAAGCCCTACTGAAATCCCACGTCACCTCGATAACGTCTTCTGAAGTCCTACTGAGTTCCCACGTCACCCCGATCACGTCTTCTGAAGTCCTACTGAGTTCCCACGTCACCCCGATCACGTCTTCTGAAGCCCTACTAAATTTCCACGTCACCCCGATCACGTCTTCTGAAGCCCTACTGAGTTCCCACGTCACCCCGATCACGTCTTCTGAAGCCCTACTGAATTCCACGTCACCCCGATCACGTCTTCTGAAGCCCTACTGAGTTCCCACGTCACCCCGATCACGCCTTCTGAAGCCCTACTAAATTCCCACGTCACCCCGATGACGTCTTCTGAAGTCCTACTGAGTTCCCGCGTCACCCCGATCACGTCTTCTGAAGTCCTACTGAATTCCCACGTCACCCCGATCACATCTTCTGAAGTTCTACTGAGTTCCCACGTCACCCCGATCACGTCTTCTGAAGCCCTACTAAATTCCCATGGCACCCCCATCACGTCTTCTGAAATCCTGAATTCCCACGTCACCCCGATGACGTCTTCTGAAATCCTACTGAGTTCCCACGTCACCCCGATCACGTCTTCTGAAGTCCTACTAAGTTCCCACGTCACCCCGATCACGTCTTCTGAAGTCCTACTAAGTTCCCACGTCACCCCGATGACGTCTTCTGAAGTCCTACTGAGTTCCCACGTCACCCCGATCACGTCTTCTGAAGTCCTACTGAGTTCCCACGTCACCCCGATCACGTCTTCTGAAGCCCTACTAAATTTCCACGTCACCCCGATCACGTCTTCTGAAGTCCTACTAAATTCCCACGTCACCCCGATCACGTCTTCTGAAGCCCTACTGAATTCCCACGGCACCCCGATCACATCTTCTCATGCCCTACTGAGTTCCCACGTCACCACGATCACGTCTTCTGAAGCCCTACTAAATTCCCACCTCACCCCGATCACGTCTTCTGAAGTCCTACTGAATTCCCACGTCACCCCGATCACGTCTTCTGAAATCCTGCTGAGTTCCCACGTCACCCCGATCACGTCTTCTGAAGTCCTACTGAATTCCCACGTCACCCTGATCACGTCTTCTGAAGCCCTACTAAATTTCTACGTCACCCCGATCACTTCCCACGTCACCCCGATCACGTCTTCTGAAGCCCTACTAAATTCCCATGGCACCCCGATCACGTCTTCTGAAGCCCTACTGAATTTCCACGTCACCCCGATCACGTCTTCTGAAGTCCTACTGAGTTCCCACGTCACCCCGATCACGTCTTCTGAAGTCCTACTGAGTTCCCACGTCACCCCGATCACGTCTTCTGAAGTCCTACTGAATTCCCACGTCACCCCGATCACGTCTTCTGAAGTCCTACTGAGTTCCCACGTCACCCCGATCACGTCTTCTGAAGTCCTACTGAGTTCCCACGTCACCCCGATCACATCTTCTGATGCCCTACTGAATTCCCACGGCCCCCCGATCACGTCTTCTGAAGTCCTACTGAATTCCCACGTCACCCCGATGACGTCTTCTGAAGTCCTACTGAATTTTTTACGTCACCCCGATGACGGCTTCTGAAGCCCTACTGAATTCCCACGTCACCCCTGATCACGTCTTCTGAAGTCCTACTAAATTCCCACGTCACCCCGATCACGCCTTCTGATGCGCTACTGAATTCCCACGGCACCCCCATCACGTCTTCTGATGCCCTACTAAATTTCCACGTCACCCCGATCACGTCTTCTGAAGCCCTACTGAATTCCCACGTCACCCAGATCACGTCTTCTGAAGCCCTACTGAATTCCCACGGCACCCCCGATCACGTCTTCTGAAGTCCTACTGAGTTCCCACGTCACCCAGATCACGTCTTCTGAAGTCCTACTGAATTCCCACGTCACCCCGATCACGTCTTCTGAAGTCCTACTGAGTTCCCACGTCACCCCGATCACATCTTCTGAAGCCCTACTGAGTTCCCACGCCACCCTGATCACGTCTTCTGAAGTCCTACTGAAATCCCACGTCACCCCGATCACGTCTTCTGAAGCCCTACTAAATTTCCACGTCACCCCGATCACGTCTTCTGAAGCCCTACTAAATTCACGTCACCCCGATCCCGTCTTCTGAAGCCCTACTAAATTTCCACGTCACCCCGATCACGCCTTCTGAAGTGCTACTGAATTCCCACGTCACCCCGATCACGTCTTCTGAAGTCCTACTGAGTTCCCACGTCACCCTGACCACGTCTTCTGAAGCCCTGCTGAATTCCCACGTCACTCCGATCACGTCTTCTTAAGCCCCACTGAATTCCCACGTCACCCCGATCACGTCTTATGAAGCCCTACCAAATACCAAACCTGAGCACTCCCAATGGCCCCGCACACTTTCTACGGCATCCGGCGCACTCCCACTTGGGTTCCACACACTTTCTGCGGCGTCCGGCGCACTCCCACTTGGGTCCCACACACTTTCTACGGCGTCCGGCGCATTCCCATATGAGTCCCGCACACTTTCTACGGCATCCTGCGCACTCCCACTTGGGTGCCGCATACTTTCTACGGCGTCCTGAGCACTCCCAGTGGTCCCGCACACTTTCTACGGTGTCCGGCGCATCCCACTTGGGTCCCACACACGTTCTACGGCGTCTTGCTCACTTCCACTTGGTCACCTCACAGTTTCTACGCCGTCCAACGTACTTTCGTTTGGGTGCCTCACAGTTTCTACGGAGTCCAGCGCACTCTCATTTGGGTCCCACACATTTTTCACGGAGTCCTGCGCATTCTCATTTTGGTTCCACACACTTTCTACGGCGTTCTGCACACACCGATTTGGGTCCCACACACTTTCTACGGCGTCTTGCGCACTCCTACTGGGGTCCCGCACACTATCTACGGCGTTCTGTGGCGCACTCCTGAGTCACACCGTGCGGCGTTCCAAAAAGTACTTCCAAGATCCCGTCGTATTGATTGTAGCGTTGCCCCGTATCAGGGAGCGTTCAATCTTGAGAAAAAGCCTATCAGTAACGGTGTTTATTTCATTAGTTCATTTTTACGAATGAGTTAACGTCGGATGGTTTATAATAATATGTTTACGTGTTTTTGTCTTTCTTGACCCTCAATTTTGAGGTTCCGCAAAAATTGAGCTACAAACTTCAAAATCTGACAGCAGCTAGGTGCAAACAAAACCAGCTCCCTAGCCAAAAATGAGCTTCCTAGCTCAACGATAAGTGTTCCAACAAGATCGTGAAGGCCAACTGAAAAAAAAGGAGATCAGCCCAATTTTCGACCTAAATGACATTGACACTTTTTCTCGAATCTCAGGTAACCATTCCGCACCATTTTTTGAACAGTTAGTCAGCTTTCTAAAGTGTATTAAATGCAAAAAGAACGGTCCTCCTACGTTTACTCTGGACCCTGATACTGAGATCAGGGGGTTGCGCGATGGCGAATCGAAGCCAAATCTGGTGAGAGCTTCGCGCTCACCACAATATCGTTCCACATATTTTATACATATTGACCGCGTCAGCCACACCTGAATACACCAGGTGTGTTTTGCAACAGCTCCATCGTCCATGTTCCTCATACGTATCGACCGAGCTGGCCACGGCGATTTTCTCAACCAACTCTGACAGGGTCCGGACTCATCTGAGCGAGATAGGCTATAAATACGGCGTAGGTCGCGCACATGCATTCATTAGACAACGCGCATGGTACTGTAGATGAGAATAGTTTGTTACTCTTCAGGAAAACTCTCTTCTACACTGTAATTCTGATCATGCCGACAGTTTTGATGGCATTCCTCTCGATGATGGTCTTCTATCTACCTTGTGAAGCTTCGGAGAAGATCACCCTTGCAATCAGCATTTTGCTGGCTCTCGTCGTTTTTCTTCTTCTTGTTTCCAAGGTACATTTAATAGAAAGTTTTCCTGTTGTAGTTTCCAAAACAAAACGTGGAAAGTTTTTCGTGAGTTAGAGGAAAATTCTAACGATAAATACCTTCTCCGTCATGAATTGAGTTGGCGCGAGAGTTTCTGTGGTTCTACTGCTATGTACGTTTGTCGCAAAGGGATTGCTCTGGCTCCAGTTCATCACATCATTTCTATGGGCGTGGCCCAATTCTTGGGCGGAGGCGGGGCATGCACCGAGACGACCACGCGGACGCCCATATGGCCGGGATCATACTTCCCGCGAACAGCGACAGCGACCGTGCATCTCAGACATACCGATTTTTGGTCGATATTAATAGCAAACATTGCGTCGCGTCGCTCGTCGTCAGAAGTATGATCCCGGCGTATAAGGCGACCGAGATGGGGAGCGAGAAAGTTGCGGACTGCAAGCTTCGCGAAGGGAGAAGCGTACGCGACGCCGTTGAAGAGTAGTGGTTCCCCCTAGAGCGAGAGCGAAATCCTAAGTGGCACAAGACGCCGGCCTTAGTGGCCAAGTCTCAGCAAACGCCTCGGCCCGCAAGTCACCTGTGTGGCATTGTATTTAGTGTATTTGCCAAGTGTCATCGTTAAAGGCATCGTACGCACAGAAAACCGTATATCATTTTTTCATGTTTTTGTGTAGCTTGGCCTCTCTAGTGAACGAAAATGTCGAATGGGCCCGTGAAAAACCTTCGCTTGTAAAGAAAAGTCAATCGGAACACATTGTAAATACGAATTTGAATTTCGCGCCAAAATCCTTTTTGAAGTTTTTCTGCTTTTGGAGGCCTCGTCACTGTCATTTTCGGAGTTTTTATGCTTGTGGAGTTCGTGCCGTAACTATTTTTCATGTTGTCTTACGGTCGCACCAACATTCACAGGAAAGAAGATTAACTAGATGTTCTGGTGAGAATTGGTGGCGGATCTTCATCTTTGACGCCTTCCAACCTCATTGCCCAACTTTTTTGACGCTCCAAAGTTTACCAGTGTGGTCTACCGGGCTCAATCATGAAATTGAGCCTGAAAAAAGAAAATTGATTTCCAGCGCGAACGATGCCTTTAATCTATTGTAAATATTATTGCCCTAAACAAGTGTTCAGCCAAGTCACCTGTACTGTGAAAAGTGGTTGGATTCCGTGATATCTCTAAACAGCTTGGTCCGGTCTTCTCATACCCCTAGGCACAGCCATAACCACCGGCACAATGGATCCCGAAAATGTTGACTAGGGCTCCGCAAAGTTCAAGGCCAGCCAAATACGAAGGAGTAGATTTGGATTATAGAAGTAGAAAACGCATGCGCACTAAGATGGTGCATGAATTATGTACAAATACACTGGGAAATTTGTCCTAACATTGCGTACCCTTCAACAAGCAAAAAGGCTTGTTTCTTTAAATTTTGCCTACACTGGTTTACTGGAATCAAAATCATGTCTCTCACCTGTGCTAGAGTTCCTCCTTCAGATACTTCCACCGACGTCATCGACGATTCCGCTAATGGCTAAATATCTGTTGATGACATTTGTGATGAATATGATTACGATCATGGTACGTTGCGACCTATCAGTTTCCGTTCAAAATCTGCGAACTTCGCATGTTTACAGGTTACTGTGGTCATTATAAATGTGTACTTTCGCGGCCCGGCAACACACACAATGCCGCGATGGATTAGGACATTGTTTCTAAAAGTAATCAACTAGCTGTTAATTGTTTCATAACCTACATACATGTCTTGGAAATGTTCAACCTTTTGTAGAATGTTGAGGTTTGAGGGTAAACATTCCGTAGGTTGTTGCAGCATCTACCAATGCTTCTAATCATGCGTCGGCCAGAATTCACTGAACTCGAACTGAAAAGGGCTCGCGAAGAGAGGCGACAACGTCGAGGTCTTCGAGGTTTGATCCGCGCTTTCGGAGGACAAACAGTCAAGTCAAACGGATCTGGTGACGTTGAGGTCTGTCACCCTTTTTCAGAGCAGCTTAGTTCATGCTCCTCGAATTCGTCTGCGGCTGGGGTTTAAGGATTAAGAGAGTCCACCAACTTTCCCTTCGGAATCAACTCACCGGTAGCTACAATGGAGGCCTACATGGAAAAATAGCGAAATAACGCTTCGTAGATAACCAGCGAACAGCAAGGAGCGTCATAACGCTTTTGAACCGCTGCTGAACTGCACTCGTGGATCCGTTTTCAGTTAACAGACACTGTTCACGGTAAACCTCGCTTCCCATTGAAAATCGCTGTGATTGCTTTCAAAACCGGCACAAAATGTCAAAATAACGGAGTGAGACACCTCTCAGAGGCAACAACTGTTCGAAAAAGTATTCCAGTGTTTTGATTGCACCCGCTTTAGTCCCATTTGCAGTCCCGAACACCGTCATATACATTGTCACGCATTGACCTGCATTTATCAACTGGGCTTTTATTATGGAAGGAGGCAATGGGTTTGTGAAACAATTGTCGAAACATGCGGAAGCGTTGTCAGGCAAAATGCAGGCAAATAAATTTCTCTTTAGAGGCAGTGTTCATGAGAAAAATGTGTTTCAGTTTCCACTAGAAACGGGTAGTGGAGGGGCAAACTGTAACGTTGACGTTGAAAAAACGCATGAAAACGAGCCAGGAAGAGCCCCAAGAGAGCCCGAAGTTGCAAATTCGAGTGCATTGAAAACCCAAAAAGCGCATCACACGCCCACCGACGTGAACAAATGAATGCTCGAGATCGTGAGATGAGCGAAGATTTCCAATCATTAGCCCCGTTCTTCCCTTTATTCTCAGCTTGTCTCTTTACTCAGGTCAGCTCGTATAGATCGGCTGCAAAAGACGGAAGTTTCAAGCCTCGGAAAACTCGTCCACCATGTTTCCTTAGCTCAATCTTTGAGGGACCATAACTCCGTTCCCAGGAGGTCTTGTACGATAACAGAGACATAATTGAAATCAGCATGGGGCCGTTTTCAAGATAGTCGGAAAAACAGAAAACCGATTCTCATCGTGAACACGGTCTTTAAAGGCAGTGTTTACGATAAAAAACCGTCTTATAGTTTCCGATGTTTTTGGGTAGGCAAGTCCACTAAGAAGAGGTTTTTAGAGAAAAGTCATCACAGAACAATCAATTACCGGAGGAAACTGTTCAAAGAAATCCTTGAAAAAAATAATTATGCCTGTTTGAGTGTTTCCCCGACGTCAGGCTCGATGCTTTGTACGCAGGGAGACAGTGTACAATGCATCGAAGCTGACGTCGAGGAAATGGCTTCGCGCTTCAAAATTCTCAGGTAGGTGGCTTTACTTTCTGTTTCCTGTACCGAAAATTCTTTAAAAAATAATAGGGTTCAATGTACATACATGCTGGCATGTTAGAACATTTTGCGATGGAGCTTTCGAAAATTCGGTGCCTGTTCCTACGGTAATATGAATTTAGGACAACTGTTATTGGACGTGGGCGGAGTAACCCGATGGGCCGGCCGGACCGCGGGATTTTGACCCACTTCCTGCCCGTTTTTTGTTCTTAGGCTTGCTTAGATAGACCCAAATCTAACGTTTTAGCCAAAAAAACGGGAATTTTTTTCACCGTGAACACTGCCTTTAAAAGTTCAGTGTTTGCGGGTAAAAACAGTGAGACGAAGAATTCTGGGATACGGCACATCGTGACCATTCTTTACCTTCTCGAGCAGTTATTGTCTGATGGCTTTCAGAAGTTGTCCTACTTCTGAAATCCGTCACAACTGCTTTCTTTGGAAAACTCAAAACGAAGCTTACTCTAAACAGTGCCTTTAAGGCCCCCGTCAGACTTCGTCAAAAAACCTGCTGAGTCCGACTGAGTCCGAATAAGTCCGGTTGCCCCCAGCGCCAACCAGTTCCTCTGCGAAACACAAGGTGGGGTGAGGATGATTTCGGTTGGGACGCAGCGGGACTCAGCGAAACTCAGTCGGACTCAGTCGGTGCATTGGCCCCGCCCTTGTACGCATGAGAACCATCAGTATCGACCGGGGGGATTGCGTTGGGCATCAGACGGTCGCAGTCGGACTCGGTGGGTTGATTTTTTTTTGCACCCGTCTCCCACGAATTCGGTGCGTATCGACCCGGTGGGACTCAGCAGATCCACTGACTATGACGGGGGCCTAAGAGACCACGCGCTCCACGGCTAGTCGACGCAATGGGTCGGCTTCATGTCTGCCTACCAGTGTTGTAAGTTGTTATTAGTACTGGTAGTCCAGCTACAAATAGGAGAATTTTGTTGTTCAAAGCTACGACAATAACACCGACAGGGTTCACCACGGCGTTGCGATAATGTCCGAGAAGTTACTACCCCCCCCTTGCCGGACCTCTGTATTACTACCCCACCTACCTCCACATGTGTCATAATTCATTCATCCATGCTCAGAAGCGGATTAGTTGTAGAAAACCCAGTCGCTCCGAGAATCCAATCGCAACGAAATTGTGGTGAGCGCGAAGCGCTCACCAGATCTGGCTTTGATTCGCCATCGCGCGACCCCCTAATCTCAGTATCAGGGTCCAGAGTAAACGTAGAAAGTCCGTTCTCTTTGCATTTGATATACTTTCGAAAGTTGAATAAGTGTTCAAAAAATGGTCCTGAATGGTTACCTGAGATTCGAGAAAAATTGTCAAAACCACGTGATTTTGGTCGAAAAAAGGGTTCATCTCCTTTTTTTCAGTTGGCGTACACGATCTTGTTGGAACACTTTACGCTGAGCCAGAAAGCTCATTTTTGGCCAGAAAGTTGGTTATGATTGCCCCTAGCTCCTGTCAAAATTTGAAGTTTGTAGCTCAATTTTTGTAGGAGACCTCAAAATTGAGGGTCAGGAAGAAGACAAAAGCTACGTAAACATGTTATTAAAAACCAACCACGACGTTTGCTTATTCTATTAAAAATGAATGAGTGAAATGGCTTTGTTACTGGTAGGCTTTGTCCAGGATTTGAAGAGGCAGCGCTTCAATCAATGCGTGACAGGATCTTGGAAGTACTTTTGGAACATACACGGTGGTGAATCAGAAGTGCGCCACAGAGCGCCGTAGATAGTGTGCGGGACCCCAGTAGAAGTGCGCAAGACATGAAAGAACAGTGTTGTGGGACCCAAATGAGTGTGCACCAGTGCCGTAGAAAATGTGTGGGACAGAAAATGAGAAGTTAAAGTCAGGATATCGTAGAAAATGTGTGGGACCCAAATGAGAGTGCGTAGGACGCCGTAAAAAGTGTGCGGGACCCGAATGGGTGTGCGCAGAACGCCGTAGAGAGTGTGTGGCACCCAAATGAGAGTGAGCAGGACGCCGTAGAAAGTGTGCGGGATCCAAATGGGTGTGCGCAGGACTCCGTAAAAAATGTGTGGGTCCCAAGTGAGAGTGCGCCTGAGACTCCATGAAAAAATAGTGGGACCCAAATAACACCAGTGCGCTGGACGCAGTAGAAAGTGTGTGGGACCCAAATGAGAGAGTTAACTCCGGGACGCCGTAGAAAATGTATTGGACCCAAATAACAGTGCGTCAGAGCGCCGTAGAAAGTTTGTGGCACCCAAAATGAGAGGTGAGCAGGACGCCGAAGAGAGGTGTGCGGGATCCAAATGGGTGTTAGCAGAACGCCGTGAAGAAAGTGTGTGTGGGACCCAAATAACCAAAGCGCCGGACGCCGTAGAAAGTGATGTGGGACCCAATTGGTGGAGGTGCGCGGGACGCCGTAGGAAAGGGTGTGTGGGACCCAAGGTAGAGTGCGACGGACGATGTAGAAAGTGTGTGGGACCCAAGGTAGAGTGCGCCGGACGCCGTAGAAAGTGTGTGGGACCCAAATAACAGTGCGCCGGACGCCGTAGAAAGTGTGTGGGGCCCAAATGAAAGCGCGCCGGGCGCCTAGAAAGTGTGCGGGACCCAAATGGAAATGGATGTGCGCAGAACGCCGTAGAAAGTGTGTTGGAACCAAATGAGAGTGCGCCGGACGCCGTAGAAAGTGTGTGCAGGGAACCGCTTTCCAGGAAGTGCGCCGGACGCCGTAGAAAGTGTGCGGAGACCCAGAAGTGGGATTGCGCATTTGCTGCGTAGTAAAGTGTGCGGAACCATTTCGAGAGTGCGCCGGACGCCGTAGAAAGTGTGCGGGACCCAAACGAGAGTGCGCAGGACGCCGTAGAAAATGTGTGGGACCCAAAAGAGAGCGCGCCGGGCGCCTAGAAAGTGTGCGGGACCCAAGTGGGAGTGCGCAGAACGCCGTAGAAAATGTGTGGGACCCAAATGAGAGTGCGCAGGTCGCCAAAGAAAATGTGTGGGACCCAAAAGAGAGAGCGCCCGGGCTTGCCTAAAATGTGTGGGACGCAAAAGAGAGGGCGCCGGGCGCCTAGAAAGTGTGCGGGACCCAAATGGGTGTGCGCAGTACGCCGTAGAAAGTGTGTGGGACCCAAATCAGTGTGCGCAGTATGCCGTAGAAAGCGTGCGGGACCCAGATGAGAGTGCGCAGGACGCCGTAGAAAATGTGTGGGACCCAAAAGAGAGCGCGCCGGGCGCCTAGAATGTGTGCGGGACCCAAGTGGGAGTGCGCAGAACGCCGTAGAAAGTGTGTGGGACCCAAATGAGAGTGCGCAGGTCGCCGAAGAAAATGTGTGGGACCCAAAAGAGAGAGCGCCGGGCGCCTAGAAAGTGTGCGGGACCCAAATGGGTGTGCGCAGTACGCCGTAGAAAGTGTGTGGGACCCAAATCAGTGTGGGCAGTATGCCGTAGAAAGTGTGCGGGACCCAAATGGGTGTGCGCAGGACGCCGTAGAAAATGTGTGGGACCCAAAAGAGAGAGCGCCGGGCGCCTAGAAAGTGTGCGGGACCCAAGTGGGAGTGCGCAGAACCCCGTAGAAGAGGTGTGTGGGTTAAATGAGAGTGCGCAGGTCGCCGAAAGAAAATGTATTGGGACCCAAAGAAGAGGCACCGGGCACCTAGAAAGTGTGCGGGATTAAATGGGTGTGCGCAGTACGCCTTAAGTAGAAAGTGTGTGGACCCGTCGGTGTGTGGACTCCAAATAACAGGTGCGGTGGGCGCCGTATGCTTGTGCGGGACCCAAATGAGAGTGCGCAGGACGCCGTAGAAAATGTGTGGGACCCAAAAGAGAGAGCGCCGGGCGCCTAGAAAGTGTGCGGGACCTAAGTGGGAGTGCGCAGAACGCCGTAGAAAGTGTGTGGGACCCAAATGAGAGTGCGCAGGTCGCCGAAGAAAATGTGTGGGACCCAAAAGAGAGAGCGCCGGGCGCCTAGAAAGTGTGCGGGACCCAGAGTGAAGTGCGCAGGGCTGCCGTAAGAGTGTGTGGGACCCAAATGAGAGTGCGCAGGTGGCCGAAGAAAATGTGTGGGACCCAAAAGAGAGAGCGCCGGGCGCCTAGAAAGCGTGCGGGACCCAAGTGGGAGTGCGCAGGTCGCCGTAGAAAATGTGTGGGACCCAAAAGAGAGCGCGCCGGGCGCCTAGAATGTGTGCGGGACCCAAGTGGGAGTGCGCCGGACGCCGTAGAAAGTGTGTGGGACCCAAATGAGAGTGCGCAGGTCATGAAGAAAATGTGTGGGACAGCCCAAAGAGAGCGCGCGGGCGCCGTAGAAAGTGTG